>CALNXK010000050.1:967500-995000 GCA_942486035.1 Porites lobata | reverse complement strand
GATACGAACTTGTGTATCGGTCAAATCGAAGCTTCAACATCCCCCCCCCACCCCCGTGCATTTGACACCTTTGCCGTCCCGGGGAGGAGGGAATTTGATTATCAGTCTTCCAGGGGGTGGGGAATTTGATCCCCATTTGTTAAGAGTGGGGAATTTGAACTGCACGGCGAGCTATCATGGGGGACTCGGTGTTAGAGGATTTTCGTGGAAAAGATTGTGCCTTTGTGGCCAATAGGTTACGAGGAAAGGGCTTAAACAAGCTTTGTGCCGTATTTAAAGGTATTTGAATTTTAATATTTTTAATATTGTATTCAGGCTTTGAATATATGAATGTATTAAGTTGTGTTTACAATGAAATACAATACCTGTACCGGCGATTCAATACAACAAAACAAGACGCTGTGTGAGCGTATATTTGGGCGTGGTCGTACTACTGGTATGATACTTTGAACATGCCTTATTGCAGCAAAAGAACTGTCATCATATCTTACCAGAGAAGACAAATCCTTCACTCCACTAGTTTGCTGAACCACACAGCTTATACAGTATGTCCCAATCCACAACAAAAATAATGTCATTTCACGACAATGTTTGAAAATATGCACATCTTCAATGCAGACATGCTTGGAGCCAAATTTCAACCTAGGACATAAGTGGTTACAGCCCGGAGAGTAAGGTTTATCTCAGCTTCACTGATACTGACAGATGTGTTTTCACACCCATCACTTTGCACAGTGTATTCCGGTTACTAACAAGGGCAAATAAAGTTCCTTAAGTCCAGTATCCACAGGGATTAATATTGCATAAACTGCTATAGGGTAGCACTGTTTACAGGAACATTGGTAACTATTAACATTTGATATACTACAATTTTCAACATTGCTTGAGAAAAGATGAGATTCAAAGGTGGCAATATATACACCTTTAAGTTCATATATATCCTCATTCCTATGTAGAGTCTGAAAATATTGTACTAATTTATGCATGGATGGTATTGCCAACAATACACGTCCCTTCACTATGACTGTTATGATACATATCTCTATCATGAGAATCAAATACATTATATTATCTCCCAGCCTCAGTGCTGTAGATACCAACACCAATAATTGACACCGTTAAAATGAATGAGTTGTAGTTCAGTGCCAAGAGTGTTTCAAATGCTTTAACCTGTGAGTGGCATATACAGTAGTGATGGATGTTACAAGTATAACTGTCACTGCATATATTCAAGGTGCAAAAATTGCTCAAACACTGTAACCATTCCTGGCAATTCTGTTAACATTAACATAGATTGTCTTGCAAGCAGTGACAGACTAGAATATAACTGAATACCAACAATCATTTTTTGAGCCATATCATCAACTGAAGTAATCTTTGTTATTTTACTGTAAATTAAAGCGCACAGACTCATTGCGACACATCGTTGTCCACCATTTTCCCCAAATCCTGTAACATTTCCTTGACAGTATGGAGAATTAATTGTTTTTGTAGCATCTACATAAACGGAAGGTCCTGGATTCTTCTCTATATCAGTACAAAGCTTAAATTGGCCAAAATGAACCCGGTGATTCAAACTGTTTTAAGCACTATAAAATGGATAATTACTTGTACAGAGGGGCAAATTCTTACTTAGAAGCCTATTTGGATATCTCATTCCACCTAAATCCCCTGTGCTCTGATGCTTAGACGACAGATACACCTTCCCTCGTTTACGAACTAGTTTTGGAGTTACCCCTTGAGTAAAAACCTCACACTGTTACAGTTACTTCTGTACCTGTTTAAGTGTAAACCTTTTCTATTTTTAATGTAGCAATAAACTTCAGACGACATTGGTGTATTTTTCCGAATACTCTTCCATACAAAAAGTGTCACTTTCCGTGTTTTCTGTAACAAAGATTTTTATTTGTTCATCGGTAGTCTGCTGGGGGCATGACGGTAACCGGTCATTTCGTTCCATGGTCAGATCGTTGACATCGTTCCAAGTCAGTTCGTGACATAAAAAAGTTCGTTTCACAAAAAAGTCAGTTCGTTCCACATATGAAAAGTCAAGTAAATCTTTCTAAATTTGTTGAGTGAACTTCATCGAGAAGAAAAACGTTTCGTTCATACCACAAGCTGATAAAATAATAATGGATCCAAAGTCGATTCGATCCATCCTAAATCGTTTGAAAGCAAACAAGAGACGATTTCAACCAGCCACGGGCTTTAACATTTTGTATCGGTCAAATCGAAGCTTCAACATGCCCCCCCGGGCATTTTGACACCTTTGCCGTCCCGGGGAGGAGGGAATTTGAGTATAAGAGTTTTCCAGGGGGTGGGGAATTTGATCCCCATGCTTTAGGGGTGGGGAATTTGAACTGCACCCTCGATTTCATGTAAAATCGTTGGCGTGGCGAGCTATCATGGCGGACGCGGTGTTAAAGATTTTCGTGGAAAAGATTGTGCCTTTGTGGCCAATTGGTTACAAGGAAAGGGCTTAAACAAGCTTTGTGCCGTATTTGAAGTATTTAAATTTTAGAAATTTTAATATTGGATTCAGGCTTTGAATGTGTGAAAGTATTTTATTGTAATATACAATACCTAGACAGGCGATTCAAAACAACAACATGAAATAAAATAAAATAAAAAGCTCAGGTCAACTACTTTGAGTACTGTTAATTAATAAGGTGAGCGATGATGCGTGTCAGTGAAATGGTCATGATGTAGCAATCTCAATAGGTGGGATCTTTTTTTATATATAACGCTTTGTATGTTGCATGACGAAGAAAAGCTGAGCATTCAGTGACCTTGTAGCAGCAATTTCCGCCGCTTTGCACGAGACTTTTGTTCGTAGTAAATACGCTAACAGTGTTTCTCAGTTTTTGTTATATTCATAAAGATTTTGTTCGACAACTGAAGGCGTTTCCGCCGTCCTTCTGTCACTTTTGTGCTTGTGAAATGTCCCCGGGGTGGGGGCATTTGATCAACTGAATGGACCCTAGTGTGAGGCATTTGAACAGCATTTTGGCCCGGGTAGGGGGGAATTTGAACAATAATTTTCAAAAAAGTCAAATGCCCGGGGGGTTGCCCGGGGGGCATGTTAAAGCTTCGATTTCACCGATACATTTTAACCGCTGCTTTGAGAGTTTATGAGCTAGAATCGATCGATAGTTTTGAAAGATATACCACAACAAGTAAAATTTCTTTGCAGCGCCCGATTTATGCAAATTTTGAAAACAACGCGAGTTTCGAATTACAATCTCGATTTTATGGTAATTTGTCATGCCGAAAATATAATTGACTAACGTACCTGATTTAAACCAATAAATTGTAAGTTCTATAAATAAATTTCCCACGACGAGATCTCAATTCGGCTTCTTTTATTTCCTCCACAAAACAATTTTCCTTCTGTACAACTAGCTCATTACCTTCTCTTGTCGTCACCTCGCTGCCATCAAAACACTCCACACAAAACTTGCTGATAATGCAAAATCTCGACGCACAGCATCGTACATGTACCGCGTCACAACATACACAATTAGATGGAAAAACACAACACGCAATACTAAAACAAGCACATTAACCGTCACCCTGCTAAACAAAATTGAAATAATAAAAAGAACTGTTGCAGTTATCACAGTAGTTCCAAAAGAAGCCTCAATCCCTTTTGGTTTCATGATCAGTTGTTGACAATCGTCTCTTCCTTCATCGGAACAGATTGCAACTCGCTGTGTTCCGCAATGCAAAAATCAAAATCACTATTGTCACACTGATAACCAGCTACACAATTCTTGCGACTCCCAAACTTGTTCAACATTCCTCTGTTCAAACTCTTATCCATTTTACACGTACACTCCTGATATTCCGATTTGTTACTTACGTCTCTATGGGGTCCATGAGTCTTTGATGTCATTGAATGTCTTGATAAGTTCCTTTGCTTTTCTTTGAGTTCGCGGACCAGCCCATTCCGAAGACACTCAGGGTTATATTTTAGTGTGGGCCTACCGCGAACAGTGTGTGCATTTGTAAGTTTAACCCAGGATAACATGATTGAACAATATATTAAGAAGTTCCTCGAAACGCCGCGGCCAAACGTTATCCAAACTGCTTCTCACCGCTGCTTCGAAAAATTTCGGATCAAACGATATCCAAATCGTCCCTCATTGGATTATCCACTCGACCTAACAAAATCGACCAATCACAAAATAAAGAAAAGAAAATGGACATAAAACAAAGAAAACAGCAAATTCAGATGACCTCTTAGGAAACATGCAATTAAAACTGTCTTTCTATGATTGGTGCATTTCGATCCTCTCGTCAAAAAAAATGTCAGACGTCAATCATCTTAGCGGACCTCTTAGGAAACGAAAGTTTTCTTCAAAGGGGCCAAAAGGTCATTGTTTATGATTTGTGATTGGTGGATTTCGATCCGTTATTTTAGTTTCTGTGTTTCAAGGTTCGGTGCTTGTGATCTTGTTGTGACCAAAACCCGTGGTTAAGATTCCAAATATTTTTGATAGATTTTATCCCTGGACTTCAGACTTGCAAATTTCGATGAGGCAAAAATACTGAAGATTCAGATTAACTTTTGAGATCGTAAAAGTGCGGTTAAGTGCCGAGTGCTAGCAGAGCTTTCTTTCCCACATGCCTCTTACCTTGTACAAGACGTTCGCATGGCAGACATTCGCCTCGCTTCGCTTGTTTACTTGCCTTGTTTACGTTAGCACGTATTGCGTGCCTATTGCACATTTGCGTCAAAACAAGCTGTTTCCATTACTCTATTTGGGCCACGTCCAAATAAAAAAGCTCAACATAGGTCAATTACTTTAACCCAGGTTTGACCTGACTTTGACCTGCCGCATGCACGTTAATTAATAAGGTGATCGATAGTGCATGTCAGTGAAATTGTCATGATGTAGAAATCTCAATAGGTGGGATTTTTTTGTAGAATGTTTTGTATGTTGCATGACACACGAAGAAAAGCTGAGCATTCAGTGACCATGTAGCAGCGATTTACGCCGCTTTGCACGAGACTGTTGTTCGTAGTAAATACACTAACAGTGTTTCTTAGTTTTTGTTATATTGAATGCGAATTATTTGCTGTATTTTTAAAGATTTTGTTCGACAACTGAGGGTGTTTCCGCCGTCCTTCTGTCATTTATGTGCCTGTGAAATGTCCCTGGGGTGGGGGCAATGAATGGACCCTAATGTGGGGCATTTGAACGGCGTTTTGGCCCGGGTAGGGGGGAATTTGAACAGTAATTTTGAACAAAGTCAAATGCTCGGGGGGTTTCCCGGGGGGGATGTTGAAGCTTCGATTTGACCGACACATTAAGCAGTGAAACTGCAAATGTCGCGAAATATTGGTTGTACACTTCGACTGAATCAATTTGTATCTGAACGAGATGTATCGCCTGGTGTATCGAAATTACTTTCTATCGAAACGACCGGTAAACAAACACATATAAACAAAAGCCAAAATGGCTCTTGGTAATAAATTAATTGACAGCGCTCTTCGAAAGGCCATATATCCAACTGTCCTTTTCATAACGCGTATGCCTAGACGTTCCAATAACAGATTATTCTAAAATAAGGAGCAATCGTACTCACATTAATTCGTAGCCTGCAGTGCAGGCGTATTTTGGGGGCGCGAAACCTTGTTCGTGTTCGTAATATTGTTGTAGCCGCCATCTTTTATTTTATGACAGTGGAAGATTGGGAAGGGTAGAGATAGTAACCCTTACGGTAGGTGCGAGGGCGAAAGAAGGAAAGGGGGGAGGGGGAGGGGAGAAAAAAAATACGCCTGCCCGATATCATTGGTAGTCTTTACACTAGAGCCTAAATAAGCTAAGACATATTTCAAGACAAGTAAATTTTAATTACTTCAAGTAAAATATAGCTTCACACACAGTCGATTCTTTTTTACTTCAGATTATTTTCCCACGCAACAAAATTAAGATTGATTGAAATGTCTCGCCTTTCTCAAAGCTCAAGAAACCGCAAAACCGCAAGTCATCTAAGTCGGTCATAAGGATGGTTTTGAAGTCGCTTGAAACTTTCTTCAATCGTTTCAACTTTCACAGTGTTTTCGGGCAGACGTTTTCTCTTCTCTCTCCGCCCCCTCCCCGCTCCCTTTGACTTGCTCCATCTCCTCCTCTCTTCGGGAAGTTTCAACATGGCGCTTTCAAGAGCAAATTGCGCGCTGAAAGAAAACGCCTGCACTGTAGGCTAATTAATTCGCATCGCGAAGACTCAAACAGTTCGTGTGTCCACCAGTTGAACTTAGATCCGTTCCTTTAAAAGTAAAAGCCAGTCGCTGACAATTCGGAGACATTTTGATTCGTGATTAAAACAAAATCTGCGTCTGGACAGTCCACATAGTTGACAAATACTCTTTTTGCGCAGTAAAGAGCAACTCAACGCAGCAACAGCCGTCCGCCATAATTTTAAAATACAAAGATGCTCTGTTCTTTAGCACGTGGCTTTACCACGTGACTCTATTGGGCGGGAAGTCCCCGGGTGCGTGCTAAGTCGAGCAAATTGTATTCATCCAGTATGATTTATAAGCGTAAGATAACGATGTCGTGGAATTTCTTGAGCGTTTGGTTCTTCATGCAGCACGAGAGGTGAGCGTTTAATATTTATACTAGAAATATGTTTTCGCAAAAATCTCGCGAAGCTAACAGGGTCAGCAGTGAGAATAAACAGTAAAAAGCCTAAAGGTAAAAAGACGATGAAAGAACTGGAAGATGCCACGCCGGGATTTGAACCTGCATTCCAACTTCCTCCGGCGAAAAAAGTGCGACCTTTAACCACTGAGCCATGCGACCATTTCGCAATTTTAAGGCGAAAATTAACAGTGTTGAAGTATCTTTCTCTGCCATTCACACTGTTTGAACCTTATGGAGCTGTATTTATCATGAATTCAAAGATGCATTTGAGGAAAAATAGCTCAAACGAGTATTTCAAAACCATTTCGCATTATCGCCTTGTTTATTCACTCTCGGGCTTTATATAGGCCGCTCGATTAACGTACTGGTCTTCTTCTTCGCTGCTTTCGCTGAAGTTCAGGTCACCGTTCTTTCGGTGTTAAACCTTCCACGGCAAGGATTTCCAACCACTTGTCCAATAGGACACTGTTGTGTTTGCAGCCCGCGGTTATTTGCCTCAGAAATATTTTGCGATTTGCCAACGTACAATATAAAACAGAGGATGAATAAAATGAACCCAAGTCGCTGCACGCGTTGCCTGGAAACCCAAACTGCACAATGGCGTCATGTTATGGCTTGTTGCTAGGCAACTGCGGATACCAAACCGATAGAAAGATTTATGACCAAAGCGAAATCGCAGTTCGCTTGCGATCCTCGCGTGATACGCGCGCTGCGCGCGCGACAAAATTATAAACTCGCTTCGCTCGCGGCCCGAGAATAATTTTGTTTAGGGCTTATTTTATCTTTGTTCACCGTATCCGGTTCTATGCGCGCGCGGTTAACTGCGGTTCTGTGTCAAAATCGATTAGATTACTATTTAGATTACAATGTATGTTGATGTTACGTTATGATTAACGGGAATTTCAGAAGTTTCAAAACTTAGTAACTGATCAGTGATTGATTTAAAATTTGGCTGTGTAGAGATATACACAGAGAGATTCGATGAATAACGATTGGGGATCGATTGATCTTTCACACCGTCAGACGCTTTGACACAGCGCGCGTTATCAAACTGGTCGATGGGCTCGAAATGCATGCATATTTCGATACTTTATTTGACTGATGAAGTTTAAGGCTGATTGTTCGTTTTTGTTGGGAGATACATTAGCTCCCAACTGTATGGAAGCTCTGTGTCTTGTTTTCTAGTGGACTTAGGCTTTAAAATTTTGTAGCGTTTATACTTACTGGTTACTTATTAAGTAAGCGCATTACAGTGTATTAGAAATCGGATGTGTCCAGAACTGAGAATTCTCGTCAATTTTTGGATTGACGACAAAACACTTCTGTCGAGATGGCTTAACTATAAGAATAGCGCCTTTGTAGAATGGGCTATGCCTAGTCGACATGTCCTTATTTCTTTTGGCAGACTTTATCTGCATGTCTATTGCATTTTTGTTTGTCTCGCCCGGGGCACGAAAATTTTCGTTGCCCGGGCGAGCATACTTTCTCCTTCTTCCAAGTGAAAATGTTAACTGGAAGTGTAAGTGTGCTACTCACTAGTATATCATTAAAAATTACTTTACTGAAACTAGCAGAAGCCACAAGAGAAACTGAGCATAGAAGTGCAATGCACTCAGCTCCCAGTACAGAAGTGTAGTACACTCTGCTGGTATACAGTGTGGTATAGTAGAATTCCGACTTCACTAGCACTAGAGCCCTGGTGGTTCAGTGGTTAGAACGTCCGATCTAGGATGCGGAAGGTCGCGCGTTCGATTCTCGCCCTAGTAGAGCAGATATATGCTTCAAATGTTCACTTTCTGTTAAAAGCATGAAATTTGGAATGATGATAGCTTTCAAGGCCCTAAAAAAGATAGGATATGGTGCTATCGCCAAAAAGCCCGTTAAGTGCGAAAAAAGGGGAGATTTATTTTGGTGGCCATTTTGAACCGGAAGTGAAATTAACATTTTCTTTAAAACGTCTGAATTTTAGCAACTTGGATAAGAAAATGTCAGCAAATGCCCAAGGCAGCTGTTTTTTCATACAAGGAGATATTATTTCAACGCAAATTGTCTAAAAAAGTAGAATAGAGATGATATAAGTTGCCGCCAGCTAGACCGGAAGTAAAACTACCAGAGTCAGAACTTTTAAGGAATGAGCTTAAACTTTTGTTGTGCCTGCTAATTTTTTTTACTTGAATATTTTCTTTAAATCTAATGTATACACTCAGTTTACTATTTTCATCATATATTATCCATTACTAAACTTGAGCTTACTTTGGCTATGATACAGAATATCGAAGAAGAACAGATGATATCTCCGTGACCTAATGACTTGATACTTCATGCAGACGAGTGCTTGCAATCGAAAAAAATAGTTGGGGATTGCCTTTCACGATTGTCACTCTTCTGGGCATAGCCCTTCGTACGAGCGTACTTGACTAGTCCCACCCTCAACTTTATAATTTCTGACAGTGGCGTGTAGGAGAGTCGCCACTCTCCTCTTAGGGATATGCAGCCTCAATCTTGCAGACTAGGAACCGAGATGCTTGGTTCCAGTGCCTGCTGACTCCATATGTGGCCAGCACGATTCGCCTTGCCCTTGAAATGTTTAAATAATGCAGGCCGGGTCAAAGAAACTACTTTTGGCTTCGCCAGTTGACGGTAAAGAACTACTTTTTCTTTCGCATAGAAGAACGTGTAAGCGAAAACAACTCCGATTACTTCTGGAGGTGACCGGAAGTATTCACCTTGTCACATCCTGTGAATGCATGGAACGTAACAAGTGCAAGTGCAGCCTTTTTAGTAAATACATTAGTAATCTCGTACGCTGCAAGGTAGCGTCGATGCACATTAGTACCAAGATATATGATAGGGAAGCTAACTTGGCTTCATAGTAGAGAAGCTTCATGGGTAGTTAGAATGAGAGTGGACTCAACGAAAATGTCTTGGACACAAACAACATGGAGACTTAAAAGAAGGGAATCTGCTTTGTGATATAGCATAACAATAAATGCTTTCTAGCGAATTGACTTCAAACGATGCTGGGAAAAGACTGGACATCTGGCCCCAGACGACATACGTTCCTCAATGTGCAAGGAATCTAAAAAGCGCCTGCTTGTTTCAATCTTTACAAAAGAACTCAGTAGCTTTTTCCAGTTTCTTAGTATAGTTCCTGATACACGTTTACCCCAGATCTTAGTCTTCAAGCTGGTCTCGGCGCGACATATTCGTCTATACTATATCCAAGAGAATAAAGTGAAGTTTTACATGCTCAGGGAATTAACGTAAGTGATGCACATTCGGAAAACGCTTTTTCCTTATTTTCTTTCTTTCTTTTTTTTTTTCAATATATTTATTGATAATCACATTAAATAATTACAGTTTTCCGTCAAAATTCCAAACAGCACATTTTCCAAGCAGAGACGAATTCTTTGATTCGAAATAAGGCACCAATAAAGTTCAAATTCAATCCAAAACTGTTTAGAGCGCGAGCAGTGATAGAACAAATGAGTTAATGATTCGGGTTGATTGTCATAGAAAGAGCATAAATCATTTGCTCTAAAACCTATTTTATACAACTTTGTATTTGTGTAAAGAATTGAGTTAATTACCTTGTACTGGAAAGCTTTAACATACGATTCGACAACAATAGAGTGAGGCAGCTTAAATATTTGCCTCAGATTGTCGCTGTTAAAATGAAAGTTACTCTGTAATTTTTTAATAATATTGGGCGGTTTAGCTTTTTCTCTGATGAATAGGTTGTAGTAATCCTTTGATTTCCCTTTCGTAACATCAAAAGTATTGTCACCCACCACAAATGTTGGAGAGTTTATGGAAGGATACCTGTCATAACCTCTTAACGATAATGGAATGGACCTACGTAAGCCAGCCCATTCTAAAATATTTGTTTTGCACACTTTTTTAGACAGTTCATTATAAGAATCAGTGCTGTTCAGACTAAGTAAAAGATCTTGAATGCAAATGACTCTCGCATTAACATAATGTTTATAATAAACCGGCTTGTTTTCTACTTTTATTTCTTTGTTATTCCAGATTATGGTTTTCCAGTCTTCTTCAGTGGCAAACGTTTCACGAAATTGCGACCACCATAACAAAAGTTCCCGATAGAATTGAGAAGGAATTGTGTAATCCGAGATATTATAGTTGCAGTTAAAAAAGAACAATCCCCCAACGGAGCCCATTATGTGTTGTAGGTAGCTTTTCCAAGTTCCATTAGTCCCACTGAAGATACGTTTTAACCAAGCTAATCTCAATGATTTAACCATGCACTCTAGATCAACCATTCTTAGCCCTCCCTCTTCGTATTCATTTATAACTGAAGCTCTTGTTACCTTATCTACACCTTTCCAGAGAAATTTAAACAGTATTTTATTCAATTCTTTTAGCAATTCATTGGGAGTTGGAAGAATCGAACAAACGTAAATGTACTTGGGGATAAGAAAAGATTTGATTATTGTCACCTTACCGTATATCGATAAGCCTCTAGCGGACCATATATTAATAAGTTTTTTAATTGAATCCAGTCCTTCTATAAAATTCTTTTCTTTAAGCAATTTTTGGTCGTAAGTAAAATATACACCTAGAGCTTTTATTGGCTCGTCCGGCCATTTAACACCGAATGGTTTTTCTTTATGTCTCTTAGATCCAATCCACATACCTTCAGTTTTTGAACAGTTAATCTTGAGTCCAGAGATGATTTCCAATTTGTTAAGTAGTTCAAATAACCTTTCGGCCGAGCTTGTGTCAGCTAACACAGCGGTTGTATCGTCTGCAAACTGTAAAAGCTTAGTTTCCTCGGTTCCTATTGTGATTCCTTTAATTGACTCTTTTTGCCTTATGGCAATTGCTAAAGTTTCTACAGCAATTATAAATAAGTAAGGAGAGAGTGGATCACCTTGCCTAACACCACGTTCCAGAGTAAAGAAGTTAGAACTAACGCCATTGTTTATAACACAGCTTTGAATGTTGTTATAAAAGGTTTTCACCCATTGAAGGAAGTCTCGTCCAAAGTTAAACTTTTTAAGACTCTCAATGAGAAATTCCCATTCCACACTATCAAAAGCCTTTTGAAAATCTATAAACAACAGTAAACCTGGGATGTTTTCCTTAGCTGTGAAGTCCATAATATCGAAGATAGAACGTATTGCTTCAAAAATGAAACGATCTTTAACATAACCCGTCTGGTTGTAGTGAATGATACTGGGTAACACCTTTTTAACCCTTGCTGCGATCACCTTGGACATAATTTTCGTATCTACATTAACAAGAGATATCGGCCGCCAGTTTTCGAGGAGAGTGCGATCTTTTCCGCTTTTCTCAAGCAGAGTAATTACAGCCTGTTTTTGTGAGCATGACATTTCCCCTTTTTCGAAACATTCATTTGCGCACCTGATAAAACTTTCGCTTATTAAAGGCCAAAATTTTCTATAAAATTCAGCTGGAATGATATCATTTCCAGGGGATTTATTACTCTGGAAGCTGTCCAAGAGTTCAGAACATTCTTCCGGAGAAATCAATCCTTCACAAGAATTTTTTTGCTCCTCTGAAAGTTGGGGAATATTCAGATCGTTCAAAAATGAAGATATTTTCTCTCCTGTATTAGGACTACTAATGCTGCTTTTGTACAATTCCCTGTAAAAATGCTCTTGTTCTTTTAGTATATAGTGCGGATCCGTTGTAGTTTTACCATTTATGCACAATTTTCTTATATGCTTTTTAACGTGGTTCCTTTTTTCTAAGTTTAAGAAATATTTTAATTTGTGCTTTTCTCTCCATGTTCATGCCATCTAGCCCGTGCTCGTATTATTACGCCTTTGGTTTTTCCTTCGTAAAACGACTCCAACTTCTCCCGAACTACGTTATAATGGGTTGTGTTATGGTCGTTTGGATTATTTTCAAGTTTACCGTTTGCTTTACTTAATTCTTCCTGAAGGTCAAGTTCCTTTTTCACCCTTTCTTTTGCCTTTCTTTTAGAGTATTGAATAGCATGAGCTCTTATGTTATATTTAACCCAATCCCATATCATTCGATTATCTGTGAATTCTTTCTGTCCTTCTGCTGTCCAAAGTGGAATCATCCTGGCCATATCTTCTTCGTACTCTTCATCATCTAACAGTGAGCAGTTCATTTTCCAGTTTCCTGGCCCTTTCAATTCGTTCTCTAACTTTCCGAGTTCTAAAGAAATTGCATCATGATCTGTTCGTACAGCTGGGATTATTTCGGTCAATTCAACAAAATCGCTCAGATTGTTAGATATCAACCAGTAATCGAGACGACATAACACTGGGGGAGGTTTCTGACTCCATGTAAAGCTTTTTGCGTCAGGATTTTTGGATCTCCAAATATCTACTAAATCTAATTTACTTTTGAAATCGTCGACACAAGAGATAACTGATTTCCTTTTTATACTTGCTCCGCCTTTTTTGTCGAGTAATGGATCGAGTGGGCAATTCAGATCTCCTCCTAGTATAATGTTGTCAACAGAATCCAGATTTTCATTTTGCAAAATTGAAAGTAGCTTGTTGAAAAAATTCACTTGGTCTTTATCTTTGTTCGGCGCATAAACATTAATCAGCACATAGACTTTATCTTGGATGCAAGCTTTTAAAATAATGTATCGCCCCTCGGGGTCTACAATTTTATGATTAATGCTGCAATCAATACCATTTTTAAACAAAATCGCAACACCTCGCGCATTTGAACTACCATGGCCAGATATTATCTCAGCACCCCATTCATTTCTCCATTGATTCTCTGCTGCAGCGATCGAGTGCGTCTCTTGCAAAAAAACCAGGTCTGCCTTACGTTTACGACACCAGAGAAAGATGGTTCTTCTTTTGCGGAAATTACTTAAGCCCTTCACATTAAGCGATATTAGTTTAAAAGCATTAAACAACTAACTTTTGTGTTACTGTATGCAAATTGTGGGACTGCATAGCTGAAAAACAAAAGAGCCGAAGGTGTGATTGAACAAACGAAAGGCGTGAATGTCGACATACTTTGAAAGCAAGTAAAGGATACTGATTGTGCATAGATAAGATTAATAAATAAACCAGTAAGAGAAAAATTAGAATAGAAAAACACTCGAAAAATCTAAGTACAACAAGAAGAAGAAGAAATAAAATAAATACTAGGGTATCTAAAAGATAGTAATGCTGCGGCACATTCTGTTGATACTGGCATTAGTTAGGCAGTGAGACATAAAAGAATCAAAAATGACATTGAATGTCCTATTTACCTGTTGGAAAGTACTAGAATAATTACTATCAGTCTATAGAAAGAACTCGTGGGAACGTTGTTTAGAAAATGATCAAGTGGTTATCAACTCTGGTTTTCCCACAGTAAATTGTAGGAAATAATAGAAATTCAGATTGTTTATCCATATATTTAATATACGGTGCACGATATTTGCTCTGGAAACAAAATACTTTTCTTGCTGTTTGTTGCACTTTATTAAGTAACAGTTATTTAGCTATATATTTATAGAAAACAACAACAACAACACAAAGAACGGAAAAAGAAAGAAAGTAGGAATAAATAATTTGGTAGGACTCGAATCCGGCACCTTCGACACGACGCGACTACACCTAACCACTACACCACAGAGGCTGATCACGTAATCTTTAAAAAAGTCTTTCACTTTATTCCTTTTCCATGAAACTTCCGCCGGCAAGATGATCGCCAGCCGCATTAACCGAGCTATTAACAGTGAAAAAACAATGTAAACGCATATTCCATGGCAGTGAATGAATGAAAGAACATAATTATGCTTTTCAAAACGCCGATACACGTCCTCGTCTGCAAAGTAGGACACAAAACATATGTTTTGTTATCTCGATTTCCGCTGTTGAAGCGAATGGTCAAAATCACATCCATTTTCGGCTCATACAGTTTCTTAAGAATAGCATTGCATGACATTTTCTTACTTTCACATCACCTTCTAGCAAGCTGGAATTTGTATATCCCCCGTGTTTAACACCTGGACGAGTCAAAGGCTCTTGAATTGAAATCCAATCCCCAAGTTAACCATCGTACTCATCTGAAAGACTCCTGCGTGTCTTAAAATTTGGTAAGACCTCTAACCGTGCTGTAGAAAATTTGCCACAAAGAAAACTCTAAGTCTGAGCAGCGAACGATGCACTCTCTCACCCACCTTTTATTTGAGTTGTTCGTGGCGCAATGCACTCTGGTTAAATGCAATGCATTGTGGTAAAAAGTGTGGTTAAATGCAATGCATTGTGGTAAAAAGTTATGAATTCGAGAATTCATTGCCCCTTATATATTTCCTTTAAATCCTGATTATGTTGCTGCTCGCTCCCTTCGGTCGCTCCGCAGCAAAAATAATACAGGGACACACGTTAACCAAAACACTAGCCAGCTTAAGCTCACCTTTGAAGCAGATAACTCCAACGCTCGTAAAATTACCACACTTTGCATCCGGTTATAGTTGTAAGTTGGTAATGTGGAAAGTACGCAACCTTACAAATCGTTTAAATCGCTTAGAAAATTAATCCTGATCGGAGACCCCGACGGCGAGGTCTTGACATAAACTTTTCCGTCCAAGGTCCACACACTGACAAGAGTTCCATCGTGTTTGCGTTTGTTAGCTTCTTCAACCAGCTCTCTTCTATATGGCGTTAGGTTCTCGTTTAAGTATATTCTACGGTTACCAGAAGAAGGGTATCCTGGAAACAGATCATGCAACCTCACATCCTTTAGTTTTGTTCGCTCTTTGTACAGCCTCGCCTTTGCTTTGTGATTTACGAAAACAAATTTTGTCGTCATTTTGACCTTAACATGCTAAATTTCGTGTACTTTCGGTTAGGTGATGTTTACTTCCGGTCAAAATGGCGGCCATTTTAGTAATACTCCAAAAACCGGTTTAACAGCAAAAATTTGCGATGGCACCATATCACATATTAATAGCCACGATTAGATTATATAATAAACAATTTCATCGTCATTTTGGCTCAAAAAAGAGCTTAATTTTGTGTACTTTCGGTTAGATGATATTTACTTCTGGTCCGAAAATGGCGGCCAGTTTAATTTTCAGTCCAAAAACCAGTTTAACAGGAAAAATTTGACATGACACCATATCACATATTAATAGTCATAATTAGTTCTGTCATTCCTGAAAATTTGGTGCTTTTAACAAAAAGTGTGAACAATCCGGCCCCAAATCTGCACATATTCGCCCCACTACCCGGGGCAAGAAAATTTTCGTTGCCCCGGGCGAGCATGCTTTCTCCTTCTTCCAAGTGAAAATGTTCACTGGAAGTACAAGTGTGCTGCTCACTAGTATATCATTAAAAATTAAAAAATAAAAATTAAAAAATGCATTTTTTCAAGTTTCAATCATCCTTGCCATCCATATTAACAGACGACAGGAAACGGTTTTAATGCCTAAATATAGTCTTATTCTTGGAATTCAATTGATTCGAAAACACGTTTTAGCTTTTTAAAAAAGGTAGAAAATAGTGTGACATAGCCCCTTTAAATAACTTGGTACATACCGTAAGAAATACCTCCATGGAATTCCATCGATTTCCGTGGAAACAATTTCCATGGCATTACATGGGGGATAAGGGCATCACTTTCAATGGAACTGAATGGAAAAGTTCCACGAAATTCCATGGAAACTACTGCATCCAATTCCATTGATCTCCATGGAGTTCCATGAAATTCGACCACAGGAATTAGACCATGGAATTAGAATATCGCATTGAGTTACAGATGTAAAAGGAATATATGTATTTACAATTTTCCACAGATTTAGGTGTCACTGCAAATTACTGGATAAGTTCACTTTTATTACATAGAAAACCGCTCAATCTCTTTTGAAAAGTTATAAATACAAATTACGTAAGCTCAATGAAATCAAAACTCATTCAGAACAACAAGTTGCTCAAACGTACATCGACAAAAACTTTTAGTGACTGACAGTTAGTCAGATTACGGACCTGACTCTTGACTACAAGGTACCTGTACTAAGTCTCTAGACAGCCATGTCCAAGGAGCAACTACTCAGCCTCCCCACCCATGAAGCCTATGACTAGTCAATCACTTCCCCCACGCTCTGCCTGTAGTAGTGTTTCGGGCGAAGCCTTCCGGACTATGAAAAGTGTATCAGGAAATCATGAACAGGAGATGAGTGGACCTTCGCACATGGACGGTGATTGAAGACTGACACAAAAATAGATAATACAATAAAGAGTCCAAAGAAACGCTAAGACTTATACCGGATAACTCAAAATGAAGTGAATGAAGAGCAAATGAAGACTGAATAAACTAATGTCAATTGGTCACCTGTTCACCACACCCCATCACTCCGCCATAAAAAGACTACAACACAAAACAAGCTAAATTTAACTAAAAGTAGTAATTGAAGAAGAATAGGACTGTAATAGGTCGCTGATAAGCCGCTTTGTTTCTTTTTTGTTTTCTAGCCATTTGGTAATTCATCATCTTGTGGACAAGGCAGCTACTAGTGTCAGTCCCTCCTGAGTGCTGAATTTCAAGATGGCGTCGGTTTGTTATTTTGTTACTTTGTTATTTCCTATCGTTCAGCACTTTTTGCCCTTTCAAAATGTAACCTAGGCAGTATTCCGAGCTTTTTGATATTTCCTGCGGTTGCTGAACATACTTTACAGCGAAATATGAAAGAAAATTCACGAAGAGGACTTAAAACAAACACGAAGGGATCCGCCTGTTTGCAAGAAAAAGCTTGGAAACTATAACAAATGTGAGTTTTCTAATTCCTTCCTGTTTCAATGGCCCAAAATGATTATTAGTGTTTTGGTTACATGGATGATAGTAGACTGCAATTTGGCTGTCAGAGTTGTTCTGTCGTTTTAGTTGTGCGCTGTAAATCAATTCAAAAATGCCCGATTTTTTGCTCGTTTGTAGACGCTGAGTTTAGGTCAGATAAAATAAGAAAATTTTAGTCTTGTCCGTGGCTACTTAACAAATCTTATGGTTTTAGAAAGTAGTTCTGTTATGTGTTGTATCGCATGCAAAAAATAAACTTCGCTCGTTAAATTTTGCGGATTCTGTGAGTTTCAGAAAATGGTGATAATGTGCTTATAAAAATGGCGTCCGAGGGGGTCGAATAAAGTGATGCTCGTATCTCTAATACAAGGGCAGTGAAGAACCTATGTTTGGTATATTTGTCCATTACTCCACCAGACCTATCCATGATGCTAGTATGAACTTATTCTGTTGACCCCCTTCCGTTGACATTTTAACATTTTAACATTTTGCCCGGTTTTCTCTGATAACCATTCTTAACTCGGTCAGTGGCCAGTTTGAAACTTCAGCTTAGAAGCGGCTACAAAGCAGTGGACTGCTCTAGAACTAACAAGAATGCGTAGTGGCGCAGTGGTGAGAGCACTCGCCTCCCACCAATGTGGTCCGGGTTCGAATCCCGGCGTCGACGCCATGCATGTATGTGGGTTGAGTTTGTTGATGGTTCTCGTCCTTGCTCCAAGAGGTTTTTCTCCGTGTATTTCGGTTTTCCCTTTCCTCAAAAATAAACACTTCCAAATTCCATTTCGATCTGGAACGCACGGACACTTTTTGACGACTTCTTGAGAACTCCTAAATGCTCCGTGGGTAAAGAAATGTCAAGTTACAATTTTTTTAACGGTGCCTAATTTGTACCCGAGCTCGTCCTTCTACTCGGGCACCGGCACCGTGCCCGAATTCCAGCGTGAGTACTTAAAAAAACGGGTGTGTTCACATGGCCACCACTTTTTTTGGCTCCTTAGCCAATGCCTTAAAAGAATATTTCATTTCATGCTCTAGGTAACTATGTTTATTCTGCATTGATCGATGTAAAACGCAATTTCGAACAAAATATTCCATTTAAATGGTTCGTTACTTTAGTTTGCTTTACTTGAAAATCGATTTAATGAGAGACAGTCAACTATGGAACCGAGCTGACCTGGACACTAGTTTTGCAAGTTTGAAAAGCGTTTATCTCAACCTGAAATTAAATGTACGCGTCGGATACATCTAGAGGAATCGCCTTCGTTTACCAAAATAAAAAGACAAATGAATCAAATACACTGGCGAGTAAATAATCATTTTATATATTTGGAAAATCGATGTAAGTAGTTATGTGTACGTGAAAAATTCATCTTTCTCGGCCTTGAACCTTCGACAATGATTCAGACTTCCCGTAATTTCTCACCTCTTCTAACGTTCGTAAGTATTCATCGATGTCTGGACAAATCCATCGGTGAATTCTCAATGGTATATATATAAAAAAATGAGTGCTCTGATATGGCTAAGGGTCTATAATCACGATTTCGGCTTGTAACTAGTTCAACTCTACAAGGTTTGCTTAGAGTACTCCGGATACGCTTCTCAATTCTGTTCATGCGCGTCTTCTAACATGCAAATCAGCTAAGAAATGGCATCTAATGCGCATCTGCATCAGCTGACTGTGTCCCTTTAAGAACTAGCTTCGCTCTGCAATTCTATTTTGCAAACAGAGTAACTCAAATTTCATAGTTGGAAGAGCCGTATTCTCGCTAAATCTAAACTGAACCGGGCTGCCTCTCATCCTTCTTCTTTGACAAATTAGAATCTCTTCCTTAGAAGATACAAAGGACGAAACAGCTGAAGACCTTACAAAGACCTGAGAAAGTTGCCATTTTACTCTCTGAGTACTCGTTGTTCTGAGATATAATAATATATACGCACGATCGTCGATATTGATGGAATCCCTAGTTCTAGTACACACAAGCGAGAGATGCAGTGCTAAAGAGACACTCATGTCCCTATTGACCTTAGGAGATGTACTTGAGTGTAACAGAGTTCTTTATAAAGAATTCAAAAACGTATTATCAAGGTGTGACTGTGACACGGTTATTTTCAGCTTTTTTTTTCTAACTAAAAGAACCCGTTCGTTGACGACTCACTGGTAATTACTCATTTGACACAACATGTTTGAGCAAAGATGACCCACTGTTCTTCATGTTCCCTCTGAGAACTTTTTATGGCTTTGGCGATAACTTGGCTTTCTACTAAGTCCTCAACGCATCATAGGCAATAAGTAAGAAAATCTAGGTAAGAAGCCCATACTGACCCGATCTTCAAGGAGCAAAAGCTCTTGAAATGTAAAGAAATCCACTTGTTTTAATTAGGCCTTAATTTTATGTTTTCAATCTTTTCAAAATTCAATAACGTTTTTTCAGTGAACAACCAAATACATAATACTAGGAGTGTTCAATCTTTTTTTTTTTTTTATCGCCATGCAGAACCAATACCAGCACCGTTTACATTCAAGTTCCAAAGTTTTACAACTCTTTGAATGGATGGATGGATGGATGGATGAAGGGATGGAGGGAGGGAGGGAGGGACGAATGAACGAACTACTGAATGAATGAATGAATGAATCTTTCCTCCCTCGCTTTCTCAGGACCTCTTCAAATCGGGCTTACATGGAAAAAATGGCTGGCTATGCCCCTGATTTTAAATATGCTTAATTGAGCAAAGTGGAAACCTTTGAAGAGAAATGTAAAGGACTATCTTTGAGGACAAAATTCAGAAATCGTCTATGCTCAAACAAAAATTTCTAGTGTTTACAAGTGATTGTGCCGAGATACCGCGCAACATACTATACTGGATGAAGCGCTAAGCACTACAAAACATAATTCTTCCTACTTACTAGGAATAACAGTGTATCTTGCTTTAAATCCACTGGCTGTTACAGAACCATCAGTAACAAAACGTACAATCAAGGTTTCGTGGTGAGAAGAAAAAGTCGAATTGCTGGTGAGTGAACCACATAAACGCCCAGGAAGCACATCACTACCATATATGACTGCATTTTGAATTTGTATATAGTCGTAGGGACAGTTAGTCCCACTTTCTATGTCCATGTCTTGAATGACCAACTTGACGCGATTTCCTGCACTTGCCATGATTTTCCAGCTGCAATTGTGGTTATTACCATAATCTCCTGGGTAAGAAGGACTTGTGATGATGCCTGAAGTCCCTGTCAGGATTGCCATATTTGGACACGGTGACGCTTTAAGACAAGAGAATAATAACACGTTTCGTTTTGGAAAAGGTGAAACACTCGCCACGTCAAGCTCGTGGAAAAAAGAAAGAGATTTGACTTCCCACAACAGTGATCGGGCTTTTTCATCATATAGTAGTCAATTTATCCTGGTGTTAAAGGGGGTTTGTCTCGAGGATATTGCTGGTTTTAGGAATATTACGTGCTAAAGTCATTACTTAGTGCCTATACACTTATACAAAATGCTCCTTTGGAGTTATGGATAAGGTCCCAAAGAAAATTTATCAGACAGCACTAGCCATAATTATTTTTTGGTAATTTTTTGCACTGAAAAGGCTGCATGGCCATTTTTTCAAGTTTCAATCATCCTTGCTATTCATATTAACAGACGACAGGAAACGGTTTTAACGCCTAAATATAGTCTTATTCTTGGAATTCAACTGACTCGAAAACACGTTTTAGCTTTTTAAAAAAGGTAGAAAATAGCGTGACATAGCCCCTTTAAATAACTTGGTACATACCGTAAGAAATACCTCCATCGATTTCCGTGGAAAAAATTTCCATGGCATTACATGGGGGATAAGGACATCACTTTCAATGGAATTGAATGGAAAAGTTCCACGAAATTCCATGGAAACTACTGCATCCAATTCCATTGATCTCCATGGAGTTCCATGAAATTCGACCACAGGAATTAGACCATGGAATTAGAATATCGCATTGAGTTACAGATGTAAAAGGAATATATGTATTTACAATTTTCCACAGATTTAGGTGTCACTGCAAATTACTGGATAAGTTCACTTTTATTACATAGAAAACCGCTCAATCTCTTTTGAAAAGTTATAAATACAAATTACGTAAGCTCAATGAAATCAAAACTCATTCAGAACAACAAGTTGCTCAAACGTACATCGATAAACGTTTAGTGACTGACAGTTAGTCAGATTACGGACCTGACTCTTAACTACAAGGTACCTGTACTAAGTCTCTAGACAGCCAAGTCCAAGGAGCAACTACTCAGCCTCCCCACCCATGAAGCCTATGACTAGTCAATCACTTCCCCCAAGCTCTGCCTGTAGTAGTGTTTCGGGCGAAGCCTTCCGGACTATGAAAAGTGTAGCAGGAAATCATGAACGGGAGATGAGAGGACCTTCGCACATGGACGGTGATTGAAGACTGACGCAAAAATAGATAATACAATAAAGAGTCCAAAGAAACGCTAAGACTTATACGGGATAACTCAAAATGAAGTGAATGAAGAGCAAATGAAGACTGAATAAACTAATGTCAATTGGTCACCTGTTCACCACACCCCATCACTCCGCCATAAAAAAACGACAACACAAAACAAGCTAAATTTAACTAAAAGTAGTAATTGAAGAAGAATAGGACTGTAATAGGTCGCTGATAAGCCGCTTTGTTTCTTTTTTGTTTTCTAGCCATTTGGTAATTCATCATCTTGTGGACAAGGCAGCTACTAGTGTCAGTCCCTCCTGAGTGCTGAATTTCAAGATGGCGTCGGTTTGTTATTTTGTTACTTTGTTATTTCCTATCGTTAGCACTTTTTGCCCTTTCAAAATGTAACTTAGGCAGTATTTTGAGCTTTTTGATATTTTGCAGACACTGAGTTTAGGTCAGATAAAATAAGAAAATTTTAGTCTTGTCCTTGGCTACTTAACAAATCTTATGGTTTTAGAAAGTAGTTCTGTGATGTGTTGTATCGCATGCAAAAAATAAACTTCGCTCGTTAAATTTTGCGGGTTCGGTGAGTTTCAGAAAATGGTGAAAATTTGCTTATAAAAATGGAGTCCGAGGGGGTCGAATAAAGTGATGCTCGTATCTCTAATACAAGGGCAGTGAAGAACCTATGTTTGGTATATTTGTCCATTACTCCACCAGACCTATCTATGATGTTTGTATCAACTTATTCTGTTGACCCCCATCCGTTGACATTTTTAACATTTTGCCCGGTTTTCTCTGACAACCACTCTTAAAATAAAAACCGTTCATTTAAACCGCTTCAGAACTTCATTCTAGACCCAGTCCACACTCGCACACTCGCTCTGACAATCATTTGACCTCACTTCATATAAAACCGTATATCTGGAAATCATAGCAACCGTCTGGCTTCCTTAAACTTAAATATGTCCAAAAAATAAACAATTACCAAAGTGAAATACCTCTGAAAAAAAAGGTTTGTTGCTCTCCCCCTGCCCCCACGCCCTGCCCCTCCATAGCCCGAGGGCAAAAAATGGATCAAATTTACGTTTACCTCTCTTCTAAAACGTTTATATTCTAAATGTTGTAAAAGGCCTAAATGTGATGACATTTTGCCCTAAATGTAATAAAGTCCTCAATGTATGTAAATACTCTTTGCTCTAAATGTAATAAACTCTTAAGAGCGGCTGTCTGTAAATATCGAGAATTTGCCGTCAAAACTGTAATTTCGAAATACTTCATTTCAGTCAGGAAAAACCGTTTGGTGAAACATTTTCGAAAATCACAATCAAAGTTTCCAAAGGATTTTCTTTTTCGAGAAAACCGCGAAAAAGTGAAAGTCATGTAGTGGCCGGTCTAAAATCTTTGAATTTTATCATTTTCAAAGCCCTCGGGAAGAAAGGCGGTTGAAGGAAACAAGTTCATCTTTGGCAGGTAAGTAAGGCATCCCAGTTACAATACTATTTGGTAAAAATATCTCAAGATAATGCATTCTTTACTCGGTTAAAATCGCCCGAAGATTCCTATCTTCAGCACTTGAAAGAAAATGAAATTTTGGGAAACTTTAAAGGAAAAAATCATCACGGCTTGGTACATGAAATTTTAGAAGAATCTTTACACCTCAGTAAAGCCCTACTGTTGTAGTACAAAATATGAAAAATCCAGCTTGGGCAATTAAAAAGCAACCCGCCGAGAGAGGTAAACGCGCAGTTCATTTTCGTCGATGTTTTTGCATAAAATGCACGTTGAAATCGTCACGCAACCGGGGGTAACACAAACTCCAAAAAATTGTCTTGGATTCACATTTTTTCGTGGTGATCAGGAAAATAGTTTTTACTTGCAAAATCGAAAGATTGATTGAGTCTTTTATTGCTCTGGTATGAATTGACTAGTTAGAAAGTTAGATAATGGGCGATCGCAATGAACCAGCTCTGAAAGGTCAAACGGCCGTTTCCATATAAGGGACTGTGCAATAATTATCAGGAGGGGGGGGGGAGGGGCTGAAAAACTAGAGTTATCTAGCAAAAACTTAGACAGTACCCCCCCTCCAAAACAAAAAAAATTAGTTCTAACTCCCCCTATGTTATGTTGAAAATTGCCACATATAGATGGAATTCTGCAAATCGATTCAGTCGATGAAGAAACATTACTTTTTGTCACATCAAAAACCGACAAAGCTTGTCTACGAGATCTGTTTGATTCCCATTGTTTTATGGGCGAAGCTGAAAAACAAGTTCATGATTTTTGCTTTACATAGGATCAGCTCAATTAATTAGAAGACGGGTTAAAATTGATCAGTTGTGAATTTGCTTTTCATTTTGATGGAATATTTTCAATAATCGTTTAACAGCTGTTCGTGTTGATATTTGTTACAGTCTATCATGATGCCTGTATTGAGAATCTTTTATTGCGTTTAATTTTATTTACCTTTCGAATAAAACTTAAGGCCCCCCTTCCGTCAAATGAGTGATTTTACTTTGAGCCCCCTATCTTGGCAGCAATTTTATGTAATGCCCCCCTCTGGTTTTAGGACCCCCCCTTCCTGATAATTATTGCACAGTCCCTAAATGTCAACAATGCGGAGGAAAGTATGGAGTCTTTTATTAAAATATATATTTTTGTTGAAATTAGATTTACTTGACGTAAATTTTTTGATCTGAGTCGTGTGGTGTATTTTATACAAAGAAATTGCTTGAAAGAAAACGGACTAAGATTCAGACAAACATTGAATTTAAAATGGTAAATAATTAGCCTGCGAACCGCAGACCAAAGCCGAAAAAACCGGATGCTCTCGAAGGCTAGTAAGGCTCACTAAATAAATAAAAACGAGCTGATTGAAAGATTAGGTGCCGTGTCAAAAGCTTGTCAATCTTGGCATCTGTGAGGTATGTCTCTTGATTTCGTTGTTAACTGATTGAAAAAAAAAGGTAATCATTACAAAAAATATAGACCGATCTTGGGCTACTTTATTAGGAAAGGAGCATTTTATTTGGAGAGGCGGAGGGAGAGAAGAGGTCGAGCAATTTTTTCCATTTTTTTTCAGCCGCTCTTATCTGCAAAAGTTTTTTTTTCGCGACATATGTACACGTATATTCATAGCCTTTTATCACAGCCCACGCCTCATAAGTTTATTTAAATCAGATTAATCAACCTTGGTACCTCTAGCAACAGTTGTTGTATTATATTTTATTAGTATATACACACTCAGTGAGCTTGGTAATTCAAGCAATCTGATTGGTTAGCTATCTCAGACTATGACGTTATATTCACCGCGCTAGGCAATGAATATAAAGCAGAACAAAATCGTTGTCGTGAACTGGGTGTTTTGCAAAAGTTTAATCGTAAAGCCTTTTTGAATACACGAATATCCAAGTGCTGATGACTTTGAAGGCAAGAAAAGACTTCATGGTGTTTAAACGGCGTGATTTATTGTGAAGTGGTTTACTATAACTGACTTTTTGTACGCTCGAAGCTATGTTTACCACTACAGAGGAAAACGAGGTCGCTTTGTCACTGTTTTATGATTTCGGGATTTTCTCGCACGACAAGTTTTGCCTATGAATACAAGTTAATTTATGGAGAAAAGAGGAAAGCAAATAGGCATACCAAAGTTTAATCTCACACTTTCTAGCTACAGTAGTTTGGGAGCTTGCAACCTGATATCGTAAACCCATGTTTTTATTAATTGACAGCTGTCAAAATAGTGTTTCTGCTGACCAATATCGCCTGACCGTATCGCGGGGTCAGGTATCGACCCACTGAGTTCGAGTGTTTTTTTGAAGTTATCCGCTGACAAGTTGCTGCTTTTCAAATGATCGCAGGCTCAAGTTCAATTTTTTTAAAATGCATATGAAATAAGTCGTGTTCATGAGCCGCACTTTTAAAAATTTTGATTTCGAACTGACCTCGGACGCGAAAATTCAACCGGCTTTTACATGCAGGCAAGGCAATCGCTTTTGACTTTTCTCACTCTCACGCGTTGATCACGCTCTACGTCCAATTTTTATGTTATGATTGGTCAAAATTTGACAGGTGAGTTCATGCGGAAAATTTATGCAGCTTCTGGAAACTTGCTTACTGATTAGCTGAAGCTGACAGAGTCTTGTGTCATCTTGCGATGTTTTAAACTGTCTTTTCTACTTGACGTACAAAATGAAATACAGCTGCTATCAAGATTGTTCTGTAATTCATGCTGCTTTGTTTATTGCGCTTTTTGTTGACAAATGCACCGCTTGTCAAAGTCATTGGAAATCCCATTTCGGATGGCATCGTTTTCAAAAATGAGCTTACTCATTTGCCCTTGCTTGAGGCGTAAGAGGGTTGAAAAGACTCAAGCGATTCCGGAACACTAATGATGACCTTCAGAAGCAGCATCTCGACTGGTAAGCCTGAGCAATTATTGTCTTTGATGTATTTTTTTTGTCGGTTTCCTGAAGTCGAGCGTATGGTTTATGCGGCTTAAGTTTATACACGAGCAATGATCTAACCTACAATAGTATTAAGCCTTTAGACATTTTTTGACCGCAAATTCAAAGAAAAGGTTCCGAAGAATATTTAGTTATGATTATGGCTGTAAACAGAAATCTCTGAGCGATTTTCTTGCCTCGAGTTCATCTTGAAAAAGAGCAAACACCGGTGAGCCGGCTTAAAACATAAATAAGCTTATGCTTACCTGACTCATGATTTTCAGAGACACTTTACTCTCAATACTTGTCTTCATGAATGAAAATTATTGTCTCTGTACATGTTTCACCGAACTATATTTATTTTATTGATTGTTAGTAGTCCCTCTCACAATTTTTATCGCTGCACCGGTTGTTTGCAGTCAAACATAAACATCGCATGCAGGAATACTCAAAACGCCGCGCGTAAATATCACTCACTTTTAAAGATTACACATACCAAAACCATAAACAGTGTTATAAATAAAGGGAAATAAAACCCAAACATAACAAATTCTCTATCATTTTGAAGCGTAAATGATAACTCTATTAATCGCACTGCAAATTTGGTGCCTGTCAAAAGTGAAAACCCGTCCGGCTGGCCGAAAAGGTGATTTCACTAAAAGCCCATAATTATTACCCTGCATATCACATAGGATCAGTTTTTTCTAACTAAAAAGTCCCAGCATTGTGGAATTCGCTTCATGAAAACGTTTTGTGGTCAATGCTATAATTTGTTGTGCAAAGGAAGCGTGTGTTTTGGTCGTCAAGGGTATAAGCGAGTTCGGAGTTCCAGCGGTCGATCACAAGATTGCGTGCGACTGGGAACGAGTCGGGATAAAAGTTGCTTCGATTTGCTCGAGTTAAGTTTTTCGACGGTCACCGTGTTTTGAGAAAGAAAATTGCGGGCACAAGGATTTTTACATAAGGAAATGAGGATTTGTGCAGTCGTTGGCTGCAGTAGCAGTACATATCAGCTGCAGAAATGGAGGAAGGGGTTTTGCACTTCGCATAATTGCCATCGTACAAGTCAGGACTGTACATGTCCTGACCTTTTTCAACTTTATCCTTTTCCAACATTGAAAGGAGACCCTGAAAAGAGAAAGGAGTGGGTTAAATCTATCAACCGAAAAAACCCTAAAACAGGGAAAAACTGGC
>CALNXK010000050.1:897500-965000 GCA_942486035.1 Porites lobata | reverse complement strand
ATTCTTTGCGAAGGTGTTGATTGCGACTTCAAGAAGCAAAGTTCGTGAGTGTCTGAAATGGGGTGATAAAAAAGTTCCTTCAGCCATTGTGAATCGAAATAGCTAAAGGCTTTTCCCTCTTTATAATCACTGAGAAGGCGTTTGCCAAGATCGCACCCTTGTTCGGCCGTTAGGATAAATTCCGCTATTTGCATCTGTAAGATAGGTGGCCATTTTTCAACTCCCGTTTCTTCACTGATCCAATTATCTTTGAGTTCCGTGAACGGATCAGGTAACTGCTCACCATTTACGTTAAGAAGACTTTGGTATTGCTTCTTTTTCTGTATTATTTCCTCTTCCGCGGTTAGTTTCACAGGCACAGATAGCTGTTCCGCTCCGAAAGCCAATGCAGTAAGTTCGTCCTTGGTCCCCGTTGTTTTCAAACCACGAATGCGTAAAAATTCCTTCAGTTCCGGGACTTTCTATCTCCTAAAGTCGTCTAATGTCCTCTTCTCTTGAGAGAGGACAAACATCTCGAGAAAAGTACACTAGACAAAAAATGATCGATGCCAGATCTCCAAACTTGCTTACAATTTCCTATTATCAACGAATCATTTTTATCCCGATTCGTTCGCAGTCACACGCAATTTTGAGATTGACCGCTGGAACTCCGAACTCGCTTATTGAATGAGTGCGATTTGTCTTGCAAAATTGTGAAAATTATAGGTTTAAATAGGGCAAACAAGAACAAATTCTGTCCGAGGTCTGTATGATAAAAAAAGGGCCTCAGTACCTGAGACGTGATGAGAAAAAGTATGTTTAAAAGCCTGGTTTAGACGCCACCAGATTCGTCGCCAAGATTTACTTGTAAAGTAAACTTGTCGCATACAAAAAATCCGGCTGGTTTTTTATTTTGGCCTCCCTTTTAGACAGAGGAGTGCAACGTGTAAATTGGCTGCCTGACCAAGGACTATCGCGGCGCGTGTGTTTCTTAAAATTATATTTCGGGGTTGTCCAATTATCCATAGTCTCTCAAATGGAGCAATGTTGGAGAGACTAGTGAATATATCATGATGCAACAGCTAAAGCTACTGTGATCGAACATGATTGCTATTTTTGGGTGTACAATGATAAGACTATTAAGTCGATGTAAAATTTGTTTCACTCTTGGACTGTCAAATTATTTTTCTCTAAAATCACTGTGGATTACAAGTTTATTGTTTGATTTAAATTGTGAATTTATTAACGGGAGCTTCGCTTTTAGCCCTGGCTAAATCTACATATTATATCATGTATATGTACGATGAAAACATCATAAATCTCAGTGCCTCTTATATTGAAAATATTCTAAATTGTTATGCATCCGAACTCTAATTAAACTTTCTTACCATACGAGAGCGTAGAAGTCGTACATAGCCAAGTAATTTTTCTTTTTTGATAATATTCAATTGTTCCTTTCTTTCTTAATTTTTCTTTTATGATAATATTCAATTGTTCCTTTCTTTCTTACTTAACCTTTAATTTTACTTTTTCCTTTGTCATTGTTTTGGTACTGAAATCTTCATGTCGAAGATAAAGTCAATTAAGTTGTTGTTTTGGTTGTAAAGAAATACTGAACATTATAAACAACATTCATCTTGCATTGGACAATGCTTTTTGAAGTAACCAGTGAGGGCGTAAATAAAATAATACATAGATTTAGCCAGGGCTAAAAGCGTAGCTCCAAAACTTGTAAATTATCCACAAATCAGTTAACTGGAGAGATCCATATGACTTTAAAGGGTGAGGCTGGCCGATTTTAGAGAAAAAAATAATTTGCAAACAGTGCAAGCATGAAACAAGATCTAAAATCTTACATTGAGTTAATAGTCTTATACGTAAACCTAAAAAGTTATATCAATCACCTTTGATCACGGTAGATTAGACGAAGAAAACAAAATTTATTCTCCCCAAGCAAAATAACCTATTTGCCCACCTACACCACTGTTATTTTATAAGGATAATTGGACAGTCCCGAAACATAATTTTATGCTACAAAGGTTGTTAAGACACGATACTCCTCGGTGGCAGCCAATTTACACGTTCTGACTTCTGGGTTTTGTCTCTCTGTCTAAAGGAAAGGCCAAAAAGAAAAATTAGACCGGATTTTTTTTTGTGTGGCCCGCGACGAGCTTTCTTTACAAACCGGCACTGTGTCATTCCACCTATCCCTGCGTCAAACCAAACCCCACTAACCGGAATTATATATCTTTCGTGAGATTATTTTACTACCTCTATACCTACCTGGGCAACTAACTTCAATCTCTTTAACGAACTCATCAATTATTTTCTTGGCTGTTTCCTGCTCCTTAGTTATCTCTTCCTTTTTCTGCTTCATATCATCGGCGTAATCTGCCGAAAAAGTAAGAAGCAAAGAAACACAAGAGTTATACTCTGCTACACTTGCAATCTTACACGGCATTAAAGAATTACCGTGACTGTTGTTTGTAACGTCCCTATCAAAATTCCATTCACCATCCTTTATCAAAACATCAAAGCACTCTGAACAAAATAAAAGAGAATGAGTTCCTATTTTAAAACCTGAGTGGAATAATTCCATAAAAACAGCACCGATAACTCTCCAAAAAACAGCCCTGTTTGCATTGAACATCTCCTCTGAGTTGTTTACAGGCCTCAACCATCAGCCAGGTCTGCAGGTTCGTTAACATGAACTTAAGTGGCATTCGCTTTTCACAATACTTTTTTTATCCCAAGGTAGGGCAGTGAAACGGCTGGTACATCTAGTGGCCATGGGTGGGAGTGCATGATTAGGGTTACCTTGAAGATTTGGATCCTGTTTTGCCTTTATCAACATTGAGAACATCATAATAAGAACAGTAATCACCCTTCCCATAACATTCATCTTTGAATCTGGGAAAAAAGACAAATGACACTAGTTAACACAACATCATCTTCTTCAATCTACGTTAACTCTAAGTCACACAGCTGAGCAACAAGTAACAGCAAACTCGTTCGAGAGAGCGCTTGATTTACAAGAGTTTGATGAAAACTATAACTACAACTGCAACTATAACTATAACTGCAGGTCAGAGTGAGGCCTAGTCCCCGCCGGGGTGCCACAGGGGACCAAGCTTGGTCCCTGGTTGTTCTTATTAATGATAAACGATCTTGAGGTCGACGGGCTCACTTGGAAGTGTGTAGACGACACGACTATCGCCCAAACGATACCGCGAGGTTTGACTAGTGATGTACCAAGCGCAGTTTCCGCTGTTGAGGCGTGGTCGATCGAAAATAGGATGGAACTGAACGCTGACAAATGCAAGGAGATGCGCATTGACTTTAAAAGGAACACTCACAATTTTCCACCAATTGTGATAAATGGCAAGGAACTATCAGTATCAAACAGTGTAAAAATCCTAGGAGTCACTATTAGCTCAGATTTAAAATGGAACGAACACATCTCAGAGTGCATTAAGAAAGCGAACAAGCGCCTTTATTTTATTGTTCTTCTAAAGCGCGCCAACGTTCCACTGAGCGACATTGTAAATTTTTACTGCACCGTGATAAGACCTGTTTTAGAGTACTGTGCGCCAGTTTTCCATCATGCGCTTCCACAGTATCTTAGTGACGACATCGAACGAGTGCAAAAGAGAGCGCTTTCCATCATTTGTCCTTATGCGTCGTATTCAGAATGTTTGGTCAGGTTCGATTTAGTAACCTTGCACGCTAGACGCGAGGCTCTGTGTAGCAAGCTTTTCGAGTCTATCACGTCATGCCCGGATCACAAACTCGTGCCTGTCTTACCTCCTAAGAGAGAACACAGACATAATCTAAGACAGTCCAGGGCTTATGCCATGCCCCGTACACATACAAATCGTTTTAAGAACACTTTTATTCCAAGTATGTGTACATAAATTTTTAGACTAGTTTGTACATAGTTATATAGAGAGTGTTTTTCGCATATTTATAGAAATGTTTTTTGTTATAATTTCAATTAGTATTTATTTTTTTGGAATTTATTTATTCTTAGTTTTAAGTAATTGTAACGCAATTCAGTCTGCGGACTGCCATGTTCGATATTTTAATAAACTATCTATCTACAAAGGATCTAATGTTTCTAATGTTTAAAATATATTTATAAGTAAAAACTATTTTTTAAAAACGATTCTGAATTAAACCACTGAACATTCAGAAAAAGTTTACGAACCCTGTTGCGAAGAATAAAAAATTAACTACAAATATTAGATAAAAAGTCCAAAGCTAGTATGAAGAATTTAAGCTTTTGAAGAGCATTTTTTAATTCTTTAAGATTACCAGAATTTCTAATTTATAACATTAGTTTATTCTACAGTTTACTAGCTATTGAAAGAGGCCTTTTATCCTTAGTTAGATTGTAACATACATTTTTAAAATAAAAAAAAGAACAAAATCGGCATTCATGAGAGATTCTTGTTCGCGAGGATAATAGACGACTAGAACAAGACATTTGATGGGTCTCGGTGACAGGTGCCGCAAAAAAAAAACTCGTTTTGTGGGTTCCTTGTGCACCCATGTACGCTTGTACCAACCTGAAAATATCGACTGATGTTTTGCTCACTTTACAGATCGCGCGAAAAAGACCCATACAAAGTTTCAATTGTTTTCTTTGTTGGACCTGTCAGGCTTATCATAGGAAAACTATCTTTCATAATTTGAATTATTATAATAAGGGTTTCTATTAGCCTCTGAGACCTTCTGTACGAGGGATCTAACAAAACGTAAAGTGGGCGGTCATGCTCTTTGAAAAATAAGAATTACAAAGCCCTGAAGGAGACCAGTTTGGACGTGGCTCGTGTTTTATTTGTCGTAATTAGCTTTGACGTCATTCTTCGTTCAAAGTTAATTTAAGCCGAAAGCAAACATCTAATTATTAAGCTTATGTTTCAAATCAGTCGTTTTAAGGTGATGTTACACGGGACGATTCGCAAAGACGATTTTTAGCGCAAACACAGCGTTGCAACATTGTTGCGACATTGTTTCGAAGGGTTACAACATTGTTCCTACATTGCACCGCTGAGTTGCCCTAAAAATCATCGTTGCGAATCGTCCCGTGTAACATCACCTTTAAGGAACAATGAACAACTGAAGCAAAAGTAATTTTTATCAGTAGCACGTGCAAATAGATTTCTTTATAACATTGTTCTAAGCTTCCAGAGAAGTTGAGTTTTGGGCTGTAAACCGAGTACGTATGATTGTGAGAGGAAAATTACATGTGTTAAATCCAAGCAACTGTGAGTGTTTTTTAACGGAAGTTTATCGGGAAAATTATTGGGTTGACAGCAATCGCAAGATTCCCAACATATTTGGGCCCTTTATGTGATAGTGAGTTCATGCAACAGAACGGCAGGAAGAAGAGGACGGCAAAACTCTTGAGTGTGACAAACGTGACAGGGCTATTATTTGCGTGTTTTGTTGGGAATTCACTTAACATTGATGTTTTTTGATCTTCTACAAAAAGATCTGTTTGAAGTTTGGCGGAAGGTTTTTTCAAACCAAATTGTCACGCTTGTTACACGAGGTTTGCCCGTCCTGTTGCGTAAGTTCACTAATATTAGAACTGACAATGCAAGCAAGTAAGATGTTGATGTCGAATTTTGTATTCAATACAACTCAATACAGTGTGATTTTTTTATTATGAATATTTCTTTACCCATAGTCCTAAGCGATATCTACAAGCGTAAAATTTGGCTTTTCTGAACACCAAAAGTGAGACCAAAATCTGTAATTCCTAGCCTTAGGCGAGACGACGAGCATTTCCATATTAGATTGAAGATACTGTAGGGATGGACAGCGGGTGGCATAATTAATTACTACATATATGTTTCTTAAGAGCCAATGTCTGTAATTTTCGAGAATCGGTTGACAGTCGTGAATTTTTGAATTTCTTCATATATTGCCCAAATAATCTCTATAGTACCCTAATTTCAAAAATCACGTTAAAACTTGTAACAGCTTTTTATTTTTTCAGGAATCAGGCAAAGTTTGAAAAACTCTAAATCGGCGCTCTTTCGAGTATGAAATTAGCGAAAATTGAGCATTTTCTTCGCGCTCGTACATAAAAAGGGAGTAATATCTCTAGATGAAATCACGCCACAAAAGAGACACACATTTTTACTTTATAATTCAGCAGTTAACTTTAAATAAACCGTTTAAATGTGACTGTACCGGCCGCAAGAAGAAACACGGTTTCAGCACTTTTCAAAAATGGCAAATTTGACCTAACTTGACCATCGTAAAAACCCAGTTGGTACACGGAATTTTAATATGAAACAAGAACTGTATTGAAGCATATCCTTTGCTGTTGTTTGTGTTAAAATATTTCTGGCGGCATTCCAAATGCGCACCGTCGAGAGACCAAAACCTGAAGGGTATTTTGACACCAGGAAAGCGCGTGCAACAAGCAAGTTTCGACGCTTGGAATATTAATCCTTCGCAAACGTAAGTTACTTCGACATTTAAACCCTAGTCAGAGTTGTAACGGTTTCAAATTATATTTCGGCGTTTCTGTGCGGTTTAACATGATTCCTTTCAACTGATTTTTGCGATAAACCATAATGAAGAGACGAATACGCAGTTCAAATCACAGTTAGTAGAGGGGATTATTGTCGAAATACTCGCTTGCAAAAGTTTTAATCGTATTGAAACCTTAAAATCAGAAAAGTTATTTACTTACCTGAATTTAAATGCTAGACGGGGTCACAGTACCGCTAACTAAATTCTGCATCAAGGCAGAATCGAAGTTAAGTTTGTATATGTTTTCAATCTGTCAACACGAGGGAAGACGACATTCCGGAAGTGCGTGACGCGTAACGCGCCGGAAAAGAAATTCCTGGTATAAGTGTTTTACGGTGCAAGTCTTTGTTGTATGTTCGTATAGCATCTCGCACATATTCAAACTTGGCTTGTGGCGCCTGTGGCAGCAGTAATGCTGAATGTATTGCGATCATAGAAAAGATGTCGTGAGTCACCTTGGTATGCTCCTGACTTGTTAGTAAGGTGAGTATGTAGGGCAATAACCAAACATCGACCCTACCATGCTAATGATAAAAGTAAGGTTTTCTGCATTTACGTTAGGTGATCTTTGTTTGATCCACAAAATTGGCGCATGAAAATAAGAGTTTTTCCTCACCACCTTTAAATGTTTGGTTTCGAGTAGCGGTGCAACAAATCACGTGATACCGTTCTAGATCAACCTACTGGCTGCTCATAGAGGGGTCCATAAAGGCACATTGATTGATGACTCTGTATGGCCTGAACTGAAAATGATATAGCAGACGTTTTCTGAGCAACGAATGTGCAGCTTTTACACTCCTCTTTCGTTTCGAAAATAGACGAGCACGAGAGCGAAGGGAGCGAGCGAGAGAGAGCCCCTTGCTCTACTGGTCAATATATCCCCCGCGGCTTTTATTTTCATACGCAAAATCGACGATCTCCAAAGAGAAAATAGATGGACGATCTCTAATGAAAAAGTAGAGGGTCTGTGAACAGGCTACGAAGGTGCTTGCTATTATTTTAGTGAACTTTACAAGAGGTCTCAGGTGATTATGCTAACGTCATGAAAAGTCTACTTTAGGGAAGGAGGAGGAGATGGGTGGGTTGGTTGGCATTGGGTTCTCCATTAGGATCAACCCTACACATACAACAATCCATGTCTTTATCACTACATTTAGAGCTAGCAGACTTTGTTTGATCCACAAAATTGGCGCATAAAAATAAAAGTTTTTCCTCACCACCGCTAAATGTTTGGTTCCGGGTGGCGGAGAACAAATCACGTTGTTCCGTTCCGGAACAGCCTACTGGCCATGCTGGCTGCTCATTTAAAAGGGGTCCGTAAAGGCACCTTAATTGATGACTCTGTGCGGCCTGAAGAAAATTATATACGCAGACGTTTTCTGAGCGACGAAGGTGCTGCCTTTACACTTCTTTTTCTTTTCGAAAATGGCCACGGACTTCTCTCCTCGCTCCTCGCTACTAGGCGGACGTTTTTGCCTGAGAGATACCACCATGAAGGAGTTTTAGCACACAAGTCATTGCAGGTGCAGACCTACGAAAAGGGCATTCTGCATCTGAAATTTTAAATCGAAATGAAAGGCTGTTTTCAGCCTTTTATCTCTTTTCTCCGCAACGTATTTGGTTAAAAGATAGTAAGTAAAATGGCTGAGGCACTTTAAAGCATTTTTTTCATTTACGCGACGGATTTTGACGTTATGTATGGTGGCCGACAACTGCCATACGTCAACACGACATAAATTTGTTAATTTTAGATTGAACTTTAATTATTTTGAATTGAAAATAAAACGAAAGAAAAACGTCAAATTATTTTGTTTTTCATTGAACTGGAACAGGAGCCCATCAGGCTCCTGACTGGAAATAGATTCATTTTGTAAAATTTCAAAACAAACTTTGTTATTATGAAATGAAAATAAAAATAAAAGTGAAATAGAAGCAGAAGTGAAACTAATTTGTTCACGGCCGGGAACAGCCATTCAAAACAGAAAAAGTAAAATTATTATGTTCGCGGCCGGGAACTGCCATTCAAAACAGGAAAAGTAAAACTAGTATGTTCATGGCCGGGAACTGCCTTTTAAAACGGAAAAAGTAAAATTAATATGTTCATGGCCGGGAACTGCCGTTCAAAACAAACAAAAAGTAAAATTAATAGGTTCATGGCCAGGAACTGCCGTTCAAAAAAAAAAAAGAAAGAAAGAAACCTGAGACTTTTGGCGGGAGACGATAGTCTTCCTCGCAGCCGCTCGGGCCGGGGTCACCCAATTCTCCCCGCTGTCATACATTCCTTTCCCACTAACCTCGTTCAGTTAAGTGTAAACAGGCTAAATTCGTTCCCAGGTTGTCTCTCCGTTGGAGAGAACCCTGGGAACGAGGTTGCCTTTCTAGACGACGACGGTTTGTTAAAGCTACAGAGGTTTTTTAGCTCATGGATGACGTAGTCATGCCATGGGCTTTTGGAGACACTCGAATGGCACTCGATCACTCACTCACTCACTCACTCACTCACTCACCCACTCACTTACTCACTTACTTGATATGGAGAAGATGCGATCGACAGAGTGTGAAAGAGCTATCGAAGCCGGACGATGTGATTTCTTTCAGCGAAATTAAAGCAAATAAGCCAAAGAGTGACCAAAGAGCCTTAGCTGTAAAGCGGCGTTGACGTTTACATGAGAAAGCAAATTATTGTACAACTAAAAAGAGTTAATAAGCTTAAGGTGATCTTTGCGTTATTAAAAGAAATGCTGCACTGATAACAAGGTTCTAGAATATTCAGGTGCACATGCAATCGGATACTTACGCTGTGTCGGGTTTGAATTCCTAAGGTCAGAACAAGTGCAGCTTTGGGCAAGGATCTAACTCCCTTAAATGCGTGAGTGCTATAGAGATGCCAACAAGTTACTATAGAAATGCTGACGAAATGCTTTTTAAAACAGACAATGTACGCCAAAAAGTAGATGCCAAAAAACAAATGCTAAATACCGTATGCCAAAACACATGCCAAAAATAAAATGCTAAAGAAAGGTAAACATTATCTATCAAGTAACCAACACACAAAGAAAGTCATAAAAAATAAAAAAAGAAAAAACTAAGGAGAAAGTGAATATGTTACAGTGCCCAAGCAGTTTAAAACAAATGAATTTCGAAATGGAATGTTTCTCAAGCCTTCAAAGTTGCTATAAATACAGAGGTGATAATCTTCAACAATAACGAAACTCAATCAATTGCCAAATCAAAACAAAAAACTATTTTCTTTTCCATTGAACTGGAAATAGATTAATTTTTCCTTTATTTTCAACTCAAAACAAAACATTTTTATTATCAAATGAGAATAAAAATAAAAGTGAAATAAAAGCAGACGTAAAATTAATATGTTCACGGCCGGGAACTGCCAAATATGTCATTGCCGGAAACTGCCATTCAAAACAGAAAATGTAAAATTAGTATGTTCGTAGCCGGGAACTGCCGTTCAAAACAGAAAAGTAAAATTAATATGTTCATGGCCGGAAAGTGCCGTTCTTTGTGTCATTACGCAAGTAGACTAGATCAAAGGCTCCAAGGAGCAAGCTCATGGATGAATTGTATCGTAAACGGGCATGGGTGCTAAGTGCCACTGCTCTGGAATTTCGTGATTGAGTTTCGTTATTGTTGAAGATTATCACCTCTGTATTTATAGTAACTTTGAAGGCTTGAGAAACATTCCATTTCGAAATTCATTTGTTTTAAACTGCTTGGGCACTGTAACATATTCACTTTCTCCTTAGTTTTTTATTTTTTTATTTTTTATGACTTTCTTTGTGTGTTGGTTACTTGATAGATAATGTTTACATTTCTTTAGCATTTTATTTTTGGTATGTGTTTTGGCATACGGTATTTAGCATTTGTTTTTTGGCATCTACTTTTGGCATACATTGTCTGTTTTAAAAAGCATTTCGTCAGCATTTCTATAGTAACTTGTTGGCATCTCTATAGCACTCACGCATTTAAGGGAGTTAGATCCTTGCCCAAAGCTGCACTTGTTCTGACCTTAGGAATTCAAACCCGACACAGCGTAAGTATCCGATTGCATGTGCACCTGAATATTCTAGAACCTTGTTATCAGTGCAGCATTTCTTTTAATAACGCAAAGATCACCTTAAGCTTATTAACTCTTTTTAGTTGTAAAATAATTTGCTTTTTCATGTAAACATCAACGCCGCTTTACAATTCGAGGACCGTTTTTTGCAGCTAAGGCTCTTTGGTCACTCTTTGGCTTATTTGCTTTTCGCTGAAGGAAATCACATCGTCGGGCTTCGATAGCTCTTTCACATTCTGTCGATCGCATCTTCTCCATATCAAGTAATATCGCGGAACAAATGCGCACAATTCGTCCAAATATACAACAGTGATCCACGCTCAATTATTTCAACGTCCTCTTACAATTCCAAGTCCATTTCTTACATATGATATTCTCAGTTTTCATTAGAATATTTCCATTTATACAAAACCCATCTTCGGCTGGCTACTCTTTTGTGTCGGGAAAAAATGTACGCCTTACTAGTACCCTCTAGAATATGCCAAACATATGCGTAAAAGGCACTTTGAACAAAAGTAATGCTAAGTAAGGGAGGTAAGAGTAAAGTGTATAATTTGACTTTGATGAATAAATTAATAAGAATCGAGTGAATGAGTGAGTAAGTGGGTGAGTGAGTGAGTGAGTGAGTGAGTGGTCGAGTGCCATTCGAGTGTCTCCAAAAGCCCATGGCATGACTACGTCATCCATGAGCTAAAAAACCTCTGTAGCTTTAACAAACCGTCGACGTCTAGAAAGGCAACCTCGTTCCCAGGGTTCTCTCCAACGGAGAGACAACCTGGGAACGAATTTAGCCTGTCAACACTTAACTGAACGAGGTTAGTGGGAAAGGAACGTATGACAGCGGGGAGAATTGGGTGACCCCAGCCCGAGCGGCTGCGAGGAAGACTATCGTCTCCCGCCAAAAGTCTCAGGTTTCTTTCTTTCTTTTTTTTTTTTGAACGGCAGTTCCCGGCCATGGACATATTAATTTTACTTTTTCCGTTTTAAAAGGCAGTTCCCAGCCATGAACATACTAGTTTTACTTTTCCTGTTTTGAATGGCAGTTCCCGGCCGCGAACATAATAATTTTACTTTTTCTGTTTTGAATGGCTGTTCCCGGCCGTGAGCAAATTAGTTTCACTTCTGCTTCTATTTCACTTTTATTTTTATTTTCATTTCATGATAAAAATGTTTTGTTTTGTTTTGAAAATTAACAAAATGAATCTATTTCCAGTTCAATGAAAAACAAAATAATTTGACGTTTTACTTTCGCTTTATTTTCAATTCAAAATAATTAAAGTTCAATCTAAAATTAACAAATTTATGTCGTTTTGACAAATGGCAGTTGTTGGCCACCATAGTTATGAAAAGGAACTTGTCAGTGAATTGGTTTATTTCTAGCCTGCGAACAAGTGCCGGGGGGTGGTGGCGGACAGAGCCAGGAGACTATTCCTTTTTTCAGGCGGGAGCTAGCAGTACGTGCATTCTGTGTAGACTGGACAATTCGTCAACAGCAGGTTAAGGTCTCGCGAGAAGATGCCCTTGCTGCAGAGGAGCAAAGCAATACTACTTTCAGTAATTTAAACATGTTAAGAGCGAATGCACAGAAAAATCGAGCAAAATCGGCAAATCGTGGCCACAGCTCAAAACCTAACTTACCCTCATTTTCAGTCTGTAATAAGGTTTTAATGATTTTATAACACTGCTGAGGTTTAAATTTCAAAATGCGGCCGAGTTTGGGAATTATTTGAGATTTTTGATTTCAACGGTCTGCTGGCCTAAAATTAGCCGCCGAACACGGCAATATAGCCTAGCGACAGAAATGAGCTGACTTTCATAAACGAGCAAATATGTTGGCAATCTTCCACTTAAATCTCAAAAAGCAGATATGTAACAATTTCTGAACGGCACATTTTTTAGATTTAGAGTATAAAATATCGACGAACAGCAGAATTTTTAAACGTAATTTGCATTATGCTTATAAATACAACAATTTACCGCCAAAACCAAAATCGAATTTTCTATATGGGGGAATTCTTCAAATCACCCCAAATCCCGCTTACTACCCAATGAGATATAGTACTTCAACATTATCTGAAAGTTAGTCTGGTGTTTTTGCGAACGCTTGTAAAAGAGATTGATTATTTTGAGGTTATTTCGCCCCAAACAACTGCTAATTGACCCCAGGGTCAATTGACACATGCACGTCACCTTAGTTTTATGCATCGATTTGAGCTCGTTAAAAGGGAGAAACTAACAAGATTCTTTTATATTCTAATTCGCTACCCCGCTCAAACGAATATAAAACATTTATCATGTAACAAGCAACCTTAATTGGGGTGTGTCAACACGAGCCGTGTGCGACCCTCTTTATTATGCCTTCATCAACAGAATGGATGGAAATAATACAACAAACAGAATGAAAACTCGGAAATGTAAAAAATTACAGCAAGAAAAACAGCCCTACAAAATGATCTAAACTACGCTCGTATAACAATGATTCAGTAAACGTACAAAACGTGCTAAACCTTTCATATAGCAGCATGCAAAAAACTACGTCTAAGAAAAACCCCTGGTCACTGGGTATTTCATTTTGAGGGCGTAGGGACGGTCGTAAGACGCGAATGAATATAAATGAGAACAACTCGAATATATATAGCCTACCGCTAATGAAGCAATTGTAACAGCATACCATGTAACACCCCAAAGAAAAGGTTACATAACCCATGATAAATACATTTATATTCTAATTCGCTACCCCGCTCAAACGAATATAAAACATTTATCATGTAACAAGCAACCTTAATTGGGGTGTGTCAACACGAGCCGTGTGCGAACTAAAAGAACGGGAAATACGGAAAATTAAATACCCAGTGATAACGAAACCGACAACAATGAATGGACATTATCCTTAATGTAACCGTCTTTTGTCTTATCTGATTTCCAACGGCCGTGTCTTTTAAACAATCTGTCAGGCACTCGGGCATTAGCAGCAGCGGAGGCACCTCCAGCCCTAAGGCTATGGAGACCGTAGTCTTGCTTGGGAAGGCCGATGGAATCGAAAGCGCTAAGCACTATCTCCCGAGCTCTAGTATAAGACAAAGGAACGGACCTGCGCAATTTATAAGCTCCGGTACCGCGAAGGAAAACAAGAGGGCGAAAAATGAATTCTTCGCTGTCAGCTGAAAAAGAAGCGGCCACAAAATATCGTTGAACAATAACAGCGATAACAACCCAAGCCCCATCCCTGTAAACGTCAGTCTTACTTCGATGAACAAAGATTCTCATAAAAGAATCCTCAAACTGAAAATCACACCTGCGTAACTGGACCAACTCGTTAAAGCGAAAAAAACCCTGCATAACCTAAAACGCACAAAGGAAGCACTCGTAAATCAGACAAACTAGCTGAAGACGATCCATACTTAGCAAATAAAAGCTGAATAGCCTCGGGGGTCACACGCTCTTTCTTTTTAACAGGGATACTGAGCAGCCTCTTAGCAGATTCTATTAAAGGTAAAACTAACGAGGAATTACAGGGGTCGGGTAGACCTGCCAAATCATGCACCCACTTGAGCCCATAATGGACTTCATCAATAGTACTGCAAGAAGCAGATTCTTGAATCAACCTAAGAAAAAAACAATGAAACGTACACACTAGAAGCGGGAAATATTACAATTTCTTTAAACTGAGAAGCCCATTTTTTCCACGTATTGAAGCCCTTTTCGTGCTTCCTCGCGGTACTGTCGGCTTTGGATTTAAGAAGAACTGCGGGGAGATCTTGAACCAGTGCCCGGAGTCGCCTGTCTTCAACCTGTTGAAAATTAGGCTGCAAGGCATCTTTGAGAACTTCTACGAGGATAAGAACAAAAATATATGGCAAAATTCTTCAATACACGCACTGGGAGTCAATACAGGAATAAAAAATGGACGCTTGGTAATGCCGCTGACCGGATGCAAAACTATTTAAGGCCATATGGGCCAACTCAAAAACGAAGGTAAACAAGCCACTCGGCGAGCTAGTTTCATGCGAAACGAGAACAAATGAACTAACAAGCGGAATAAAAAACACGTGGGCCAACCTAAAGCCACTCGGCTTGAAAAAACTAAGGCCCCTTAGCGCCAATTCTGACTGCCAGGACCGCGCTGTTAAACCTGTCTGAACCAATGAGTGAATCTTTGTAACACCCGAGGGCAAAAATCCCTGAGGGGTTGGGAAAATGAATGTACTCAAGGACGTACGGTTGGAATTGAATTGCATTTGCGAACAAGAAAGGCCAAAACACATTAGGCGGCCAATAAGGGACGACTAAAGTACCAACCGCACCGCATACAAGGAGATGCTGAACCACCCTAGTAATGCAGTGGACGGGAGGGACTAGCCAATTATTCTCTCCATTCCACGAGATTGAAAATGCGTCAACAGCTTCAGTGCCGGGTACGCGAAACCTGGAATTGAATCTGGGAAGATGGGCGTTGGCAGCATTCGCAAACCTGTCGACTGTATGTGGGCCCCAAAGGTAGTCCAAGTGTGCGAAGAACTCGGGGGTTGTATACCAGTCATCGAAGTCTACAATGTGGCTAATCGCATCAGCACAAGCATTAAGTTCCCTGGGAACCCACTGGGGAATAAGTGTAATACTGTAAGCTCGACAAAAAAAGAAAATATCAAGATCAATAGAATGCAATTCTGCACTAGGACTCCCTATCTCCACAATACGAACGGCCCCTTGGCTGTCAGAATGCCACTTTACACACTTACCCCGAACCGAGGCTTTGAACGCACTTAAGGCAAATTGTATAGCCTTAAGTTCTCTCCAGGTAGAGCTCTTAGCTGCTTCGCAAGCAGTCCACATACGATGGGACACCTCATTAGTGCCCACAACAAAAGCCCCGCAGGCGACGTTGCTAGCGTCCGAATAGCTAAACAAAAGGGGAGCATTATAAGGCAAAATAGCTCTCATATTAAGACTAACGATATTGTTTTTCCAGAAAAATATTTCAGAGAGGCAATCATTATTAAGCCCGATATTAAAACGGGAATCCCAACTACGGCGGGATTCTATGACCTTGTAAAGAAAACGGGTTTTGAGACGAGTGAGGTTACCCAAAACTGGCGACATGGACATAACATGACCTGCGATAACGGCACAATCCCGAGCCGTAACATAAGGTGCGAATAGAAGAAATTTGTCAATCAGAGCGATAAATTTGCAAATACGTCTATCGGTAATAGAAATGGTACCGATAACTAAGTCCCAGTTTAAACCCAACCAAACAAGCACCTGAGTAGGGTTCCATAGTGATTTGGCGGAGTTCGCAACAAACCCCGCACTGCTTAAGGATGATTGCACAAACAATGAATTTTCCTTGGTCATAGGCAGTGAATCCCCTTTTCCGCACCCATCGTCGAGGAACACAACAATTTTAATCCCGTAAGGAAGACCTCCAAAACTTAACGAGTGGTCTGAGACACTTGGTGAAGACGTATGGGGCTGAGCTTAGACCGAACGGAAGTGATGCAAAACAAAATACCGAACGGTACCAGAAAAAAAAAAACCCAGGAGAAACCCAGAAAAGTTTGGTGATCCGGAAAAATATCGATATGGTGATATCCAGACTTGAGATCGAAACTGAAAAGGTAATCGCCCTTATTAACATGTGATAATACAACTCTCCAATCTTCACACCTAAACTTCTGTTTCCAAATGAAATGATGGACATGACGTAAGTCCAGAATAAGCCTCTTCTTGCCTGAAGACTGTATCGAGACAGAGAGCGGATTAACTACATGTGGAATAAAGGGCACCTCAACGACGGCATGAGTGTGGACTAATTCAGCGATAGCCGACTCCACGAAAGACGCATTATTAAGAGTTGACTGATTGTTAGAAAAACGCGCCTTACAAGGTGTGCTAAGGAATGGGATCCGATAACCGAATTTAATAGTGTCGATAACAAAACTATTGGCACCAATAGCGTGCCAATAACTTAAACAGGACCTAAGTCTACCCTTAAGTACTGGCAATGTAGAATTCTGTTCAAATTCAAACAGATTGCGATCATAATCGAAATCGACTAATGAACTAGAGTCTCTTTCCCTGAAATACTCCAAATAGGAAGGATACATGTCTAATAAATTGAGTAAAGCTAATATCTAACCTTGGAAAACAAGTTTTCAATTCTGTGGTCCTATTTGCCTCCAATGCCCGAAAGACCAGAAGAACTAGGAAAGGACGGCCCCGAGCTTGAAGATGGCTTGAGGATTAACTTGACACTGAGGCCTCCAATGACCTTGCTGGCCGCAGGCGAAACAAATATCACTTGGTCTTGGTTTGCTGAAAGCGCCAAAAGTACGAGGAATAGGTCTGGAGGATGATGAATGTTGGCCAGCAAACGCGGTGGTTGCGGTAGATGATTGGAGTTGTGAATAACCTTGCTTGGATGGCTTCGCTTTCTGTTGGCGTTGGTTGCGTTTACGAAGGGCCCTCTGTTCGGCACGGCGGATACGCTTTTCGTCCTCTGACCCGCTAGCCAGCTCGTCAGATAAATACTCGTTCACCAAATCCCAACCGGCGGCGGACTTGTCTGCCAGTCTGATAAGTTTGTTGCGCTTCTTTATGTCAGAGTCTAGTTCTTCCAGGTGAGTTTTAACAAGGTCTAATTTTCTCTTCCCGAGAGCAACTGACGCCGACTTCACCTTCTCTGCAAGGTCGGAGTTGAATTGAAACTGTTTCTTATTACCTTCGAATCTAAACGTGATCTTGGATTCTGCTTTGAGCTTTTTGGCCACAGAATCGGTATTACTGCACGACTCGTCTTGAATATCGCGCTTCAAGGCGCCCAACTTCTTGTCGAAATAATCCCTAAATAGAGAGAACGCGGACGCTATATCACTGGATTCTGAAGACTGAATTGGTACTGACGCTTCGAGAGATTGAGACAAAGGTTGTTTAGGAAACGAAGGCAGCAAAACGTCGCTGCTAGGAAAATCTGTGTTTGCTGGAGTAACGTCTTCGACATCAGACATAATTTTGAGGGCGTAGGGACGGTCGTAAGACGCGAATGAATATAAATGAGAACAACTCGAATATATATAGCCTACCGCTAATGAAGCAATTGTAACAGCATACCATGTAACACCCCAAAGAAAAGGTTACATAACCCATGATAAATACATTTAATATGTACCTGTTTTAATGAAATACACACAATCTTCAAAAGGAGAGGCCGTTCAATGGGTAATTTCTGTGCTTGAGATCTTGTAGATTGCAGCATGGCGTCTGCGAGTGGACCTGGGTCTAGGTCTGTTTTTCCGTGACTGCGAAATCAGAATAACATCAAGAAATAATTCTCCGTCGAATCTTCGTAAGTGAATCAGCTTTGCATTGCCTTACCTGAGATAAAACTTGGGCCGAATAGCAAAACATTTCTAGCGCAATTTGGATCCTTTGTGGAACGCAGTGTATTGCTGAGCGAAAGGTGAGTAAACAAACGTGGGAAAGTACGTTACCTTTGATTGCGTGACCAGCCAGTAAACGATAGTCTCCAGCGAAAAATAGGATTCGCAAAAAATGTTGCTGATGTATATTTAACAGTTTCTTACTATAAATTAACACCTGGTTTGTCTAAAACTTTAAACAATGCATATCTGTCCAAGAGTATAAGAATGTTTCGAAAGATCCACCCCTAAATAACTGTGGGCTACTCCTTTTTCTTCATCACCGATGTGCACTTCCTTCCCACTGTCTTTTGCATGAGGCTTGTATGCCTTTTTAACTGTTATCGACACTTAAAACTGGCCGTTTAAGGCCTGGTTTAAGAAGTTGACTGACTTAAAAAACCGTCTCGAACATGCGCTATTACTGTTGGACTTTGGAAGCTTTAAGCCCAAAATGATGGTGCAATCTCGAGAAATTTGCCCGGGTCTAATTATAAGACAGGGAACGGGTACTAAGAAAGGCACGGTCTCATTTAGCAACCCGTGGACAATCTGAGCATGCTTGCCTTCTGTCGCAGGGGCAACCGGTAAGGCCAGGTACGCCGCCCCCACCCCAGAGGATTGCATGGCATCCACCATTTCAGTCGCTTTTTCCACATCATGACCTTCAATTATCATGAATTATAATGCGGGCCTTGATCGTTGCCACCTTACCAGAAGTCTAATCTTCGCACTGTTAGACCATGAGAATCTCTATTATTATTCCATAAATGGACCATTGACTTTTCCTTGCTCAGCTTCCGGTAAACCGATACTCCGAAGCAAAAATAGCTTTACAACGACTCTATCCAGGCTAGAACTCTTGATATCAACAAATATACCCCCCACCCCTTTCATCTCCCTTTCTGCCTTCGGCCGCTGATTAGGTTTGGTTCTGTGCTTTGAAATAACTTTAGGAACGAAACATGATACGTGAGGGGCGTGTCCGGCCAAGGGCAAGTGACTCTCGGTGGTGAAGACATATACTGAGCTTGTCAGTATTTCATAGCCTGTACCACGTCGCGAAAATAGAACAAGCCAAAGAAAAATAAGACGCCTTTTTTTCCCCAGCCCCCGCAGGTTTTTTGCATTACTTTTTACTGCACAACTGATTCCACCTTTCCGAGCCGGAGCGAACATGGACGCCCTTGAGGTTAAGTTTCCACTTCATTTTCGGCACCTGACTAAACGCAAGCGCTGACTTGTGCGCCTATGCTTCGTTTGCACTGAAGTAGCAGTATATGACCACGACAGACTTGCTGCTATCCTTGATTTGAAACCGCAAAGGGCAAGAACAATTTCTTGAAAAGAGCAAACTATTTCCTCTTTAGCAGACATGGAGAACAACTACTAGGACTTAAGCAATGGCACTTGAAAAGAGAAAGCATGATGCTTTCTCTTTTTAATGATTTACGGCTAAACAGTACCATTTCATGTAGCTTTTACGCAAAATTAAATACTTAGTTGTTTGCAGAATTGCATTTAACAACAAATTACAGAAATTTAACTAAGTTTAGATCTCATAGGTAAGAATTGAACGGAAAAAACTTTTGGGGTAAAAAAGTCAAAAAATAATGTTTGCTGGAAAATCACTTAATGGACATACAATAGCAGAGATATCATGCCTGTTATTTTCTGTTCAATGCACCTTATGACAAATCTGACTACTCCACTGGTAACCCATGCCTTAAAACCGCCTTGAACCTTAAAATTTATTCCATTTGCCTTTCATGCGTAGTGCAAATATATCTGCTGAACACTCCGGGGTTGGGGGTAAAATCAGAAGAACAAACATTCAGTTACTGTACCATTTTTAAAAGTGGGACAGTATGTTTGCTAATCATCTTAGTTAACCGCTTTTAAAATAGGATAAAAGGACACCTGGTCATACAGGAAAATGAATTTACTGTATCCCGAAAGCTTTGGTTTCCTGTGCACTTCGCAGGAGACAATCGATAAGTGCCTGGTCACGCAATCGGAGGTGAGTAACTAATTAAAAGTCATTGATACCATCGCCGCTTAGCAATACACTACGTGCTGCAAAGGATCCAAATTGCGCTAGAATGTTTTCCTATTCGGCCCACTTTTTATCTCAGGTAAGGCACTGCAAAGCTGATTCATTTACGAAGGTTCGAGCGAGAATTATTTCATGATGTTATTCTGATTTCGCAGTCACGGAAAAGCAGACCTAGACTCAGGTCCACTCGCAGATGCCATGGACCAATCTACAAGATCTCAAGAACAGAAATTACCCATTGAACGGCCTCTCCTTTTGAAGATTGCGTGTATTTCATTAAAACAGGTACATATTAAAAGAATCTTGTTAGTTTCTCCCTTTTAACGAGCTCAAATCGATGCATAAAACTAAGGTGACGTGCATGTGTCAACTGACCCTGGGGTCAATTAGCGGTTGTTTGGGGCAAAATAACCTCAAAATAATCAATCTATTTTACAAGCGTTCGCAAGAACACCAGACTAACTTTCAGATAATGTTGAAGTACTATATCTCATTAGGTAGTAAGCGGGATTTGGGGTGATTTGGAGAATTCCCCCATATAGAAAATTCGATTTTGGTTTTAGCGGTAAATTGTTGTATTTGTAAACATTATGCAAATTACGTTTCAAAATTGTGCTCGTTCGTCGATATTTTATTCTCTAAATCTAAAAAAATGTACTGTTTAGAAATTGTTAATAGCTGTTTTCTGAGATTTAAGTGGAAGATTGCCAATATATTTGCTCGTTTATGAAAGTCAGCTCATTTCTGTCGCTACGCAATATTGCCGTGTTTGGCGGCTAATTTTAGGCCCGCAGACCGTTGAAATCGAAAATCTCAAATAATTCCCAAATTCGGCCGCATTTTGAAATTTAAACCTCAGCAGTGTTATAAACTCATTAAAACCTTATTACAGACTTAAAATGAGCGTAGGTTAGGTTTTGAGCTGTGGCCACGGTTTGCTCGATTTTTCTCTGCATTCGCTCTTAAATACTTGTACCGTATTTATTCGAATAAGCGCCCAACCTCGAATTAGCGCCCACCTCGAATAAGCGCCCATCCTAGAGGTAGAAAAAGTTAATAAGCGCCCAGCCTCGAATAAGCGCCCACCCCTCCCCTTTCCACTCAAACTCGAGTAAGCGACAACAACCAAACCCACTCCCCTTCCCCCTCACAGCCCGGCAAAAAAACTGAATAAGTACTAATTAGAGACTTCCCCGAAGACGGAGTTTTGTTCAGAGTATTTTACAGAAACCTTGCTTTGTTACATCTTCGCGTTTTGTTATTACCATTTATTGTTTTGTTGCAAAATAAACATACTACACTTGCTGAAAATGATGAAATGTAATAAGCGCCCAGCCTCGAATAAGCGCCCACCTCGAATAAGCGCCCACTCTCAAGGTCCAAAAATTTAATAAGCGCCCAGGGCGGTTAATCGAATAAATACGGTATATACCTGCCAACTCTTTCTGAGATATAAGCGTGAGATTTTTATCCTGGGAGTTCTGGGATTTTTGCAGACGACACGATCATTTCCGAAGATTCCCGAAGAAGTCCGAAGTCTTCCGAAGACGTCCGAAGTCTGCCGAAGGTGAAGTTATCGAGAAAACGCTTATCCACAAAATCAGAGATCGCGAGGAAGGTATTGTTATTTATTAATTTACACATGGTTTTCGTTCCTTACATGGGTCTGAGTTAACATATTTTTGGAAATTGTGTCAAGCAAGCCGGCAACAACTCACATTTTTCAATCAGGCGTGAGAAACTGGCCCGCAGGCGTGAGCCGGCGTGAGATCGAAGTTTTCAACCCGCAGGCGTGAGACTCACGCCTAAGGCGTGAGAGTTGGCAGGTATACTTGTATTTCCAGTGTATTTCGCTCATCAAATGTGTCCATTGTCCATTGTCGATTTGTGGTTTACAGGAATGTTCTTTTGCGGAGCATTGGCCAATTTTCTTTAAACAGTTTTACCCGTTTCCATTCCCCTGCTCTACCTTCATGTTGCATATGGCGTACGTGTGTACCTAAATCCCTCAATTCATACTGAGGTGATCGATAAAGAAGTCTACACGCTACGCGGGGTTAAGATCAGTTTATTACAAGCAAAGGCTCAGAAGGCTAAGTGCAAATAAAAGAAAACTAGTGTGAAACGTTTTGCAGATTCGGCTTACTCTATTTGTTTTCTCTCTCTATTTGAGTTTCGGCTGGTGACATCCTAAAGTCAAGTTTAGTTCCACGCGTTTTGGGAATATAAAATATAAAACTAAAAAAACAGTGTTAATTTTCATTTTATTTCTTTCTTGTACACTCGTGCGATGATTTATCCTTTTCTGTACAGTTGCGTGACCAGACTCAAACTACACACGGGCTTTCATCACGCATCACAGGGTTTAGTCCGAGGCTAAACGACGGAAGACTTCAGTAAACTGCGGCCACTTGCGATTGAAACGACTGTGGTAAGTAATTCTTAGAGTTCTCGAATCCCATTTAGAGCTAGCACGCCGTTTCTAGCGGCTTCATTTTAGGTGCAGAAACTCGAGGTCAATATTTACACTCCATGAGAACTTAACAGCGTTGTCTTTTTCAGCTACTTGCGTGCAATCAAATGCAGTGTTAATCTACTTAGCTCTTTTTTGTAACCATCAAATTGAAAAGCCTTTTTCAAAAGATTTTAAGAACTTCCGTAATGTGCCCCTTGTAAAAGAAGCTAAGTTAGCAAAAACTTTTGTGTACCCACACTCGCGGCTAGCTTGTTTTCAGCGTTCCAACGAGAGAAAATACGCTGCACGTTTCGGTGTCTCAGCGACGCACTTTTGTAATGCCGCCAATAAATTTTTAACACAAGAAACGGCAAAGGATGTGCTTTAAAATAGTGTTTGTTTCATGTTGAAATTCCGTGTATCAATTGTTTGTTTAGATGGTGAAGTTAGGTCAAATTTGCCATTTTTGAAAACAGGCGAAATCGTGTTTCTTCTTGCGGCCAACACAGTCACATTTAAACAGCTTATCTAAAGATAATTGCAGAATTATAAAGTAAAAGTCTGTGTTTTCCTTGTGACTTGATTTTATTTAGAGATATCGTCCCGTTTTTATGTACGAGCGCGAAGAAAATGCTTAATTTTCGCTAATTTCATACTCGAAAGAGCGCCGATTTGGTGTTTTTCATACTTTGCCTGATTCAGGAAAAAATAAAAAGCCGTTACAAGTTTTAATGTGATTTTTGAAATAAGTGTACTATAGAGATTATGTGGGCAAAATATGAAGAAATTCAAAAATTCACGACTGTCAACCGATTCTCGAAAATTACAGACATTGGCTCTTAAATACAATTGGGCCGGTGAAATAAAATGACTTTTTACCTATAACATTTTGGCTGACAAACCGCTCCTTAATTGTGGCGCAAAATGTTAGCGTTAATGTTGTTGACCGGTTTACATGGAAATTGATATGGCAACTTTTCTGCATCTCATTGCCAAGACGGCGTCCAGCTTTGACAAATGGAATGAAGATTTAACAGAAAACCTAACCAAGTAGCAATATTGACGGGTAAAAGGATTCTAACGAGAGTTTTGTGGGAAAATTCAGAAAAAAAAGTGAACTTTACAATTAGGAAAAATTTATGCCTTCAACTATTTGGTTCTATGATTTTTAGAAACAAGTAAAAGCTCTCGAATTTGAACCATAGGCAGATCCAGGAATTTTTCACAAGAGGATTCAAACGTGCTCAAAGTTTTAGGTATGTCTTCAAAAACGCATAGACAAATTTTACGGCCAAAAAATTAATTTTCATGTACTTTTGACAAGCCTTAATATAAAACCTTTTAACAATAAGCACCTGCCCAGTTGTTAACTTCTTATTTTAAGACGAAATTTTTCTTCACCTATAATTCTCAACAGCCGGTTGGAAGACGAACTTTTTGTGCATCAAAATTGGAGAGAAAGAAAAAAATACGCTAGGTAAGGTGTTATTTGAGACTGGTATTTTCAGACTTATCTCCTTAGATTATATTGAAAAATGAAATAATAATAATGATAAAAAATACGCCAAAAATTACATTTCGGTTCAGAATTAGCAAGTCGCCTTTCTCCTGTTCAATTCATGACTATATGAAATATTGTTCATGTTCTTGAAAAAACAAATTTCAATTCATATTTCCAAAGCTCATTCGATCGTTCATTCGTTCATTTTTTCGTTCTTTTATTCATTCGATTGGTAAAACGCCAGTTCGTATAGAGGGTCGTGAAGGGGGGTACCAAATCCCAGTTCCCAGGCTAATTTTTGCCAAAATCCCAGTTACCAGTTTACAGTTAAAATCCAACAAAAGTTTAGAGTTTTCGGTGTGTATAACGGCGTTATTTGCATTGACGTACTTGATTTCTAGTACCATTTTGCGAGAAACCTTTTCCGAAGCCATTTTTATCTTCCCTTCACAATATCTTCATATGCAAACTTGCAGAACTTGTCCGCTGACCAGGAAAACTGACAGAACGTAACTATGCAACCGTGTAAGCCTGGTAGCTAGACCGCGGGTGCGAAGGCGAAAAATACTGATTTCATGGTCTCTACTGAGGAGTGCAAGGTCTATTGCTACGAAATTTTATTTTTCTATTTCAAAATATTGGAGCAAAGACCACTGAAGAAAAGAAATCCCATTCCCATTTTATAATTGTTCATTTCCATTCCCAGTGGCTAAATCCCAGTCCCAGTGAGTAAATCCAGTTCCCATTTTACCCCTTCAGACCCTCCGTATACGGCGGGAGGACGCAAGGTATCGAATCCTGTAGAATACGTTCGTCGATTGGCTGAGGAGGAATTAACAAGATACTGTAGTTTTGAAAGTTAGATATGAAGATTTTTTTTCCATAAAAATTAAAGCGAGTAAATACAGGAAATTGATTTTACCAAATCGTCTGAACTTTCGAAGTTTTACTGTTTACATCCTGAACTCGTTTCCGCTTAGCGCTAATTGGCCATAATCTGACTCTTCCCTCTTTTCTCTTTCGCTTCCAGAGTATCCTCCCACGTAGACGTGTGGGGTAGGATCGCGTGACGAACCCCTAAGAACCTCTGCGTGGAAGGCTGCTTTCCCGGGGGGAGTACTTGGGTTAATGTTCGCTGGGTATGTGTCGCCGGCCTCTCAGAGCCCCTACCCCATTATAGTCTATTTTTTGGCCAATTATTGACCGCATCTTAGTCACTTTTTGGAAAATATTATTTCGCGATCCCAACTTAGTCACTTTCTATTTATGCATCCTGACCTTATCAATGTGGTTTCAAGCGGCGGAAAGTAATGCGGTCAATGCGAGCTTATTGTTATATTTAATAAACAACAACTTTCTGATTTTTTAACCGAGAATCTTCCCATTTTGAATCCCTACTTACCCCAAAAATCCGAAAATTTTGCGACCCCATTCTAGTAACTCTATTGAAAATGCGACCCCATTAAAGTCACCCCAGTCGTGAAAATGCGACCCCATACAGCGGCACATCCCCAGTAGCCTCTTGTAAGGGAATGCCCCCCGGGGCTACTTTCAGAAACCCCGCAAAAGCTTGCTATCTATGAAACCACATGAGCCTGAAAAAACAAGATGAACCGTGACACAACCAACCTCTACATTAAAGGTCTCAATTTACGTTTCAATGAAAAACCTCCTGTCATGCAGAGAACAGCAAGCGGCATGCAAATTATTTTCTCATTAGATAATTATATACAGATGATGTATTTTTACAAGGGCTTCATCATCAAGATTGATATGTAGATGGATCAGTTTTCTATAACCGACATGGTTATATGTTTCATGTTTATCGCTTGGAGGAAAGAATCGCTTGTTATCTTTCTTTTTGAAAGCATGCCTCAAAAAAACCCAGAATATCCCGACTAGTTCAATCGATAACAATTGATAAAATCGATAAAAATTAGTTAATTGCATCGGAAATCGATAAAAATCGATAAAGGGATACGTTGCGAGTAATCGATAATTATGGATTTTACCGAACTTATCAAATTTACCGGCGCCAAACGTTTCCACGTATTTATGGGCAGCGAAGCATCAGAACTTCCCGAAAACCAGTCTAACAAAAAACTTACTCTCGTAGGATAAGTTTAAATATTTTTTTTACAAATCAAATATTGAACAAATACGTAACATGATCGGTATTATACTTCACATGATTCGGCGGAGAAACAAAACGTAACAACTTCTTAAATTTTACTTACTTACATTGTACGACTGTAGTACAGTGGACGTACAATTCCGGGCTATGAGCGAGCGAGAAGGTCTTAAGACGCCCAGATAAAACAGATTAAGCCCCTTATTAAACGCATCGGCAAAACACAGCTTGTTTTTTAAACGCTGTCTCGGAAGAACCGGTATTTTGCATTTACAAGTGTCAACAATACACGGTCCTTAATGAAAACGATAAAATCGATAAATTCGATACCTTAACAGACCGGCGATGGTTGTAAATATCGATTTCTATCGATTGATCGATAAAATCGATAACGTTTAAATTTGAATTATCAATAGTTATTGATTTATCGAACTGTTTTCCGATATCGCTTTTTATCGATTGAACAAGTCGGGAGAATATTCGCACAGAAACCTGGCTATCGTCAGCTTTCTGGTTTCTACTGTGAGAATTTTCACAGGGGGCTTGCTGTCTGGTTTGGTCTTATCGTCAAGCTCACACCCTGACCTTACTTCCTATATGGGTTGGGAAGAGGCCTCCTTGTCAGTTCCCTGTGGTAGGAGGGTGCTGCAAAAGTGTGGTATGGTCAGTTAAGTAAAAAGACTCGAGTATAGACAAAAAAATAATTACAATAACAATAATATTAATCAAACATATTTTGTTGATAACAATGCTAACTATTAAAATCCTACTTACAATTAATGCACTTAAAGAAATACTGCCTTAAAACTGCAGCTTATAAGCCCTGGGCTTATACAAGTTCGTAAGGGTTTTGAGTGGGCTTATAAACGGGGGGGGGGGGGGCTTATATCCGGATGGGCTTATAAGCGGACGTAAAACAAAACGTATCGAAATGAGCAACAGCACTGTTACAATTGAAGCCTTAAAAAGGCAGCAATAAATCGAATTCAGTTAAAACAAAATCAAAACTGTAACTGGGGCTTATATCCGGATGGGCTGTTTATCGGATGTATTTTTCTGTTTGCTCTTAGGAGGACCTATAACCGTGGGGGCTTATAAGCAGATGGGCTTATAAGGGGCAGTTTACGGTATTCCGTCAAACACTATATACAATTCCTTTCGTTGAAAAAAAAAACACTTAGTTTTGATTAGAAAAAATTCTTTTAATTAAAAAAAAAATTATTCGAATTAAAAACATTTCATTTCAATTAAAACAATCCATTTCGATTTAAAAAGATAATGATAACAACCTCGTCTCCAGCTCGTCTCCAAAGCCAGGGAAAAGCGCCCTGGGGACGAGGTTGTAATAATAATAATAATAATAATAATAATAATAATAATAATAATAATTATTATTATTATTATCTGTAACGACTTTCCGTTTCTTCAATAAATCATTCGAAGAAGAACGCCTAATGTCCTTTCGAAGTATCGGAAATACTCAAATCTTGTTTCTTTACTGTTTTGTTATTACAGTCCATTGGTCTTTGTTGGCAGCACGATTTAAATACCGTCATAATTGTAAAAGTCTCTATGGTCTCTGAAGAATCAATTCACTATTCATGTGTCTAGTTTAAGATTCTTTTGTCATGCTAAATTACTTTTTAATAAATGTTTCAGGCCGGTCGTGATTGGCAAATGATGATAGGATTCTTTGCAGCGTTGCGCTCGGCTGCGAGATGTTTAGCTTTCCAGATCTGCAATTTCCTCTTTTTACTGATACCGAGTTAAAGATTCTTTGAAAACGAGGAAGGACTTACTATTAGTTTTCTTGTCTGTCTTTCCAGGCCCCCCGAGTAGCCCTTGCTAGCTACTTACGGTTGGAGATTTTTCAACTTTCTTCTTCAAACAATCTGCTTTTTACGTGTTCTCCTTCTGTACGGTCACACAGCTTACTGGTGATAATAATTACTGAATCAAATGTTTCCCTGCTCTTTTCACACTGCAGATCTGATGCTATAATGATCAAACGTGGACTGGTCGTGTCCGTTCTCTTAATAACAACAATGTGTGACGCTGGTGAGTAATTTCATTAAGGGCGAGACGCGTCTCGCGTCCTTTCTCGCGTGGGGTGACTTTCACGCACGCTCGCGTTTCATTCGCCCTACTATCCCTGAGGAAAAATGGGACTTCTCGTAGTGTATTCAACAAGACGCTGTGTGAGCGTATATTTGGGCTCTGTCGTACTACAGGTATGATACTTTGAACATGCCTTATTGCAGCTAAAGAACTGTCATCATATCTTACCAGAGAAGACAAATCCTTTACTACACTTGTTTGCTGAACCACACAGCTTATACAGTATGTCCCAAACCACAACAAAAATAGTGTCATTTCACGACAATGTTTGAAAATATGCACATCTTCAATGCAGACATGCTTGGAGCCAAATTACAACATAGGAAATGATTGGTTACAGCCCGGAGAATAAGGTTTAGCTCAGCTCCACTGATACTGACAGATGTGTTTTCACACCCATCACTTTGTACAGTGTATTCCAGTTACAAACGAGGGCAAATAAAGTTCCTTAAGTCCAGCATCCACAAGGGTTAATGAAAGAGTAACACATTGCATAAACTGCTATAGGGCAGCACTATTTACAGGAACATTGGTAACTATTAACATTTGATATACTACAATTTTCAACATTAGGTGAGAAAAGATGAGGTTTAAAGGTGGCAATATGTACACCTTTAAGTTCATATATATCCTTATTCCTACGTAGAGTCTGAAAATATTGTACTAATTTATGCATGGATGGTATTTCAAACAATACACATGTCCCTTCACTGTGACTGTTATGATACATATCCCTAGCATGAGAATCAAATACATTATATCCCCCAGCCTCAGTGCTGTAGATAATGAGTCGTAGTTTAGTGCCAAGAGTGTTTCAAATGCTGTAACCTGTGAGTGGCATATACACTAGTGATGGATGTTACTAGTATAACTGTCACTGTATTCAAGGTGGAAAAATTGCTCACTGTGACCATTCCCGGCAATTCTGTTAATAGTGACATAGATTGTCTTGCAAGCAGTGACAGACAAGAATATAATTGAATACCAACAATCATTATTTGAGTCATATCATCAACTGAAGTAATCTTTGTTATCTTACTGTAACTTAAAGCGCACAGACTCATTGCGACACATCGTTGTCCACCATTTTCCCCAAATTCTGTAACATTTCCTTGACAGTATGGAGCGTTAATTGTTTTTGTAGCATCTACATAAACTGAACGTCCTGGATTCTTCCCTATATCAGTACAAAGCTTAAATTGGCCAAAATTAACCCGGTGATTCAAACTGTTTTAAGCACTATAAAATGGATATTTACATGTACAGAAGGGCAAATTCTTACTTAGAAGCCTATTTGGATATCTCATTCCACCTAAATCGCCTGTGCTCTGATGCTTGGACGACAGATACAACTTCCCTCGTTTAGGAACTAGTTTTGGAGTTGCCCCTTAAGTAAAAACCTCACACTGTTACAGTTACTTCTGTACCTGTGTAAACCTTTTCTTCTTTTAACGTAACAATGAATTTCAGACGACAATGGTGTATTTTTCCGAATACTCTTCCCTACAAAAAGTGTCACTTTCCGTGTTTTCTGTAACAAAGATTTTAATTTGTTCATTGGCAGTCTGCTAGGGGCATGACGGTAACCGGTCATTTCGTTCCATGGTCAGATCGTTGACATCGTTCCAAGTCAGATCGTTCAAATCAATAGTCAGATCGTTCCATAGTCAGTTCGTTCCACAAAAAAGTCAGTTCGTTCCACATATGAAAAGTCAAGTAAATCTTTCTTAATTTGTTGAGTGAACTTAATCGAGAAGAAAAACGTTTCGTTCATACCACAAGCTGATAAAATAATAATCGATCCAAAGTCGATTCGATCCATCCTAAAGCGTTTGAAAAAAAACAAGGGACGATTTCAACCAGCCACGGGCTTTAGCATTTAAACCGCCGCTTTGAGAGTTTTTGAGCTAGAATCCATCGATAGTTTTGAAAGATATAGCACAACAAGTAAAAGCTATGCCGTTCTGAAGGTACAGTATCTCGAAGCGCTTGTAACCTAAATATATATTATGCAAATTTTGAAAAGAACGCGAGTTTCGAATTACAGTCTCGATTTTATGGTAATTTGTCATGCCGAAAATATAAAACCTGATTTAAACCGATGAAATTGTAAGTTCTGTTATAAATAAATTTCCCACGACGAGATCTCAATTCAACTTCTTTTATTTCCTCCACAACACAATTTTCCTTCTGTACAACTAGCTCATTGCCTTCTCTTGTCGTCACCTCGCTGCCACACAAAACTTGCTGATAATGCAAAATCCCGACGCACAGCATCGTATGAAAAAACACAACACGCAATACAAAAACAAGTACATTAACCGTCACCCTGCTAAACAAAATTGAAATACTAGTAATAAAAATAATTGTCGCAGTTATAACAGTAGTTCCAAAAGAAGCCTCAGTCCTTTTTGGTTTCAATTTTTGACAATCGTCTCTTCCTTCATCGGAACAGATTTTTATCACAGGCAACTCGCTGGGTTCCGCAATGCAAAAATCAAAATCAGTATTGTCACACTGATAACCAGCTACAAAAATCTTGCGACTCTCAAACTTGTTCAACATTCCTCTATTCGAACTGTTATCCATTTTACACGTACACTCCTGATATTCCGATTTGTTATTACGTCTATGGGGTCCACGAGCCTTTGATGTCAATGTCTGGATAATTTCCTTTGTCTTTCTTTGAGTTCGCGGACTTGCCCATTCCGAAAACACTCAGTGTTATTTTTTAGTGCGGGCCTAACGCGAACAGTGTGTGCATTTGTAAGTTTAACCCGGGATAACACAATTGAACAATATATTAACACGTCCCTCGAAACGCCGCGGCCACATGTTATCCAAACTGCTTCTCACTGCTGCTTCGAAAAATTTCGGATCAAACGATATCTAAATCGTCCCTCATTGGATTATCCACTCGACCTAACAAAATCGACCAATCACAAAAAATGGACATAAAATAAAGAAAACAGCAAATTCAGATGACCTCTTAGGAAACATGAAATTAAAACTGTCTTTCTATGATTGGTGCATTTCGATCCTCTCGTCAAAAAACTGTCAGACGTCAATCATCTTAGCGGACCTCTTAGGAAACGAAAGTTTCTTCAACGGGTTCAAAAGGTCATTGTTTATGATTTGTGATTGGTGGATTTCGATCCGTTTTTTGAGTTTCTGTGTTTCAAGGTTCGTTGCTTGTGATCTTCTTGCGACCAAAACCCGACGTTAATACTCCAACTATTTTCGATAGATTTCATCCCTGGACTTCAGACTTCGAAATTTCGACGAGGCAAAAATACTTAAGATTCAGATTAACTTTTGAGATCGTAAAAGTGCGATTAAGTGCCGTGTGCAAGCAGAGCTTTCTTTCCCACATGCCTCTTACCTTGTACAAGACGTTCGCATGGCATACATTCGCCTCGCTTCGCTTGTTTACTCGCCTTGTTTACGTTAGCACGTATTGCGTGCCTATTGCACATTTGCGTCAAAACAAGCCGTTTCCATTACTATATTTGGGCCACGCCCAAATAATAAATAACATTTGCTACTAATGATAAGAATAAAAGGTCATAATATCGTAACAATAAAAACGGTTTTGTTTATAATTTCTTTCATATCTAAGTGAGCGCGGGTCATGGCAGTCGCTAGGGAATACTTTGGAAATGCTCAAAGGGAAATAGAATTTAGAAATCTCTAAATTAAGAAGACCAATTTTGGCGCGGCCATGACACAGGGTTTATTTGAATGCTTAAGAAGAGCGGGGTACAATTGCGGAATTGTTTCACGATCGGGATACATTCGAGATTACTCAACATTCGAATTTAGGCCACGGGATCAAGAATCAACCAGCTGCAGTTCCTCTTTATTTAACTAGTGCACCCAAATTCATACCCCACCGTGGTAGTTTTTGATTTTTTGCAGCATTTCGAAACGTTTTACCTTCAGTGGAAAGCCTTTGATCGCCTTGACAAGATAGGGTATATTTTATGGGTAATGGCGCTGCTGGAGGCCTGGAACGTCACCAACAATGGTCGCCCTCTTGGATTTTACCAAGAATTAGAAATCATGTTAAAACCGCGAGAAATGGTGATTTTTGTGCTTGACATGAAAAATAACAGATAAGCAATTTGCGTGATTTCAGCCACCAGATTTGCTCTTATTGTTGAAAAAAGTTGAAAAAACATGTACTTTCACTCAAAAATGGCTTGACCACCTGCTGCTTATGACGTCATATTTCGTAACCATAGAAATTTTGACTCAAATGTGCTTGAGGGATGAACGAACAACTACTGAAAACATCAGGTGCTGATATTTTATCATCTAGGACAAAATTCAGAAAAACCTTAGGGGGGCAACCCTCCCCCCCTCCCCTTTGTACAAGAGAGAATGAGCTAGCTCATAATCTCCTGGTTAAAGTTTAGAAATATAACAGGTATTAGATATTTCCTTACGCAGGGCGACCAGCATCCCGCCCTTTCAAATGGAGTCTCCCTGGTAGCAATATACTCTAACCGGGCAAATCAAATTGACAGAACAGCTCGAAGTATTGGTGTCCAAATTGGTTAAGGCTACTTTCATTTGCTTAAGGAAGTTGCGTTACTTATTTTATTCAGCCAATCACATGTAAGTTTTGCAAGAGTAAAGGAATATTTTGTATCGGCCAACCAAAGCCCAGTAAATACAATATAGCTACTAGAATCAGCCAATCAACGCAAAGCCGCTGTGACAGCGTGCCAGAAACCAGTCGTCAGCTGATGGCAGTTTTTCTGTGAAGTAGGCTACTAACGTATGTTAAAATGAACATTTACAAGAAGCTCACTGTAATAAAATTACAACTTCAACTTCAAATTTGTTTGATAAAAATATTGATTACAATAGACTGGTCCGCAAAATAGCAATTGCTAGAATAAAGTGAAAGGAAAGGAAGGGAAAGAAAATATTTTAAGTTACAATAAATCATATTTCTATCGTAGGTTTAGGTTACTTACATTAAATCTAAGGAAAAGCGAAAAACATTTAATTTTGTACAGAAATCACTTGTCAACTGTTGATCCAACTTTTTCAGTTGTTAATGACGTCTCAATATAGTCATCTTCTCTTTTTAAGATATCGGAAAGCAATCTCTAACGTGAAGCACTTTCGTAAATTCCTTTTTAGGAAGATCTCTAATATGACAAGGTATCTCATTCCAAAGTAATACGCCAAAACGATACGAGTAGTGTAAAGGAGTTTTCGTGTATTTTCAGCTTTGAGCTTTGAACGTGAAAGTTATATGAGGTAGATGATAGTGTATGAGTATGAATGAATTGTTGAGGTTTTTTCAAATAAATTTGAGAGATTTGTTGGCGAATTGTTGCTAGTAATATCTTGCATTAGACTAGCTACAGTTTTATAATACATAAATGTCACTGGTAATATGTCAGCGTCGAGAAATAGAGGAATTGCGTGTTCACGTATATCCGTAAAATACATCATGCGAAGCACTTTCTCTTGGAGAATTAGAATTTCATTGAGGGGAGTCTTGGATGTCTGATCCCAGGCAGCGAGACCAAAGTTTAGGTAAGGATGGATTAATGTTTGGTAAATATATATATGAATATGACGAGGTAGGGAGTGCCGAAGGTTTGAAATAAGTCCAGTAGTAAACGTATTTGTGATTTTTGCCGTAATAGCGTCAATTTGATATTTCCAAGTAAGGTTTTTATCAACTAACACACCAAGACATTTGATAGAATTTTTGGACTCTAGAGTAACATTTCCATTTTTCCCGTTTTTTTTTTTTCTCCTTCCTTTTAAGCTTTAGATTGCCCTGTTGGTTGGAATGAATTTGAAGGCTCCTGCTACAAGGTTTTGCAAAAGTTTGGTTATTTGCGAAAATTTTCATGGTCGACAGCCTTAGACGTGTGTTCGGGGTATGGAGGAGGCCTTGCTAGCATATCGAACGAAAAAGAGATGGACTTTGTTCGTAACCTGTCCCCTAAATTCAGAAGCGATCCTGTTTGGATTGGACTGGCTTATCGGTTTCAGAAAAGAGCATATTTATGGAGCAATGGGAGTTCTTTCAACAGTTCTGTTTCCGGCAAATGGCTGGGCAAATTAGCAAGAAATGTATCTGAAAACAAATGCGTCGAAATCTTGGGAAATGGTCCGAGTCTTACCGACTGTTGCAAGGAGAACAAATATTTCATCTGCGAGAAAGCGAAAGGTGAGTTGCCTCAGAAAAAATTTATATGACAGCGATGCTCGTCGAACATTCTACAAGTATATGAGGAGAGGAAAGGAAAAGTTGTGGACTGAGCATCATTCAGAGGGCTACAATCCAAAATGACTGACATTCGAGTTGTTGAGCTATCTGCTACGTGCATTGAGTCAGTTAATAGAAGTGAACTTTTTTTCACTCCTGCAAAAGAATTCCCAGCAGCTTAGCAGAAATTAGTGCATCTACATACTGAACTACTGGGTTCTATTCCCTTCTGAGAAGCTCAGGTATTTTTAAGTCCCCCACCCACAGTATAATTATATTATTTTTCATTCATAACGTTTTGTAAGAATTGATTCGATTTTGTAGAACTGGTATCTCTTTGGGTCAACACGAACTTGAGTCGCGCCCAGATACAAAACCAATTTATCATACGTTGTAAGGGTATTCCAGTACCGGTACTCCGAGAAGTGTCCATCATTTTTAAATAAGTCTAAAGGTTGGAAAAGGTTTAAAATTAAGCTAACTACGGCTTAATCAATGGTCTCTACGAGAGAAAACGTCTATCATCGACAAATTTGTCAAGCTGCCTCTTTTTTAGTTAACACAACCGTTTGATTTCACTCTAATCATGTCAAATTTTCTTTTCTTCTGTGACCCAAATATAAATCGCAGTTCAGTTTCGCCCCATATGAGGTTATCCGGATTGCGGAATCTGGGAAATTAATTCTTGCCCGTGGAACCTGGAACTTGCTTTGGAAACTGAGATCCAGCTCACTCTCCGTTAGCACTATAGTGCTCTACCAACTGAGCTATGAAGACCCATACATTAGGAGCAGGCCCTTATGTTGAGTTTATCTTAACCCGTGAAAGGAATGAAACTTAGAATGAAGGTGATGTGAACTGCGAAAACACAAAGTTTAAATGAAGACATTGAAATTATCACTGCGACGATCATATCTTAAACTTAATGTATTAAAGATGAGTTTTACAGTTAACCTATTCACTGAATATATATTCAGTTACTACGTTTTGATTTTATTATTTCGGCCCATTAACTAGGCCCCCTGGTTTGTTCTCCGGACTGGTTTCTCAGTGGATCATCTTGCTATCAGGAAAACAAAAAAGATACCTGGAAAGAAGCAAAAAAAGGTTGTACTGAGTCCGGAGGCAATTTGGTTAAGATAAATAACTCTTCAAAGCACCAGGTTTTGACTCGTTTCCTACAGATTTCAGGTATAAAGGGAGCGAAAATAGATGTAAGTACGCGTTATTTACCGCACTTATCACCAGCTGTAAAAATCATCAAACGCAATGACATGCTTACCCATCTTCTTTCTGTATCAAGAGTTGTGCATTATTTTACTAATAGTGAAACGCATGTCATCCCAAACCGGGCTTTGTAAGGGCGGGACCCTGGAGAAGTTGAAGACAGTGTCGGTCATGCGTGATGAAGTCATATATACACGTATGACAACTTAAAAGTATCATATCTCTAGATATTAAACAAAGAAAGTTTGGCGGTCATAGCTTGAACAGATTTGAAAAGGCACAGCGGCGTACTATTAAGAGGGTCTCAATGGGGTGGTAGGTAGCTTTTACCGTTATCGGCTAAAATTTTGGCTCTTTTACGGCTATCGGTTATTTTTTTCCAGTTACGGTTAACAACAAAGTTAAAAATTAAGTTCTTTTGTTTCAAGGAGTTAAATATTAATAAACCTCTATTTTTTGTATCTTTAAAGCAAAATAAAGGTCTTAGGATCATCTCGGGATGAAATAAGCCATTCTTTTGAAAAATTTTAACATTTGATAGATCATACTTTTTATAAAGTATTCAACTTCTAATATTATTTTACGCATACAAATGTCAATAGTCAATTTAAAAATAATCTTTGTGAAAGAGCAAAAGTAGACACGCAAACGCCCAACTCAAGGCCGGGGCGCGATATTCATTTATAACAGAAATGGCCGTTTTCACACTAGAGACCGATTATTCGGGTGAGACGGGTTATCCGTTTGATAATTCGCATCAGATAGGTAATACGTCTTAATTTGAAAATGGAATGGTTTTAATTTTGAATCAGAACAATTCGCCTAGCTTTCTTCGTCAATTTTGATGGACAATTTAATTGAAGATGGATTATCCATTTCAGGTAGCCTGTGTACAGCCGCCCCCTCCCCTCAGAAGGAGGAAGGGAGAAGGAGTGTCTGTGGTGGAGGGGGTGACTGTACACAGGCTAGTCTCAGATGGATAATCCATTTCTAGCTCTAGTGTGAAAACGGCCAAGTGTAAAACAATAGACCATTCCCGCATTCGTCACAAGCACGCGCGCGAAAACATGAAAGTGAGGCTCGGGTGGACAAACATCAAACATGGCGGACAACACCGAGAAGCCTAAGGCGCAAACTGCGAAAGATATCCCGTGGTGTAAGTCTCTTAAAAGCTTGCCAGTGTTTACAAGGAAAGAGATAGATGAACACCGGAACAATAGTGGCAAACGAAAGGCTGACGACGTTTCGAAGCCTATTAAAAAAACCCTGAAGCGCGGCTTAAAATTTCAAGAAGAACGGTATCTTTCATCAGACACAGTGTATACGAAGGTATTTGGTAACTCGTTTATGGTAAAAGCAAAGTGTCGTGCCAGCATGAGTACTCGAGAAATTCACGAACTAGAAGTTTCACTCGATGTAACATCTGGGAATGTACGGGAAGCACACTGTACTTGCAGAGCTGGCAAAAGTGGATACTGTAATCATGTGATGAGTCTTCTACTTGAACTCGCTCGTTACTCTTTGGAAGACTTTGACAGGATACCCGAGGAAGCAGCATGTACAAGTATGTCAAGGAAATGGGGTATTCCAGGTAAAGTATAAATTGATTTCAAATAGCTGTAAGTACCTACCTGTACTTTTGGGCAGCTCACGCAAGTAGTTAACATGTTCGGTTTTCGTCTTCTAGCTGAAGAATTAAACTGATAATAGCATAGGTCATGCTGAAGCACGTCTTGATAAAGTTGTATGATGTGTCTGAAAGTTTTGAAGTGACTTAAGCATTATTCACATAGTGATCAAACTTTTTTCTGTTCTTGTTCTAAGGTGAGAAAGGTCTACCTAAAGAACCCATAATGAAGACATCAGTTCAAAAGGAGTTCACGAACAAGGGAATAAAACCAACTCTGTATGATCCAAGAGTCAAGGAAAGAAAAAGATTAGACATCCGTGGAGTTCAAGTAATGCAAAAGGAATTGGAATCAATTCATCCTCTTATTGGTTTTTCCCATGTCATCCCAAAAAAGCCTGAATTGCTGACTAATATAGACACCAGGTATGGACCAGTGGTCATTGGATCTCCCCTCTCTTTTCATTTAAGTTCTTTGGAGTTCAATTTCACTGTTGTCACTAACCTGGAACCGGCAGTTAACCCTGCTCAAGCAGATTCAAGTGACATTTACAAAGTAAGCTTGCCATTCCATTTCCCAGATTTACCTGAAGCTGTTCATTTCAGTACTGTGCAACAAACATTCATTGAACACTTAAGAGTAACTCACCAAGAAAGTATTGATATTGAGAAAAGGACTGTTAAGCAAAGGGAATGTGATGAGTGGATAAAACACCGCAAAAATAGACTTGGATCATCTGTGTGTCACAGAATATATGTAAGGAAACGAAGTTTCAATAATCTTGCCAAGGAACTTAACCAGCCATTTAAGCCTCTAGATGAAATTCCAGAAATTCAGCAGAGAAAGCTAAAGCATGGCATAAAATTTGAGCCAGTTGCAAGAGAAAAATATTATGATGTCATGAAGCACTATTTGAAGAGGCCAATTACCTTGAGAGAGACAGGAATGGTGATTCCCCTATGCATGTTTTGGCTTGAAGGCAGTCCTGATGGTCTTGTTATTGATCCATGTTCCTCATCTGGGAAGATACGGACAATTGAAATGAAATGTCCAGAGGGAAAGAAGAACCACACCCCAGAGGAGGCAATACAAAATGAATCGTTTTACATTGAATTAGTTGATGGTAAACCCAACCTGAAGAAAGATCATCACCTAGGATATTACACCCAAGTCCAGCTAGTTCTGGGTTTCTGTGGTTTAGAGTGGGTTGACTTTGTAGTCTATCTATTTAAAGGGATGATCATCACAAGGGTTCCATTTAATAAAGATTACTTTGACCAAGTAGTATGTAAAGTAAACATCTTCTATGTAAAGTGGTTTCTTCCTCAGGTCATGGCCTAAATGCAGTTTAGTATATTGTGCATTGTGCCTGAGCAAACGGTGACATTACAACGTGTACCAGTTTTCCATAGTATCTAGCTTTTAGACTCCTGTTGATGGGTGTTAGGGCTTCAAGGATAAGGTTACTTTGCTTGTTGCAATGTTATTACAGTACAGTAAAAACCTACGTATAAGAACCTAAAATTTAAGAACCTGTTAGGCTAAAATGTTTATTTTAAACCCCCTTTTCATAATAACCTATTTAGCCTAAAATTTTCAATAGGTTAATATTTTACAAACATGAAACAGATGAAAATACGGAGAAAACTTTTAGTCTAGGTTTCAGTCAGTAAGATTCAAACAATGAACTAAAATGAAAACCATATCATGTCTTTGCCAATACTGGATTACACAATGCAATATTATTATTAAGAATACAGATCTCTCTCATATGCCCGAGAGTAGTTATCTGTGCTGATCACTAGTACCCCTATCAAAATTAAGAGCCTGTTTAAGAACCTAAGTAGCCCAGAATCCCACTAAATACCATTTCTATAAGAACCTATTTAGGCTAAGTTGGAAAAATCTAGGTTCTTGTATGCATATTTTTACTGTATTTTATTGAAAATATACGAGAAGGAGTATTTCATAGAATTCTTAAAAAAGATGACTTCCATGACAAGAATATTAAAAGTATTACATGTTCAGCAATTACTTAACAATTTCTGTTCAATTTCTATGAGAGCAATGATTTGCGCAATAATCTCAAGAAAGGTACTGTTTGAAAATCGTGGAAATTCAATTATTGCAAAATATCAATTATTCTAAAAGGGAAAGTGTTTTCATTGACAAAAGAAATGTTAGTTAGTCTTGAAAAAGCGAAAATTCTCCTTCGGTATTTATTCATAAACCAACTTGATCCTTGTAAATCATTGGGCACTTTGAAGGAAATGATGATAAAACCATAACATTATTATTGCTTAATAAGCGGGTCCATAAAGTTGCATAGAAGACAAGCCACTGTCCATATTTGGTTTATGGTCCCATTCATATTTAGTGGAATTTCAGTCTTTAAGACTTTAAATTTCTTAATGCGAGCAATAATACGTTCTACATGGATTCTAACAGAGGCGATTGTTTGACTAAATACAACATCTTCTTTGTCAAGCTGCTCTTTGCCATCAAGAAATGCAGGTATGTTTAACTTAACTCCTAGAGGGTCAAGTAATTCCTGGATTGTAAATCCTCTGTCTGCCATAATTGAATCCCCTTTCTCCCAAAGTTCTGGGTGTAGTATGCCACACCTGGAAACTATTTCCTTATCTGACAGCGATCCAGGGTACAACTGACTCACAAAAGTTATAGCTCCAGAAGGACTGATGCCCACTAAAGCTTTGTATGTTACATGGTGCTTATAGTGTGAGTAAAGGGCACTCTGTGTAGTTAGGCTAGAAGGCACTTGTACAAAGATTTCTGTACAGTCAATGATACATCTTGTTGAGGGATAAGTGTCCTTAAAACATATTGGCATGGATGAAACAATCTGATCTTTAGAAGGCCATATGGGAATATTTCCCAAACAGAAGTACAAGTAATTTGACCGGGTGATCAAGTACCGGGAAATGGTTGATTTGCTAAGTCCAAATAACCACGCCAGATGTTTCTGTCCAAATCCACACCTTAACCACACCAAAAACATAAACAATTGTTCAATCACATCCGATTTAGGGCTCACACCAGGCTTACTTCCTTCAGTAAATTTACATTCATCAGGTTCATCTGACCCATTCTTTGAAGGCTCATAGTATTTCAAATTACTAGCATTCTCACCAGGATTTAAAAATTGAAAAAGAATGTCAAACTTAACTGGATGAAAACCAGTGAATGACTTGAAAACGTCTTCTTTTTCTCTGATGTTCTTGGATGTAAACTGTCCTTTTTCCAGTTTTTGTATTTTAGCTTTCAGCTCACTCCAATCTTTTTCAACGTCACTTTTTTGTTTAATCAAAAGTGACAATTTAACCTCCAACTTTTCCACGACTCTTCTCAAATAAGCGCAATTTTCACAGGCCTCTGTCGGTCTTGCATTGTCTTCATTAAGCAACCTAGAGCTTAAATAACATGGTTCTGATTCAGGCTGAATATTTTCTTCATTTTGCTCAGAACATCTCTTTTTTGGTAATTTTCGATTAGGTGTGCTCGCACTTTTATTCCAGCTGAAAATGGAAGGAATAGTAGTCTTGTCTTTCAGATCTTTCCTGCCACTGAATTGTTTTTTAATTTCCTCAGGGCGAAAATGTTGCTCACACACTTCAGTGTATTCCGTCACAACAAATCCGTCTCTGTTTTCTTGTCTTTTAATTGCCAAAAGCCACCGATTCCTACTTTTTGCCTCCAGAGGAAAAGAAAAAAATGAAATATTAGTTCTTTCCCCCTGATTGTTATAAAAGGAACTTTTGCAACCAGGGACACAACAATAGTTGCTACGGCCACCGCGCGAAGAAGTGAATGTGTCCGCCATGTTTGATGTTTGTCCACCCGAGCCTCACTTTCATGTTTTCGCGCGCGTGCTTGTGACGAATGCGGGAATGGTCTATTCCTGTGTCCAGTGCTTTTAGTGATAGCGAAGGACTGTACAGAACGACTGTCTGCCGTTGCCTTGTCCGTAGGCCTCATTATTCCGCGCTGATGTCACGTGGTCCGAGCGAGTTTTTTTCTCAGATACGTTACCGAAATGCCTTGACCGAGATTGCGTGGGAAGACGCCGTAGCGTCAGAGAAAAACAGGGAATTGTTACATGGAATTGTTGTTTATCGGCGACGTGTTTTACAAACAGTGACATCTCTGCGTGTTGCTAGTATTTCGACGGCACGACCTCCTGAAAGTCTCAAATATTAATCCCCCGCAAAAAGCCAGATATTCGGTAGGGAAAAATTAGCTCCCCGAGAGAGCGGCGGCGGAAATGGAGCCTAGTAGGTCAACACCTAAAAAGCTAGGCGCTTGGCCTAACGTGCGTACGTAGTCAAAGTAGCCGGGAAATAAAAACGCAAACATAAGTGAGTTTAGCACCTTCCTTTAGACTAACAAATCTAGGGAACAATTTCTTTTACGGTTAACTCTTTCTCACCCTATTTACGGCTAACGGTTAAAATTTTTCAATTTTTACGGCTATCGACTAAATTTTTGGCCATTTTACGCCTATCGGTTAACCCCATTGAGACCCTCTATTAAGGTGCTAGCAGAGGTTTGCAGCATTTCTTCAGAACTTTTACATTAAGGGTTTTTCATTTGATGCCACCTACAACTGACAATTTAGCTCTGTATTAGTTTATTTTGGCCATTTGGTGCAATGATTAAGGATGGGCTTTGTTATATTTTTTCCAAAGTTTTGAAAACTTAACAACTAGGGTTAAGTAAACCGACACACTAACCAAGTGCACTGAACATCACTCAAAAAAACAACGTAGTGGGCTTGTAACTAGGAAAAAAAAAACAAAACAAAACAAGGAAAACATTTTGGAAAAGAAAAGTCACCGCTACAAAACAGTCCTTTTGCTAGTGCAATTCGAATTGCCTTGAGGCAAAGTATATGTACATGACATTAGCCAATTATGGTCAGCCTCTAATCAGCCGTGAACCTTGTCTAAATTAAATCATCTTATTTTATTATTTTATTTTATCATTTATCGTTAGGTATCATGTTGCTAGTCTTATTTGTGAGACAAGCCTCCTTAAGGGGATTATCACAGAATTATAGCTAGCATAGACGTAAAGAAATTTGCATTACTGAAGTTATTTCTAGGAGAACAAGGTCTCTTGATTTTTCTATGGTCTTTTCTTGACCCATTTTCAAGTACGTGTGGATTGACAAAACCGGTCACTCAGAGTGTATCCGAATGAAGACATACACAGGAGAGATGGAGAGGGGCAACTGTGAAGATTTTCAGAACTATGTTTGTGAAAAGCCAGTCTCAGCAATGAGTAAGTATAAATCTTGTTAGAATATAATTGGATAAGTTCGGATTTTATTTAGGTCCGAGGGAGTCTCTTTTATAAACGGAATGGGATTCTCGATAGTCTCATTTAGGAGTGTACAGTGGAGCCTGTATTAAGCGGCACCGGTAAGCGGTCACCCACCAGTTAAGCGGCCAGTTTTCAAACTCCCGAAAATTACTTCCCTTGATGCACTGTAATTTCCACCTCAATTAAGCGGTCGCGGTCACCATTTGCGAAGTCCCAACGAGACTTTTTCTATTGTCTTGACCTGTATTTAACGGTCACACGGTGTCAATTACTTGTTCATACAGTTTCAAATACTGTAACACACGAGGTACAACAATTGATTTTCTTGTTTGTTTTCGCAAATCATTAAAAAGCCGGAAATGAATGTTTCTATATGAGGTCAAACGTCTGATCTGATCAGCACTGTAGATCCAATTCTTTGAACTGTGTTTCTTGCAGCCTGTATTTAGGTGGTCATCCTATATTAACCGGTCACTTAGCCATTCCCCGAGGGTGACCGCTTAATACAGGTTCGACTGTTATCGCCACTGTATGGTTGACGAAATCATGTGTGCCCAATAATTTTACATTCACATACTGATAAAACTAAAAAAACTGAAAGAACTAATTGACTCATTCAGTAATGTACAAAGTTAAAAATAAATATCTTTATAAAACAAATATGTGTGTGCACTTCATTTACTATTTTACAAGATTTCCGAGTGGGAAACCGATGATTAAATCACGCGTTTTATTTCCCTTTTGAATTGCCCTATTGAGTAGATGTTGGTAAAAAAATTCCGGCCACAATTGGGCCCCGCTATAGCTAAGGCTACGCTTTAGATAATTGGTGCGGTGGTTTGAGCCTAGTTAGCTTACCACTTAGCCTGCAAAACAAGCGTTTTGGCAGCGTGATCCATGATTTTTTTTCGGGAATAACGTTATCCCGCCATCTTGGACGGTATTAGAGTTGGAGCGAGCCAAAAACTGATTTTAAGGGAAAGGTTGACGGGTTTAAAAGGAGTTAGGCGCGACTAATTGGGAGCGTTCGGTAACTTCATAGGCTTTGCTGGCGTTTCTCTTTTCTCCTCAACGCCCAACCCCTTTCCCAAAAGCCGTTTTAAGACCGATGAGAATGCTTAATGCAGATATTGGTCGATAATTTTAAAGATCGGATTTAGTATCCTTAATTTTTAACTCGTGGATTACTCGTAGCGTAATGAGCGAGTTATGGTGGTCACTGCGACGTGCAAATGTGTCAACTGATCGGGTGTAGACACCGTTGGTAATTATTCGGCTCCGTACGAAAGCGCTCGACATCAAAACGACAACTGTCGTAGATCGATAGTTCCCGTTCTGAGATCAAGAAGTGCCGAGCGTGCATCGTGCCCAGAGCTTTTGATGTTATGATTTTGTCGGTTTTTCACAGGACGATAAGTTGTCTTCATGTGGGCTTTGAATGTTTCAAATTTATAGCACTCATGGCCAACTTTTGCAATTTGAGACAGCAGTTTATGAACTTTTGAAGCTTTTTGACTCGTCCAGGCGATAAACACGACGAAGGGATCAGCAGTTGCTCTTGGACCCCCGTGAGTCTCACAATTTTTTAACTTTTCTCATGACAAAATTCCCAATTTCATGTTTTTTTAGGGAAATATCATTTTGAATTGAAATGTTTCTTTGGTTGAATAAAAACGGAAATGTTTACTGATGCTGAATCGCAATTGATTCTCCTTAGGTTAAGGCACAGGTAACCCAGGCTCTGTGATAGTACCACAGTACGGTTCCAGTAAAATTACAGTGTTTGTATGGGGTAAAAATATCATCCTAAAATTTCTAGGAAATACTAAATAAAGATCAATAAAACTTACTCTGCAGTTAATTGTTGTTGTCCTTATTGCTCCAACGAAGTTTCGTGATAATTTGCAGTAATTTGTTTAAATTCACTCTATCTACAATAATAATATACAAGGTAGGAAACACGAGGTGCGATTTTCGCCGACATGCTCTCATTCAACACAACTTTTTCCACGAAATTCGAACTCCAACGGAAAATAAACATGCCAGGATCGTAGAAATAGGATAGCAGCAGATATAGAAACCAATGAAGCTTTCCCAGATAGAGAAACGAATCGCACAGACTTTGACAAACTCGAAGAATATAATCCAAACAGACCGAGAATATGCTCGCCGAAGCAGCAGGGCCAGATCAACGCGCGGCCAAGAAAATGAGGCCTGGGCACTGTACAAAAAAAAAAAAATCATCCCGGGAGTCCTGAGGTGACCTTTCTGGGCACCGAAACATCATTTGCCCAAAGCCACCCTACCCTGCTGAAAAAATACTTAATAGAAGGCAATTTTTCTTCCTAGCCGTACCACCCTGGCCTGTTATAAAGAGATTATGTCCCTCTCGAGCTATATTCAGCGCCTGGCGCTGGTCCTCAGAAAGTTTATCAAACATCAATAGGGCAAGGTTATAAGGGCAAAGGAAAGAACAACGAAGGAGGATTTACAAAACTTAAAACGAGCAAAAGATATAAGTGAATTTTGGCTATTACCGAGGCATTTGTACAGCAGGACCAAATTCAAAGAGAGGTGTATCACGATGATTCACATATTTAACCGATAGAGCGTTCACTTGTGTTGACAAGAAGTCGGCGTGTTACTGCCGCATTAATCGCTAAATACGTTAATCGCGCTAGTTCTTTGGTTACTGGTGTACGTGCCTTTCACACTCGTCTCAGTTATCGCAATTCATATTCTGTCGCAATTTTCTGTATAATTTTCGACATTAGTTTGTAAGCTTCACCGTTTATTTACGATAGTTTCGCTCGAGAGTTCACAGCAACAGTATCTCTGTCATCATCTACCTTTTGTTCAACCTTGTTTTTAGCCCGCCTTGTAAGTATTTCATGTTGTTATTTCATTAGTTTCATTACTGTTATTTACATTCCTTAGTAAAAGAAATGGGGCGCATTGTAACTCCGCAGACTCTCCTGATTATATTAATTTTTTTTACCTATATAAATTTAGGCGCGTGTGTGGGGTTTGCTCTGGCAAATAGTGATTGGCTAGGAAGAACAATTACCTTCTACCAAGTATTTTTCCAGCAGGGGAGGGTGGCTTTGGGCAAGTGATGTATCGGTCCCTAGAAAGGTTACCCCAGGACCCCCGGGATGGAATTTTTTTGTACAGTGCCTAGGCCTCATTTTCTTGGCCGCGCGTTGATCTGGCCCTGCTGCTTCGGCGAGCATATTCTCGGTCTGTTTGGATTATATTCTTCGAGTTTGTCAAAGTCTGTGCGATTCGTTTCTCTATCTGGGAAAGCTTCATTGGTTTCTATATCTGCTGCTATCCTATTTCTACGATCCTGGCATGTTTATTTTCCGTTGGAGTTCGAATTTCGTGGAAAAAGTTGTGTTGAATGAGAGCATGTCGGCGAAAATCGCACCTCGTGTTTCCTACCTTGTATATTATTATTGTAGATAGAGTGAATTTAAACAAATTACTGCAAATTATCACGAAACTTCGTTGGAGCAATAAGGACAACAACAATTAACTGCAGAGTAAGTTTTATTGATCTTTATTTAGTATTTCCTAGAAATCTTAAGATGATATTTTTACCCCATACAAACACTGTAATTTTACTGGAACCGTACTGTGGTACTATCACAGAGCCTGGGTTACCTGTGGTTAAGGCAGCGGAATTGCACGCTGTACAATGCCGTCAGCAGGAGTCTTCACGAAGGTTTTGCGACACACTTGTCAAACTGCGGCTTTTACCGTCAAAACCATGCATTTTTTTTCCTCGAATATATTTTTCAATTCCTCATAAATAAAGCTCTACCACCGTCAAACAGCGTCCACCGACGGAATTTTATGGGCAAAAATGTTAAAGATAATTAATTGAACGATTTTGTTTAAAATTAGTTGTCGTTGCGCAATAGAATAACGCCTTGACCTTACTCGTCGAAGGTCCGGGGTTCGACTTCCGCTGGAGGATTTTTTTCCCTCTTTTTTGGTCATTTTTTTTTTGTTTGTTTGTTTTGTTTTTTTCGTAAAACATATTTTCATTATCTTGACAGACTTAAAATAAACTGGTAGCTAACTAATTGCAAGTTCATTATCAACTTTGGGGGTAAGTGATGGCGCAGTGATGAGAGCGCCCGCCTTAAAGGCCGACTTTGTGAAAAAGGAAGAAGAACTATCATTTTCAGTAGAAGAAAACAACGTTTGCATGCAAATTTCATTTTTTGAGAGGCTTAAAAGTGTTCGAAACGACTTTTAACTTTCTTTACACTCACCGATGGTTAGCTTAAAAAAGAAAAGAGTGAATCATTAATAAAGTACTATATCAAGGTTACGTGTGCCCTTAAGTGAGCCCGTAAGTTACCACGTAAAAAAGAAACTTAAGAGAGTGCTAAGTGCGTTCCATGCAACACCCGTAAATGTACCCACAACGGATTCGTAAGTGACCTACTTAAGTGGGCACTTAAGTGTAGGCTTTATGCAACCGGTCCCAGGTGTCGAGATTTTTCTCCGGGTACTCCGGTTTTCCCCTCTCCTTAAAAACCAACATTTCCAAATTCCAATTCGTCCAGCAATCAGCTAGACGAAGAACAACTTTGTGGATGTGCTACCACTAAATCATTATTTTATTTATTTATTTATGTTTTGCGCGCGTCTCCTTTGTTCATTTCCAGATTATCTCTGCAAAAATGCCGCTTAGCTACTTTAATGGCATTATTTGTCCCATACCTTTTTCTTTCACCAAGCGTAGTGACCTTGTCAGATATTCTGTATCTAAAACATCCACGTGATGGGGCGACTACTCTCTCAATTATCCTGCATTTTTCCACAGGTAGTATTTGTTATCAGAACCCAAACAAGAATTCATCGGTTCCCATCAAAACCAGCTGCTCATTCCCAGAAAACCTTTGTTTCAAATTTGACAAAAAATCGGAGGATAACGAACAAGTCACCATTCAAGGATGTATAACCGCTGAACAATGCAGACAGTCTGATGACGAACATTTGCAATGTTGTGAGGGAGATCTTTGTAATCATAGTAAGTGTCATGGCTATAGAAAGCAAAAATTTATTAATTTAGGCGCAAAATTTTGACAATGTTCCAAACCAGAGACAAATAATCAAAAGAAAGAAAAAAAATTCAGTAGGAGTACGCACCATATTTGCTTTCCGATCAGTTTTCTCCTCCTCATCACCATGATTCAAAAACTTTGAACCAACTTGTCTTTATAATGCTTCTATTTCGCAACTTGTAAGTCTTCGGCCAATCTCAGCTACGGCAGGATCAAAATAGGTGGGTGTCAAAAGTTGTTCAGTGAAGACACAGAGGGTTCTTCGTGATACACTGTAAGTCTTCGGCTATTTGAATTTGTGCTTACCAAATTTTAAGGTAACGGACTAATTTCATTACGTGTTTTTGCCATACTTTGCGGTTGCCCAAAATCAAAGGGAATTTACATGTGGTTCCTTTTTTTGTGTATATGCCTTCGCAGTATGACTGAATCTTATAATTACAGAGGACACGAGTGTACTGAAGCTCAGTTAGCCAGGTAAGACCCGCTTTTGTCCTCGCCGAAGCGCAGTGGACAAGTTCCACTGTCAACAAGTGACAGTGTAGTAAGAGAAGAGGTTTTAACACCATATAAGCTCTAACATGCCTGTAACCCTTTTAACCTGACCGCATATTATTGGAAAAAACTTCCCCACTTCCATTTATAGTACAGTACCTTTGATCACAGTTTGATATATTTATTTTGTTTGCAGTCATAGAAACCACGACTCCCGCATCTGCACCAGAAAATTCCACTGTCATTTATATTTCACTTGGTGTCACGTCCGCTATTTTGCTGTTGTCGGTCGCTATTTTCGTCTCGTGCTACAGAAAAAGAAAGACTATTGAAAGGTTTGTAGAGCTCTACTAATGCGTAGCTGGCGGTTTTTTTGTTTGCTTCTTTTTTCTTTTCAGTGGTTTGGTAAAGTGAGAGATTCAGCCGCACGAAAGCTGAACCGAGGACGAAAAAGAAATGATAGGGAAGGGGGCGAGGGGAGAAGTAAGAGAGAAAAACCTCTGTATTCAACCCCTTCAGATTTTTAAAACGCACCTTTTTCGCCCTTCAGAAATTGTGAAAGGATGATGTGACATTTTTTGAGGTCTGACGTCATGCAACCGACAAAATGTCGCGCCAAAGGTTTTTTGTTTAAGATCTTTTAATGTTTTTTTATTAGCGCTTTCCCGGTAATTATTCTCTCCCCTCGCCCCATCCCCCATCGTTTTCTGTTTCGACCTCGGTTCAGCCGTGTTCACGCGGCTGTAACCCTTACTTTGCAAACCACAAAATAAAAAAAAAACACACACCAAAGAATCTCCAGCTATGCTAGCTACATAAATACAGAGATAAATCTTACACTAAGTAAAGCTTTTGTTTTGTCTTTTTATCTAAACGTAGCGATTAATCTTCGTTTCCCGTGACGTTATTGGCTAAATTACATCACTTGTCAACAAAACCGACGTAGTGCACTTGCCAAGATGACAGATAACTTTAACTGGAAGTCAAAACCATAACTTAATTTGCAATTCTTATGAAAAATAATCAAAGAAATTTTTTCATTATCGAATGATGCATTGAAAGAAGATGAAAAATCCTAAGAATAGTCTGATGAAGACGAATTTTGCTTTTTAGATTTGCCTAAAGTGAATTAGAATTGAATAAATTCTTTTTTTTTTTTTTTAAGTCATTGCTTGTGAAGGATGGTGCCCTTGACTGAATCGTCCTTTTAAAAAAATAAGTTTCTTTTATCCCCACTCGGCTATTTTGATGTAGCTTTTTTTTCACGCGGAGAACATCTCAGCTTCGGCGATTATCCTCCGATGCACCAGTAGCCAGGTGGAATAATTTTGTTGTTGGTAAAGTTTACAGATATGCGATTATATATTACTATAATATTGTGCTCAGCGTAATAATCCGGCATTCTTTTTTTTTTTTTCCTTTTTCTAGGTCATCTTATTCACAAGACGAGATTACTCCGCCTGACAAGTGGGAAATTCTGCCTGAGCAAATAGAGTTTGGGGAAGAGCTGGGGAGAGGAGAATTTGGTGTTGTTTACAAGGCAACCTTTAGAAAGAGTGACGAGATGGAGGCGTTGGTCACCGAGACTTCAAAATGGCCTGTATCAACCAGGAAGCCGAAAGCACCACAGCTGGTGGCTGTCAAAGTTTTACATGGTAAGAAATACTGACTGTTATCTCCATAAACAAAGGCATAAAGTCTTAACTGCCTTTCAGTCCTCTTCATACTACTGTAAGAACCCTTTTGGATTTAAGGTGACTCGACCCAGTTTTTTGGGGGGGTACCATCCTACTTTGAAGCTCTCTGGTATCCCCACCTTTACTTTTATCGTAAGTCTAACACATAGAATGGATAACATATAGATCAATTTACAATATAACATAAAATTTTTGGCGATCGGAGTAAATGTCACGTGGTTATAATGCCACGCCCCTTTGAGGTCTGAGTCGAAAATCTGCTGTTTCCGGCATTTTTTCGTGAAAATCTCTCGGCTACACATAGTGCGCATTAGTGCCTTGCGCTGAACTGAGTTTCACCAAAATCGCAAAGACCCAATTCGAGAAATTCAGCGGTTTCCAAATTTAGGTCATAATTTATGCGAAAATGATAAGCAAACTTTACACGGATTATATCTAATAAACTATGAGATTCATTTCTATATTTTGGGCATCGTTATAACAGATGGGTCCTCGCAAGTCCTCAAAACAATTTAGGGCCCTGTAAATGCACGCGATTTCGAGCAAAGCAAACATATAGAAATTATAGTGTTAGCTATTTGTTGACGTTTGTCAGCGTTTAAGAGTCCTTCTCACGAAAAAAGCATTTTCTTAAAAATTCGTGGGTTTTTTTCCTTCAAAGTTTTTCAGGGCCACAATTGATTAACTAACTACCCGGACTCTGAATTTCATGGTCATTGAAAAACTGTGACATTATCTTCTATAAGCCCAAACTTGAGTAAACATTGAAGATTTTTAGCGTTTTGGCTGAGTTTGTGCTTTGGGAGTTGTCTATTGTTTCTAGTCTGTCATGATACAGCATTCTTGTTCAGCACGCGTGCAATGACCGCGCTTGGCTGACTTCCGAATGCTCACCAAGATATTATAATTTTGGTACAATGAGACAGGCCATCGCGTGATACATAGAGGTTTAACTCACAATTTTTAATCAATTCTCGTGCTTCTTGTGCCTTTGCAAAAAATCAAGAAGTGCTACACACTAAATCTACTTACTATTAAAAAATACCATTTTTTCATAGGTTTAATGCAAGCCAATAATTAAACCAACTCGTGACGGGAATCCCTTCTATTTTCTTATACTAAATTATTATATCTCGGTGAGCGTTCGGAAGTCAACCAAGCGTGGTCATTGCACGCGTGCTGAACAAGAATGCTGTATAATGACAGACTAGAAACAATAGAGCGGGGCCGAAGGACATGGTTGTTGACCCCTTTATGTGTGAAATTGGGAAATGATTTCCACGATTTGGGAAAAACAGATAAAACGTGAAACACGATTAGGTTTTGCTCTGCCTTGTACCAGGTCTGTATTTATTTTATTCTATTTTATTGTTGGTTTATTATTTATTTATTTATTTATTTATTTATTTTTCTATCTATCTATCTATTTTTTTTTTCATTCGCCTTTTATGAACAGCGGTTTAGGTAGTGAGGGAAACCACATAGTCACATCACACCGCCACCCGAATTTGCAGGAGTACTTCCCGGGGCTGCTGGGAGGGTGCAGTGGCAAACTAAAAATGATAACAAATGTTTGAATATTTCTCGATATTCTATTACACGGTAGAATACATCTTTAAATACCCTTGTGCATTAGAGGATGAGTGGGAAGCGGTAAAAATGGACGAATATGTTTTTCAAATGAAACATTTTGCACTGAATAATGCTGAAGAATAACGATAATAAAATCAATGTCATTTTATTTAAATATCTTTAGATAATCCATCTGAAGCACAGAAAGAAGAGTTCACGTTTGAGATTGAACAGATGAAGCTGTTGGGTTCACATAAGAACGTTGTATCCATGGTTGGATGCTGCACGCTTCAGGAGAAAATGTTCCTGGTTATAGAATACGTTCCGTGTGGTGACCTGCTGACGTGGCTACGCCGCAGAAGAAAAAAGGTAAGGAGATGAACAATTATACAATTAGTTTATAACGAAATTATCAAGAAACATATATAGGGAGACAACATTACGAATATATTTTGGTACTATCTGAAGATTTTGTACAACTTATTTAAGCAACTGCAGTTACTTCAAAATTATAAAAGCATTTAATGATAGTACTAACAATAATAATTAAGTACCGTTTTTGTTACTTGCTTGATGTTTAGATCAAAGAACTTCAAGCTACCGAGAGATCTTATGCTGACACAGAGGTTCTGAAAGATCAGAAAGAGACCAGAGATCATGTAGGCTTGTATATAAACTGTAGTTTAACTTTCCATACTAGCTCTGTCCTAAAACGTTTATTATCCAGACAGCTTGTTTGTTTTATGTCTGGTTGACCCTAGCTATCTAATAATCTACCCATCTGAGTTTTGTTGAATGGTTTGCACGTAACGTAATCATAATTCAAAATAAAGAATTATTTATCCTTCTGAGTTTCAATTTAGTGAACTATTAGAGCAACTGATCATGAACACGTGTATTTGTACAAAGTTTCAGTTCGAAAGGGTTCTTCATTTTGTGACAGAATACGTTTGAATATTCTAATATTTTGCGTGGGGTAACAAAAGCTGTCACGAAACTGTAGGTTAAAGAGTGGCATATCTTTTTTTCTTAGATTTTGCTATCTGAACAGTCCTTGTTTTTTGAATAAGTATTAAGTTTAATGTTATGTGCTCTCCAGAGATGAGTACTCGCTTTAATGGCAATGTTTCTGCTAGCTTCCGGCCGCCATATTTGTGTTCCTCAGAGGGACGCCAACATGGCTGGCGTCTCAAAACAAAGCTCTATAAATTTGGGTAACACATTTCTCCGAATTCCTCGCAAACGAAAAAACCGCACAGACCTGAATCTTAGCAAGACTTTTGCATATCCCTTAGATTCCTGAATTTATTCATTTCCACACAGGTCAGTAAACTTGCTAAGAAACAGATAAAGCAAGCGGAGAAAATACAATTGAGCAAGGAAATGACCCCATTACTACAGGATAACAGCAAGGACACAGCGTCGACTTCTTATCATCGCGGTGACGAAGTATGAAAGAAGTCAGCCAGGGGGGCTAAAAGATTTTAGATGACGTTTGTTTCTACTATATATGGAAAAACTGCTTAACTCAACTTAAACGTGGTTAAGGCTTGTAGCTCATGAAAGGAATTCTCGTGTAATCGTTGTAATCCTGACTAGTGCAATCGATAGAGTCGATAATCGATAATGATGGATAACTCTTGATAAAGAGCGATTCCCGACATCCGTTTAATACGGACACTTTCTATGTCCCCCTCAGTATCCGTATCAACGGGGGTTGGCTGTTTAGACTGTCATTTAGACTGTCAAGATTTGTCGGGGGCGGGGGGGGGGGGGGGCAGGAAGGGGTCTCGTCCCACAACAGTCGTGCCCTGTCACTTTTAGCTTCGTTCCTACGGGCCTGGTTCAAGTACTGTCCAGTGTACAGTTTTTCAGCAAGACCCTTAAATTGCTTCTTCAAAAAGCATATTGGAAAGGATCATTTAAATCATTCTGTAAATATGCAAAACAAAGAAGATGATTAACTCCGCAACCAAATGGAAAGACAAGTAGCATGACCATAAAACATGATACAAATGTGAGATAAAATCATCATTTAAAACAGAAAATATCTGCATGTTGCTAATATAACTTGCTGTGAAATAATGCATTATTGGGTTTTGAACCTGGGAGGCAATCTATAATATCGTTAATAGCGCTGACAATTGATTTTCTGATATCGATTTTTATCGATTGCGCTAGTCAAGTGTAATATGCAAAAGTTGTCTCTTTATTTAATGATCCGGAAAGCGGGAAGCGCCTCTTTATGAAAGAATTAGTTAAATATAAAGGCGTTCAGAAAAATCAGAGAGAGGTTTGGGAATCAAGTACGCTTTACACAAAACTAAATTTGGTATTGATCAGGCCTAGTAAAGATCCGGCTGATCCTCACTGGTTTGTCGTTGTGGTTGTGCCTTCACAAGTGTTTCTTATACCACAAAACGTAATCATGAGTTAATTTTCAAATTTATTTATTTAGACTAAGTACGTTTTACCTAGATTTTTGTCATCTGTAGGTCATCTGGTTGTTGTTGAACTTTAGTCTTTAATTCACCGAAATTGATTGCATAGAATAACAACAGAGTGGAAATTTGATGTATACTTGAAAGGATAGAATACAAGATTCCACGATGTATTATATTAAAGAATGATAATGGTTAAACGAACAAAATGGCCAGTACTGGACCAATAATTTAATAAGGTTTTTGTTTTTGTTTTTGTTTTGGTTTTTTTTTTTTTACAAAGGAAAGTAAACCTGCTAAAGATCGGACTAAACGGGAGCAGCAGACGAACGAAAACATGGAAATGATTTCGTTATCAGAAAAAAGCATTAATGATGAAGTCCGACAGGACCTGGCGTCGACTCTTCAAGGCTATCTTGTATGAAGGAAATACTTAAATATTTCATTGAATTTATTTTTCTTAAATTTATATATCGTTATCTAAAGAAAGCAATGATGATGTGCGACAGGATCTGGCGTCGACTTTTCAAGGCCATCTTGTAGAAAAGAAATACTTAAGGTCTTTTTTTTTTCTTAAATTTAATTATATTGAACGTGGATACGGCATGCAGACAATGAGCCGACGAGAGTGCTGCCATGAAGGCTGAAAAAGTGACTCTGTTGGGGGGATTTTGCTATCTGAATGGTCATTGTATTAATGTCAATGTTAATGAGTTCCTCAAGAGATGAATTCACCCTTAAGTAGCCCAACTCCGTGACACATGTTTTCCGGCCGCAATGTTAGTGACCATCCGGATGGGCACCAACATTGCGTCTCCATATAAAGCTCTATAAATGTAGGTAAAAAAATTCTCGAAAACTTCTCGCGCATGAAAAATTGCACAGACCTGAATCTTGGCGAGGGCCTTTGTATATTTACCTTCTTTCATTTCCCAGATTCTAGACTTTATCTATCAAACGATTTTGATTTTGATTTTTAATAGCGTGACTGTGAAAACCAGCAATAGCGTTATATTTTTTGTACATGTAAATGTCATGGCCATTTTCTTTAATCATTTAGCAAAGTTTGGCTGATGAGCCTGATGAAGTTATTAAGGAGGATCAACATTCTATACACCAAGACCAAGAAGACAGTGCAGTGTCTCCGCAACAAAGCAACAAAGATGCCGTTCTTGAAGTGATTCCATCGACTTCCACCGAAGTAGATGTAAGACGAAAACAAAAACACCATAATAATTAATTATTAACTAATGAAGAAGAATTTGCCTCTAGGGCGCTTATTTTGCTTACGTTTCACGTTAGAAGGAAACAACGCCTTTGTGATCTTGGTTTTCTTGTGCCACTAATGTGTTTCGTTGATGGTGTAGCTTTTCTGTGCTGTCTTGGATTTACGTTTTAGCGTCTTGTTTTCAGGCTCTTGAGCTATTTTCAGTTGCGGGCTTGTGACTTCCAGAACGATGGCTGATACAAGGAATCGTCTAGTAAAATGGTGTGTTTGTTATTTTTAATCAGTACCACGTGTATCAGCAGGTGGCCGAGGCTTTCTGGGTGAACATCAAATTGTGGGCGTTGATTTTCATCCTAGACTTGAAAACAGTACCCTGGACCCAAAGTAAATTTTCTCTAGCTCTAAACTGGTCAATTTGAAGTTACTTTCAATAGATAATACTTGTATATTGGCTCTTGTCTGGCTTAAGCAAATTATGTTATTTTATGTTTTTATCCGGTAGTTACTTATTTACTAACAAGGAAAATAATTACTTGAAAGCTGTGCTGTTTCAAGCTAAACCAAAAATTTGATAGTTTTTTTTTTATCAATTTAATTAGGATGAGGAATTCAAAGTAACTGACAAAGAAATTCTAACCAGGCCATCGGCATCACTAGCAAAAAATCAAGCTTCTGCAAGGCCACTTTCAATTGAAAACCTAGAGGAGTCAGGCGAGGATCCTTGTGACGTAGAGGAGAACTTTTCTACCAAACAACTGTTTTCACTTGCCTGGCAAATAGCTAAAGGAATGGTAATTATCTTTGTTTTCTGGATCGAATGTTGCTGGGATTCTGGTTAAGAGTATAACTTGGAAAGAAGAATTCAAAAGTCAATATTTTATAAACATGAAATAGACGGGATAAATATATTCATTGGCTGTTTTTCTAGATATGAGTACATTAAAATTGCTTATATGGAAAAAAATTTCTTTTCGGTCGACTAAGTTTTGGCTGAATTCGTTTCGTTATGTGTCTGAACGTAAATATCTGGATCAGATCAGTCCCGATATTCACTTTCCATTTGGATTGTTCAGCCATACCTAACTACTTAGTGTTCGGCGTACCCCCGTTATTACGTTTTGAGATAATTTTAATCGTGGTTTCTTTGCTTATTTGTTATTAGAATCATCTCGCAGAAAACAACCTTGTTCACAGAGACCTTGCTGCCCGCAATGTTCTTGTTGGCTATGACAACCAGATCAAAGTGTCAGACTTTGGGTTGATGAGACAAATCTATGAAGATGTGAGCAGCTCAACGAAGTCCAAAAAACTACCTGTAAAGTGGATGGCCCCAGAAGCACTGTATCAAGGCGTTTACACGACCAAAAGTGATGTGTGAGTGATGAGTTTTCCATCTCCCTTGACAAGGGAACTATTGAAACGTTTCTACTGAATCACTTCTCAAAGTTGTATTTGCCGTAAAATTACAGAAATTTTCCTTATTTGTTTATGACCATGCTAGGGTTGGTTTTTAGCCGTCCAATCAGAAGAACGGAAAATTGTTTGCCCAAATATGGAATCATAAAATTGAAGGCATCCCTGTCTAAATATAGCTAAAAACGGATTCTTCCTGTCCTTAACAATTCTCCAATTAATAATAATAATAAGAAGAAGAATGAATTTGTATAGCGCAAATTCCATTCAATGCTCAAATGCGCTTCACAATAAAACCACACAGTGGGAAACTGGATACAATAACTAATACTACTAGAATAATAATAATAATAACAATAACAATAATAATAAACTAATGCTACTACTAATACTAATACTGCCTAATAATACTAATGCTGCTATGATATTGTGCTGCAGGTTATGATAAAAATGCTAAACGAAAAAGGTGCGTCTTTAGCTTTGATCTAAAAATGTCCAACGTCTTGGAGTCTCTGACTTCAATTGGCAATGCATTCCAGAGTTTTGATGCTACTCAAGTAAACGACCTGTCACCAAGAGTCGCTTTCGATATAAATAAGGGTTGCTTAAGTAAGAGGGTGTCACTAGAACGTCTCAGGTTATAGCATGACTGAGCCTTCAGAGATATCAGTGACACCAAGTAAGTGAGAGCTGCGCCATGCAAGATCTTGAAATTTAACAAAAGAATCTTGAATACAATTCTAGAGTGAATCGTTAACCAATGCAACTTAATAAGGAGCGGTGTTATGTGACAATCTACCCTCAGTAAATATCAGTCCAGCACAGGCATTCTGCACACGCTGTAATTTGATCAATGAGCAGTTTGGCAGACCATACAATAAACTGTTACTTTAGTCAGGACGAATTGATGTGAAAGCATGAATAAGTGACTCTGCAGACTTATTGGAGAGATACGTCTGGATCCGACGTATGTTATTCAAATAGTATAATGATGAGCTGCAAATGTTCGAAATATGTTCCGTCATAGAGAGACTGGCATCTAACCACGAGTCAAGGTACAGGGAGAATGTTGGTGTTACCCTCGCGAATATGAGTGATAACTACCTTCTCAAGCTGTTGCGGTGTACCTATTATAAGACGTCAAGTTTTTTCGTCATTTAATTTAAGATTGTCATTCGACATCCAAGAACGAATATCAGTAATGCAACTTTCCAGTAACTCTCCAGCATTAAGTTGATGGAGCCTGTCGTTTGGGCAGAATGAGATGTATACCTGCGTGTCGTCAGCGTAACAATAACCCGTAGGAAAATGATGTTTGATGATCTCGAAGAGATTGCTCAAATACAGAGTAAATAATAAGGGACCCAAACAGGAACCTTGAGGGACACAACATTGCAACTCGAATTCCGCAGAGAGTGTCTCATTGATGGCTATTTGCTGAGACCTTCCGGACAGGTAAGACGAAAACCAGGAGAGGACTTTTCCATGTATACCAAATGTGAACTGAAGTCGATGCAGTGAAGTGTCGTGATCGACAGTGTCAAAAGCCGCACTTAAGTCGAGGAGAAGAAGCAGAGTGACAAGTTGATCGTTTATGTTAAGGAGGATGTCGTTAGTGACTTTAATTCGAGAAGTGCTGTTTCTATGCTGTGTTTGGGACGATAAGCTGATTGCAGAATAGGGAAGAGATCATTGCTGAATAAATAATGTTGAAGTTGCTTGGCGACCGCAGTCTCCACAAAGTTTTGAGACATATGCGAGGTTACTCACAGGTCTATAGTTCTTAAAGATGAGGTCGACACCCTCCTTCTGTAGCAGTGGTTTAACAAAGCGCGCTTTCAGATGAGAGAAAAATAGCCTGATTCCAGCGAAAGGTTAATTAATTTCGTAATTGGAGGAGGTAATACATTAAGACACTCAGTAAAAAGCTGAGTAGGAATGGGGTCAAGAGAACAAGTCGTCTTTGTAGATGATTTGATTAGTTCATGAACCTCGGTTTCAGAAAGAAGACGAAATTCAGAAGAACAGGGGCCATCAAGTGCAAAGTGGGATTCGCTAACATCAGAAGTGCTACCTTGGCGTGCAATCTCAAGCCGAATGGAGTTAATTTTGTCACCGAAGAACTTGCCAAAATCGTTAGTCATTGATTGATTAAGATCGGAATGTAGAGGGAGACTGGCACACTTCGACAGGTTAAGCAGTGATTTACATGCAGTGAACAGTTTCCTCTGGTTGAGACAGTTTTCAATTTAGTTTTTCAATTACATCCAAACCTCAAAAGTACACGCATTTGTGGGCTCGTCCACCACAAATAAAAGGAGTTAAGAAATAAACCGGGAAATAAACAATCTAAATGCCGTGAATCTGTACATATTTATAACCTCTTTGGTTTTTTTTTTCATAGTTGGTCTTTTGGTGTTGTTCTTTGGGAAATGGCTACTTTGGGTGAGTGGACGGTAATTTTACAGTTTTTTGGTGTCATATTAAATTTCAGGTTAAGTGACAAATCAAAAAAAACATTTTTCATGGTCTATGACTCTTATCAACCGTAGAAATGATGTCAAAATGTTGAAAACTCATGCACGACCCTCAGGATAATGGTTTTACACTGCAAAGTTTTGAGCTTTCCAAGGGAACTAAGGGGACCGTGCCTTAACCCACCTTCTCCTTTTGCCATGGTGGGATGTGGCTTAACTGTTACGATTGTTATCGAGGTTACTGCTACCAGGAAGGGCGAAAACAATGTTTCATAATGTTTCGTTTGCGGCAAGTTTGAATTTTCTTGTTTGATCTGGGCTTTTGTTTTAATGATGATAACCGTATGTGACAATACATATTTAATTTGCGAGCATTTGATGACTGGAAAAGAGAAGACTTCCTTCTTTCCTTACACAGTTAACTGCATTGGCTCTATATTCGGACCTCCATTCAATCAACAATTCTTGCAAAGTAGCCTTATTGAGTTTATATGAGGAGAAGTGACAATCGACTAAGGCATCTTTAATAGAAATCTATCCAATGGAAAATTGCGTGTATTCAGTTCCCGATATGTAATCATTTGTTTTCTTTCTCTCAATCGTCAGGAGGCGTACCATACCCCACGCTGACCAACTCAGAGTTGTATCGACTGCTCGGTACTGGTTATCGCATGGAAAGGCCTGACATGTGCTCCGATGACGTGTACGTTTCTTGATTAGGGCGGTTTTAGATTTAATCATAACGATAACAAAATTGTCAAATCTGATTGGCTATCAACTGCCCTGATTTCAGCCTTAATTGGACAGTTTAATAGGATAGTACGCGTCATGCCTAAGTAATTGGACAGTACGCGCCATCAAGCGCGCGCTTAAATGGCATTTCTTTTTTCACTGCTAGCAAAACAAAATTTCGAATTTCCTGTGTTTTGATTTAAAAAATAGCCTATTATATCGCAAAATTTTGTTAAAGTTATGGTTAATTGGTAACAGAACTTCGTGTCGTCCAATTCGATCTATAATCATACTCGTGATTAAACAAATCGGACTCCCGCTATGATTACAGACCGAATTCGATTCCACTCAGTCCTGTTACCATTAGTAACAAACAGATTCCATTTTTCTGTGCGTCTGCTCAGTTACATTTCACACCGAACGGTGCAGCACACGGATTCGTCAAATATTTTAACGCTTTCTATGATCATATTAAATACTGACCAGACGGACGGCAAGGGAAAGCGTTTGTTGGCCTGGGATCCTCACTCTTTGAACAAGGAAACCCCCCATTAGCTTTATGGTCAATAAAGGCATCATTAGCAGTGATAAGGTTAATCCTTTTCCTGGGGCCGGAGCGAGTACTCCCTGTACTGGCGAGGCACCCCCCAAAAGGGGTACCTCTCTCAGTCTTCTGGTATAGGAATTTTTCTAGTCGAAGTATATGAAAGGGTAGGGAAATCTGTCATTTCGGTCTGTAAAATGACTTAAGAGGACCAGATAAGATTTCTTGGCTGAGAAAAAGTCGAGAAAATTTTCTAGTTTGTTATTTATTCCTTTTTTAAAAGGAAGTGCATTTTTCAGCAATTAAAAGGGATAAAGTTAAATTATAACATAGCGCGCGTGCTTGCCCTATAGAAGTGCTATTGAGCCGCTAGGAACAAAATCTTTATTTACGCACGCCCGTGCGTAAATAAGATGACGTGAGCATTTTTTTTTTACCTGGCTGCAAAGTTGTCGTCTTTTAAGCTGCAGTGCAGTTTTCCTTTTCTTTAAAATATGGAAGAAACCAGTGAAGAACTGCCCAGTTTTTCTATCGGCATTGACCTTTTAGGTCCTGATCCAACAAGCAGCAAAAATAAATCCGAATTAAAAAAACTCGCAAGTTGCGCGTTTCGCAAATTTGTCGGAAGACCAGCTGCAGCAAATTTTGGCCGAAAGACATTCACTGGGAACAGAACAGACACCAACTGGTCATCAACAACATTTAAAGGTAAAATTTCCGTTTTTATTGTTGTTTTCAAATTTGTTATACACTTTTGTTATCTCCGGACAATCCGACTGAAGCAGGAAAATTTCTCTCGCAGTAACAGCACAAATTACACAAGAACGAAGACATAAATTTATTTCTCACAAAAACAACTGCTGCCAGGTCTTCTCAAGAGGCCGTAATGATCAGCCAATGTTCGTAAATGAATATTAAAGAAGGATGACAGTCGTCTTCGCTAAGAACATGTTTTCTGGATTTCGCCGAGCAAAACGTAAACATCTTTTCAGCAAATCCAAACCATACTCCACGACTTCTTTACGAACATGTTAGTATTTTAACTTTAGGTGAACTTTACGACTCTTTTACCATTGTTGCTGTTTGGTTTCCATTGATCGTTAACGAATAAAGAAGCAAACTTTCTTTCTCAGTTTTACAGAAAGAATATTTTCATTCAAACTTGACGATTGTGGCGTGTTTGTTATTGTGTAGCGCGTTACGAGAATTTTGCAGTTAATCAAAAAGCAAGCATTTTTGTCAGCTATGTTATTAAAGAATTTGCTCATGCTTTTAGCTGTGCGTATATCGGGAAGTTTGGAGAGCACTCAACAAGTTAGGGTTGCACCCGGCTATCTCCTCGTGCAACTCTTACGCATCTTTCGTGCTCTCCAAACTTCCCGCGTGCATCCATAACTCGATATACGCACGCTAAGCATGAACAAATTCTTAAGTTCTTTTCTGTCAAAAATGATACTCTAAAGGATAGGGGTTGGACCTCGGGGCAGAGCTTTACATAATAATGGCTGGATGAAGGAATGGGAAGTCACGTGATAAACCACCCAAAAGGAATACCTTAAGCCACATGTATATGGAAAGGTAGGAATTTCACGAGCTAAACTGTTTGAAATGGTAGAAAATTTTGTAATTTCGGTAATTTACATTAAAAGATATTTTAAACAGATGTGTCTTTATTGTATCCTTAAAAGGGCTTAATGGCTTAAAAAGTGAGGTAGTCGTACCATTTTTTAGGGTAGGCAGGAAAGGAATGTGTACGAGAGGGGTACCTTTTCTGTCAAAACAGATGTATAAAAAGGGTTGGACTTCAGGGTGGAGCCTCCCTGTAAACTCATGAAGCTAAGAAGCCTCTTCCACCAAAAATTTTACTTTTATGCCAATAGACCTTTTTCGCTTAGGTCATGTCTAACGGTCAAATTCTCCTGGGACCTCTTTTGGGAAACCAAAACATACAAGCTATAAAGAGGTCTATTGACACTCTCTAATAATTCACTGGAGCTCTACTAAGCATTGAATGGTTTTTTTTTTCGCCATTCATAACAGATATGAGCTGATTACTGACTGTTGGAACGAAGACCCTTACATTCGTCCCAGTTTCTATCGTTTGATCGAAAAAATGGAGGCGATAATGGAAAGGGATGTACCATACTTGGATGTAAACAAACACAATGAAGCTCGTCCGTATTACAACGTGCCACCTGAAGCTAGTGCTTGATATGGAGAAGAAGGAGCATCCCCAATAATCGGACAGTTTAAGACGGAACAAGTATAAACAGCTAAATGCATGTAATGGACTTAGAAACTAAAACAAGAAAATACTGAAAGAATTAAAACTAACAAAAAAGGAGCTTTAATCATGACAAAAAATGTGTAACAGTAAGGCCATCCAGACCTAATCAGGAGCCCATCATCCAGGAATGTAAACCTCTCTTATAGTGTGTTTAGATTTTCACTAGGCGATTTATAGATTAATCTTTGACGAAAATAAAAGCGGGACTGAGTAGGATTTCCAGCAATCAGCGGATGAGATCAAAGAAATATAAAGCGATTGAGGTTTTAACTGAATAACGAGCCTTAAAAGTCAGTCACTATATGAGAAGATCAACCGCCATGTTGGATTGCACCGAAGTTTATTTTAGAGGACAGCGAATTTTTCGTAAAAGATTGACGTAATGTCTTACCGAGGTCTTTCACCGACGCTAATGGTTGTTCATGCAATGCAATAGTTTGATATCTGGTTGCTGAAATGTTCGTCATTCAGAACGTTGAAAACTTTTGGGCTGAAATGAACGTTGTCACCCCGCAGATTTATCATTTTAAAACCAGTTAGTTTCTCTACGCGGGCTCAAGATTTGAAATTAATACGAACTTAATGTTTTTTTTTAAAAGACAGTTATCGGGTTAAGTATCTTTCTTAAAATACAACTTGTATTTTTTTTCTTAATTGTATCCTAAATTACCAAGCTCGAGGTTTAAAGGCTCTTTCTTTAAAGCTCTTACTCTCTTTTAAAGCTCTTTGTTTATATTTATTCTTTTTTAAGGTTTTTCTTGGAACTATCGTTTCCAGAGGCTAGAGCTAGCGCGGGTTTGAAAGAAAGAGCCTTAAAACCTCGAGTTGGTAATTTAGGATACAATTAAGAAAAAGCTCTGATCATAGCGCTAGCATTTGTACGGTGAAATTCCGCCTAGAAACCCTCGGGTTTCAGGGCAAGATGGGAAAAAGTTTTTCTTAAGTGGGCCACCTGTGGCTTTAAACTATCAATAGAGTATGGGGTGACTTAAAGTCAGTAAATACATAAAAAAAAAAAAAAACTTGCAATGGTTGGAATGAAGAATTACCTGTCTTGTAGATTCACTGACATTCCTCTATGGACTCCGCACTCCCATGCTCCGTTAGAAGTTAAAAGATTTCTGACTACAACTTACCCTGTATTTATTACTGTCAGTACAGTAGTGTAAATTAATTAAACGGGGGGTTTAAATAAGAATCAACAGACTACATATTCAACTGTTATTTTAATGCTTTGCAAAAGCCTTATGATAATGTCTCTGCCAATATGAAATACATAGAATGAAATACCTGTAACGCTATCAGAATGATTAAAGTAACATTGTTCTGCACTTCCCTTGCTTCATACAGTAACTTTGGCATTTCTCATTTCATATTGTAATCATGTAAAAGGTTTAACCAATGAATGACTGCATGACCTGACTAGTCAATGACGTCGCGGTATTCGTTTTTTTAGCTCATGGATGACGTAGTCATGCCATGGGCTTTTGGAGGCACTCGAATGGCACTCGATCACTCACTCACTCACTCACTCACTCACTCACTCACTCACTCACTCACTCACTCATTCACTCACTCACTCACTCACTCGATCACTCACTCACTCACTCACTCACTCACTCACTCACTCGATTCTCATTAATTTATGCATTAAAGTCAGATTAAACACGTTACTCCTACCTCCCTTACTTAGTATTACTTTTTTTCCAAGTGCCTTTTTACCTATATGTTTGGAATATTCTAGAGGGTACTAGTAAGGCGAATAAATAAATAACAATATTTTAAAGAACACTGATAATATCATCCGCAAGGAATGGACTTAGAATTGTTAAAAGGACATTGAAATGATTGAGCGTGGATCATTGTTGTATATTTGGACGAATTGTGCACATTTGTTCCCGATATTGTACTTGATATGGAGAAGATGCGATCAACAGGAGTGTGAAAGATCGAGAAAGAGCTATTGCAGCCTGACGATGGGATTTCGTTCAGCGAAAAGCAAATAAGCCAAAGAGCCTTATAATCACTGCAAAAAAACTGTCCTCGAATTGTTAAAGCGACATTGAGGAGTATTTATTGAGGTTTATTCAGTTATTTGGACGAATCCGTTCGACCATTTGTCTTTGCATGCAAACAGGGAATGAATTAATGTTGTGTCAACTAGAAGCACAGGTTTTAGAACCAACAAGCCTTACGCTATTTTGCTTAAATTCTTAAGTGATCTTTGCCTTAAAGTAGGCTTTTGTTTGTCGGTGATTCTATTTAGCAGTGCTATTAATGTAATTTCTACGAGAAATGCTGCGCTGGTATAAACAAGTCTCTGGCGAAAGGCAATCGGATACTTCGACTGCGTTTAAATTACTTGGCTAGGTCAGAGCAAGTACTGCTTTGAGCTTAATCCGTTTTACATGTATTAAAATATTTTTTAGCTCGTGTTTATCAAGAGCGCGTTCTAAAGCAGTTCAATTTAACCATCAACGCCTGTATTCTGTATTTAATATAGCTCGTACTGCGTATACTAACCGTTACGTACTCATCATATGGAAACATTTATTTGAAAGCATCGGAAAATGTTTGACAGTCACAGCGTGCCCTTGGGTCAATCAAATATCAAAACGCCCTTTGTCATAGTTATGTCTTTTCCTGTATTTGTTGGCAAATTGCAAGTTACAATAACGAAGGATTCGATTCATCCTTGCCATTTCCTCCACGAAGTCCAACTAATCAAAACAAAAAACGCCTCAGAAGTTTGACCGCGGTGGCCATGGAAGAGCCAAGCTGTGATAAATATACAAATACACTACATTGATTCAGAAGATTAATATTTAACACTAACAAAATATGAGAAACGTCCAGTCCTTGTGGCCATGGGCCTGCTAGAACTCTCTGATCTTAGACACACACTGGTAGATACAGGTACCACTCTGTTAGGTGCAATTTGGAATAAATAAGCACGAGTAAATTTTTCAAAGACCAACAAAAGTGCACGAGCCCGTAGGCCATCAAGTGATTACTCATTAATAATATACACGGAAAACATAACTACAACAACAAATTTTGACAGCGCGCGAGTTTTCAGTTCATTCAACTGATTGGCTGAAACAGACTACTAACGCTTTCAAAATCACCCAGCTAAGAACTTGGAAATGTGCAACGATTTTTTTTTATATGGTCACCAGCCTGTTAAAGATAACTTGGTTTACAACACGTGATGGGGACCTAAGACCTATCGGCCTGACCCCAGTGCTCTCTAAGGTGCTAGAAGATTTCTTTGTCGAGTGGCTGATAGACGACGTTAAACACCATATTGACCCCCAACAGTTCGGCAGCCTTAAAGGTACTTCTACAACCTACTGCCTTCTGGATATGCTGCACAACTGGCTGTCGTCTCTTGACTGCCCAGGCAAGTTCCTTCGCGTGTGCTTTCTAGACGTTAGCAAAGCATTTGATCATATTGACCATACCATCTTGGTGACCAACCTAATCCATCTAGGTGTTAGAGGTTGGTTGCAGTTGGATATGCAGCTTCCTCAGTGGTCGCCGCCAGGCTGTTAAGCTCTTGGACTCCATCTCAGAGTGGATGCCCGTACATGCTGGTGTCCCCCAGGGCACCAAATTGGGTCCAATCCTCTTTTTGATAATGATTAATGACCTGGCTATTCACTCCCCCCTCCGCTCGAGCCACTGGAAGTACGTCGATGACGTTACAATATCTGAGGTCACCAGTTTGGGGGAGGCGCCATCTCTGCAGAACGACATCAACTGCATTTCGCAATGGGCCCAGCAGAACAACATGAACCTCAACCCTAAAAAAATGCAAGATCATGACCATTTGTCCACTCAAAACCAAGCCTGTCTCTCCAATGCTCTCCATCAATAATTTACCTCTAGAGGCAGTGTCATCTTACAAAGTATTTGGTCTGACCCTGTGTGACACCCTAAAGTGGAACGATAACACCAACAAAATCGTTTCCAAGGCGTCTAAGCGACTGCACATTCTCAGGGTCTTGAAGCGCGCTGGGGTCCCTCCAGTGGACCTTCAGGACCTTGTCACCATCTATAGCACCCTGGTTCGCTCCGTCCTTGAATACTCTTCTGTTGTCTGGGCTACTTGCCTTCCTCGCTTCCTCATTGACCAGCTTGAAGCTATACAGGAAGAGGGCCCTGCGAATCGTATACCCTGACCTCCACTATCAACAGGCTCTTGCACACGCCAACATTACCAGTTTAGAGGATAGACGCGCCCACCTGTGTCTTAAAGTGTGGCACAATATCAAAAATAACCCGGATGGCCAGCTGCACCGCCTTCTCCCTTCCCTGCGATCTGAATGCCCCACTTACCAGTATAGAACAAAGCGCTAGCTTTTCCCAGCAATGGCGTAAATTAACTAATCTTACGAGTCTAGTTATCTCTAGTATTGTCCTTTATCTATATCTGAACTGTAAATAACTTATAAATAGCCTGTAATCCCAGTCCCTCTGAAACAAATGAAATTTTATTTTTAGTTGTAACTTATGTAAGCACATTGTAATTCATAGTTTTTATGCCACCATGTGTATTTTAATAAACCATCATCATCATCATTATTATTATAACAATCAGCAAAAGTAAGTGTTTTTAAATTCATCCTCGATTATGAGAGCTCGGCGTTTACAAGAAGCGTTTTCAAGAAGTATACTGCCGATTTGAAATCAGGAGAACGCTTCGAGCAGCCAAAGATGAAAGACACTTGCTAAGGTTTTTTAACGACTGTTTATCATTGTCTGTTCCTGAGGCCCCATCATAGCTGGATTCATGGACAAATTTTTTAG
>CALNXK010000050.1:870000-885000 GCA_942486035.1 Porites lobata | reverse complement strand
CTATATATTCCATCTTGACCATTAGCAATAGTACGATGTATATCGAACATTAACACGCTGTGGTACTGCGGTCTTTTCCCTTCTAACAAAACACTTTGTTTACAATTAACTCTGTGGAGTATTTCTTATCTTAAACGAAGTCTAACTTCAACCAACTGAGGTGTTTTGGTATTTTATGCTTCGTGCATTAGCACTAAACAGTGATTGGGGTTTTCTGTTACTGAGTTCGAACGATTGAATTTATTACCACAGGTAACTCAGGCTCTGTGATAGTACCACAGTACGGTTCCAGTAAAATTACAGTGTTTGTATGGGGTAAAAATATCATCCTAAAATTTCTAGGAAATACTAAATAAAGATCAATAAAACTTACCCTGCAGTTAATTGTTGTTGTCCTTATTGCTCCAACGAAGTTTCGTGATAATTTGCAGTAATTTGTTTAAATTCACTCTATCTACAATAATAATATACAAGGTAGGAAACACGAGGTGCCATTTTCGCCGACATGCTCTCATTCAACACAACTTTTTCCACGAAATTCGAACTCCAACGGAAAATAAACATGCCAGGATCGTAGAAATAGGATAGCAGCAGATATAGAAACCAATGAAGCTTTCCCAGATAGAGAAACGAATCCCACAGACTTTGACAAACTCGAAGAATATAATCCAGACAGACCGAGAATATGCTCGCCGAAGCAGCAGGGCCAGATCAACTCGCGGCCAAGAAAATGAGGCCTGGTCACTGTACAAAAAAAAATCATCCAGGGAGTCCTGAGGTGACCTTTCTGGGCACCGATTCATCATTTGCCCAAAGCCACCCTCCCCTACTGAAAAAATACTTAATAGAAGGTAATTGTTCTTCCTAGCCGTACCACCCTGGCCTGTTATAAAGAGATTATGTCCCTCTCGAACTATATTCATCGCCTGGCGCTGGTCCTCAGAAAGTTTATCAAACATCAATAGGGCAAGGTTATAAGGGCAAAGGAAAGAACAACGAAGGAGGATTTACAAAACTTAAAACGAGCAAAAGATATAAGTGAATTTTGGCTCTTACCGAGGCATTTGTACAACAGGACCAAATTCAAACAGTGGTGTATCACGATGATTCACATATTTAACTGATAGAGCGTTCACTTGTATTGACAAGAAGTCGGCGTCTTACTGCCGTATTAATCGCTAAATATGTTAATCGCGCTAGTTCTTTGTTTACTGGTGCACGTGCCTTTAACATTCGTCTCAGTTATCGCAATTCATATTCTGTCGCAATTTTCTGTATAATTTTTGACATTAGTTTGCAAGCTTCACCGTTTATTTACGATAGTTTCGCTCGAGAGTTCACAGCAACAGTATCTCAGTCATCATCTACCTTTTGTTCAACCTTGTTTTAGCCCGCCTTGTAAGTATTTCGCGTTGTTATTTCATTAGTTTCATTACTGTTATTTGCATTCCTTAGTAAAAGAAATGGGGCGCCTTGTAACTCCGCAGACTCTCCTGATTATATTAATTTTTTATTAGCCATTCAAATTTAGGCGCGTGTGGGGGTTTGCTCTGGCAAATAGTGATTGGCTAGGAAGAACGATTGCCTTCTAGCAAGTATTTTTCCAGCAGGGGAGGGTGGCTTTCGGCAAATGATGTATCGGTCCCTAGAAAGGTAACCCCAGGACCCCCGGGATGGAATTTTTTTGTACAGTGCCCAGGCCTCATTTTCTTGGCCGCGCGTTGATCTGGCCCTGCTGCTTCGGCGAGCATATTCTCGGTCTGTTTGGATTATATTCTTCGAGTTTGTCAAAGTCTGTGGGATTCGTTTCTCTATCTGGGAAAGCTTCATTGGTTTCTATATCTGCTGCTATCCTATTTCTACGATCCTGGCATGTTTATTTTCCGTTGGAGTTCGAATTTCGTGGAAAAAGTTGTGTTGAATGAGAGCATGTCGGCGAAAATGGCACCTCGTGTTTCCTACCTTGTATATTATTATTGTAGATAGAGTGAATTTAAACAAATTACTGCAAATTATCACGAAACTTCGTTGGAGCAATAAGGACAGCAACAATTAACTGCAGGGTAAGTTTTATTGATCTTTATTTAGTATTTCCTAGAAATTTTAGGATGATATTTTTACCCCATACAAACACTGTAATTTTACTGGAACCGTACTGTGGTACTATCACAGGGCCTGGGTTACCTGTGTTATTACCTGCCAAATGCTGTCTAAATATCCGTGCGTATAAATTTGCACCCGAACTGCTTCTTCTGTTAACGAGCATGATAGTTGTTATATTTTCAGAATATCCAACGCTTTATCCTTTGTTATTTTGATTTCGCTCAATATCAACAATTGTAGTCTTTTTTAGTTTGTTCACTGATGGATACCAACTGAAGCAGATTAACCGTTGAATGTAACAATGATGTCTACATCATCGAAGTTGGGCTAGGCGTCGTGGGCCTGTTCACCGTCTGATTCGCCAATTGTTTCACTGTCTTCTTCGTCTTCGGCTTCATCTTCACTGCAAGAATCTTCGTTCGTGGATTCCCTTGTTCGATCGCCACTGCTAGCTCTAAAAAGGCTCAGTAGATCCATGAAACGTTTTTGGACCTGAAAGAAAAAATTTAAAACATATAATTGATTCAACAAAAGAAGGTCGCCAAGAGCTGAAAGAAAAAAAAGTACCGGGAAGGAGTACAAAAAAAACAGACGGCAAAACCACTGAGTGAACGGTGACAAATCGGAAAAGCAGACAAGGGTGAGAATCGCGGGATGATTTCATGGCATTTTAGTCATTTACATTTTTCTTAAGAGGTAAACTGATGTATGGATTTAGTCAGCCTAAAAGCGGAGCACCTGATAAATACCAAGAGTCTTCTTTGAATGAAAAATTACTAACAGGCCAGTGGATTACTAAAGAAATACGTGCCATGATGAGTGTGGTTCCTGAGTCCACAAAACGGCCATAAAATACAGGTCAGCGGTTTAGACCATTATGACAGCTGTGATATGCCGTCTTAATGCGCTTTAAATACCTCGGCTGCAGTTTTATTTTTCAAACTGTTTGCTATGTGTTGGAATGTTTCTGATTTTGCACCCATCTGTTGACAAGTTTGTAAAATCGTCCGGTCGTCCTCCCTTAACAACCAAAAAGAACAAGAACATTCTTAGACATAAAAATAGAAACAAATTTATTATTATTTCCCTCGATATAATAATGAGATAAAAAAAGAATTCAATCTGGCCTGGTACAAGCTCAGTGTCCCAGTTATACGTAAACAACCCAGAGTGGTGCATCACTGATTGATTTTGAGCTTCGTTTAAAATGCTTGATTTGACGCGTGTAGGATCATTGTTATCAGTTGGCCATATCATATTCTAGTTTATAATTAACGCTATATATACCGCTTAACACGTGGCAGAGGCAATTCATTTAGTTTCTATAAGTGATTGAAGCAAAAGTTCAAGACATCTTGTAATGTAATTTTAGTTTACCCTCCCTACCACCCACCCACTTTCGGCTCCAGAGGTTTATCTCACCAACTCAAAAAATCTTGTACAAATGTAATAAATTACACTTGTACACATGTAAACGTTTGAGAAGATTTGCCCCGGTACTGCTGGGTTGTTTGTAATTAATGTGGACGGGCCCAAACGTTTCAAACCAGAAGGGCTAATCCAACATTATTAAATACCGAAACAGATTATTATCCTAGCTCCTAGGCGCAACAGGGGGCGCGATCTTTCGAGTAAACCGGTCACTCTTAAATAGGCTTTTCAAAGCTTACCTGGTCCATAGCAGAACCACCTGTCCGTCTTCACTTCGTTGAAGGTTTTTAGCTGGCACAACACCCGAAGAGGCCATATCAACGTCGCCACTACCACAATCACTTGCGGCAGCATCACTTCTGACGTCACCAACTACGTCACCACTTGTAAAGTCATTATTATAAACAGCAGGTTCACCATCCAGAAAATCGTCATCTTCATCCTCTTCATACCCATCATGCTCCACGTCGGAATTCCCATCATACTCTTGTTCCTCGCTTTCGTAGTTCCTCACCTCGCGTTCTTCATGTTCAGGGCTTAAAGTGTCCCCAGATGCCGGGTTTAGTTCCTCTCCGTGATAACTGTCATTACTAGTTTCTGATTGCAGCGAGGTTGCTGCTGATGACAAAGGTCCTTCTTGAGGGTGAACCTCATTTCTTTAATCGTCCAATCCACTTTCCTCCCCTGTAACTTCTCCATTTGTTGGAATACTAGGGGGGTACGTGTGTTTCAGATTTCCCCCCTCATTTTCTCCGACGGATCCCCCAAGGAGAGTATATTGCTTGCCTCCCTTAGTGAGGTTAGTTTTTGTTTTAGTTTTATTTCCTGCCGGTTTACTTGCATTTCCCTGTTGTTTTGAACCTTTAGCTATCCCAGAAGGTTTTTTGTTTTTCCTTGTCTTGTTTTTCTGAGTTTCTCTTGGAGGGCGACCTTTCATTTTCTTCGGCTCCACAAAACATGGTATTTCCACTTCTTCAAAATCGTCCACCTTCAAAAATCATCACAAGAAGTTAGACTAACCTTAAACTACAACTTAAAGTTCTATCTCTTATTTTTGTTTGTGTGTTTTTTGGTGAATACGTGTTTAAATCTAATGCTTTACGTTTAAAAAAGAGAACAATGGCGCTATAAAGTGTCCTGTTTTCAAACCTTTTGAAACCTTATTCCTCAACATTGGGTATCTGGGAGAACTTTAACAGAACATGTTTAATACCATACCTCTGTTTCGCTGCCACTTCCAAACTCAAATTCCTCGAAATCATCATCGGAACTTGAAAAACAAACAGACCATGATAAAGTCGTTTTATGAAGAATTGATTATTTTCCGTACCAAATGGATAAGAGTGGATCGTACTGTTTATTTATTTATTTATTTATTTATTCTTGCTGCATTTATTTATTAATTTTAATTATGTTATCTCACCACTCAGGGGGCTTTATGTCTTCAAAAAATGAGTAAAGTTCTTCAATCAGGTGCGTCTGGCCTTTAAGCATTGGAACAAGAGTTTGTCGTAGCTGAAATGGTGAAACAAAAACATTGAGGATGACTGCTACTAATAACAACAACAATAACAGTAACAATAATTTATTTAACCACGTTATCGTCTAAGAGCACAAGTACTCGTTCAAAATACGAACATGCATTAAATCTACAATTATCACAATAATACCTAGTATAAAAAAAATTAAATCTATAATCTATAATCTATGTACACATGAATATAAAAAATTATAAAAATTACAAAAAAATTTAAAAATATGTAAAAATTACAGCAGAATTGATTTCCCGTGAAATACACAGTGAAAGACCATATTTCTAATACTAAACTAGAAAAAGGCGATCATTATTACATCCAAACACGGCACAAGGATCTTTTTTCCCATTACAATCTTATTCTAAGAAAACTTTACGAAAAAATGTCCCGGAAAGAGCCCGAATATAGAAAGGAAATGCGCTCATGCCCCCCTGGGCATCCTATAATACTCCTTAAATCGAATTGATTCAATATGGTTGCCGTATCGGTAAAAAGGTCTATTGCTGCTTTTTCCTACACTCTTAAGTGTCCAACTTACATACATTTAAGAGTTTAACCAATGAGCGATCAACAGAACAGGAGTGACACAAAAGAAGCTGAACGGTTTATTGGTGTGCTACACAGTAAAATGCAGTACACAAAAACGGACCGGAAGGATACAGTTACTGGTTTTGTATATTCTTCTTCTTCTTCTTCTTTTTTTTTTTCCGTAATTTGTTTACCCACGGAGCTCTTAGGAGTTCGTTAGAACTCGTTGAAACGTGTCCAAGCGTTCCAGATCGAATTCAAGTATTACAAAAGACTTTGGGATGGACAGATTACCAAATTTTTCTTACCTATGGGGCTTCCCCAAAAACAAACAGACACAAAAAGTCAAATGCCTATCGCATACCTCCAGAGGGTCTTTGACTGCTTTCTTATTCCAAGAATGAAACGCGTTGATTATCTTCCTGAATTGAGAAGGAGTCCGTTGGAAATGAACCTAGTAGCAAAAATATAGAGAAGCCCAACGTTTCGCGCTCTGAAAGGGCAATTCAAGTCCATGCAATGTGAAAGGTTGTAAAACCGACTAACCACTAAGTAGCCTCCCGACTGAGACGTCTTTTGGGCTGGTCGCGCAGTCCTCCCCAACGAACGTCTGCTGAAGCGGGCGGTTAAAAACGTAGACCAATCACAGCACACTTCCAGATCTGGGAATTGTGCTTTGCACCTTGAAAAATTTAACGCGAGACCCGCGGCGCGAGACTTCAGAAAAGGTCAGCAAAGTCTCAAAAGTTCTCGTAAATGGAGAAACCCTTAGATTTCTGCGCCCGGGGGTACTTCCTATAATGGCTTATAACGGCTCTTTTTCACGCTTCAGATATATGAAAGGGTAGGGATTTTCACTAGTTGAAGTATATGAAAAATATGACATTTTGGTCTGTAAAAGGCCTAAAATGGCTGGGGTACCATTTGTCAATAAAGGGTATACGAAAATGGTACTTTTTCTTTCAAAAATGATATACAAAAGGAAAGGGGGTTGGACCTCGGGGTAGAGCCTCCGCCCCCGTATAAAACTTTGTTGAGTTCAACCTGGGATAAAAAGCCGCCAACGAACTATAGAAATTCAACTGTACTTTGCAGGCGTCTGTTTCTCTTATGTTTCCTGAGATTTTGCACTGCTTTATCTCGAACAAATAAACTAACTAGTGCAAATAAAAAGTATTTTAACTGACCTCAAGCTTTCTCAGGAACGTTCTTGCTCTCACAAACTCTAAGTTTGCCATAAACTATGAAATATCAAGAAGAAGGAACGGTTATAACATTGTGGTGTTGGCTCGGGATACATTAATTTACAGAAAAGACTCTGCCTTGGTGTTTCGCACCTACGCACTAAATGGCTAATAAGGTCTTGGTCATGATCCAAGAGTGACGATAACAAGATTTTTCCAATGAAAAAAGAAGGGAATAAACTGCCCACCTACTCCTCCCCTAAGCTAACATCAACGTAAATATTGGTTTAGGGGAGGGGTAGGTGGGCAGTTTTCATAAAACCTAAATTGATCCAAAAGAAAGTAAGGAACTTACCACGCCCGCTTCAACTGCCTGGTGAGGCTCTAAAAATCCTACAAAACCCTCCACAAGGGCAGGATAATCTGCCAGTACAACTTCAACCCTTCTGTATAACTAAAAAAAATGATACTGAGATAAGCTGTAATTCACCACTTAAGAAACACGTCTGACTTACGTGATCGTCATTAACTGGCGTGATACAACTCACTTTGACTCTGAAGATGACTACCGCACAGATCGCCGAAACGTCAGTCATTGTCAACAACAACAGTCCTATTCAGGACTACGTTCAACCGGACGATCAAACTCAACCTGCTTTTGAAATGACTCCTGGGTCCAACCTTTCACAAGAAGGGAACTGGAGACGAAATGTGTCTCGCAATTGTTTCTGTACTCGTTACTGGGGACGCGCCGGTCAGCTATTGGCCAATTTTTTTCCTTGTCCTTAGCAACAGTTCCAGAAGTCTTGGCGAAAGTTAACCATATAAAGAAAAATGACCAGAAAGCCTGGGAGTCATGTTACAATTCTGATATATCGTGGGCTATTGAGTAATTTCAATAATAATTTATACGCATTCACTTTTTTGAGTTTTATGCCTGAAATCTCACCTGCTGAACTCATTTGCCTTCAAAATTTACCAAACCACGCGTTTCAAAAGGGTTTGGTCGACGGATTGGTGCCTGACTTTTCGAATCTCGGTCACCAGCAAGAAATGAATGACAGTATTAGGTGTCACTCACCCATGCACCTGGGTAAGTGAGCAACTGGGTCAACGTCTCCAAACAGTAGTTACCTCTACTGGGGAGCACTGCTCCTGGGAAGATATTGCCAGCGTTCGTAGAAATTCCTCCGTAAGTTTCGGGGTCGTTCGTTAGCTGTTTCTATCAAAAGGAAGGCAAAAACAATACTTACTCTTCCTGACTTAACTCTTTTAAGATTTCTCATACTATGACATTAAGGGTGATGTTTTTCGAGACGATTCGCAACGACGATTCTTAGCGCAATGCAAGCCCAGCAACGTGGCTGCGACATTCTTTCGAATGGTTACAACATTGTTCCGACACTCCAACGTTTTGTTGCGCAAATAATTGTCGTTGCGAATCGTCCCGTGTAACATCACCTGAAAGGAGCTGAATTACGCAATTTATACCACCTTCGTGCTTCGAAATAGACTTCGAATACCACTTAGAATTATGGAAGAAATACTGCCTTTTCACATGACGTCATGGCGGCCATATTGGTGTTACAAAACAATGAAACGGCGGCCATGTTGGTGTTCCAATCCAGTCTTGTAGGATTTGAACTCCTTCTTGAGTAAACGCTCTCTTTTGTTCCAATAAATTTGGACAGATGCTGGTCACGTGAGAGAAAACGCTCAATACACCCAAGTATCGATGAGTGATTTGAAGTAAGAAGTAGTAACGCGTAGTAGTAAATCTCTATATGGCATGACTTCAGTTTGCTTTAGCATATAGTATGTAATTTATTGAATTGGCCGTCTTTACTAGTTGTTTGCCCTTGAAAAACCACGTGACATTGCTTTTGTCGCTTGAATCCTTTCGTGCGTGCAAGATGGCAGGCATGGCGAAAGCAGCCTACAAAAATCATCCCTTTAGGTCTGTTGTCACCGATTTCGCAAAAGTTTACCAAAAATGGGGTATTAAACTAAAGAATGGACCTCACCTTAACCTTGGCTATGAAATGTTCAGCAAATGCTTGAGCCCTGTTCCTAAACTGAGAGAATCAAAACAAGAATAAATATCAAAATAGAAAGCAGGGAATGGAAAACCGGAAACTTGAGCAATAGCTTTACGTTTTCCTTGGGGAATGCACCCACATTTTATTGATATTTTCTATATGCGTATATAGCATTTTTAGGAAGGATAATTAATGGACTCCATGCAATTATCGTCTGTGCTACACAGTGTCAAGAAATATACTATTATATTTGCGTTCACTATAAACAAGAGAAAAACCGAAAATTGAAAACCGTTGAGTTAGTACAGTACACTTTGGGCGCTTTTCAGTCAACTAAAACATCTGGTTTGAAATTTCGGCAACTTCTAGTAGCGAATGGAACAGCATTTTCCAAAATTTCCAAAAAAGAGGACAACCTCGCGAAGTATACCCAAATTTTCGAAAATTTTTTCCGAAAGTTTTCTTTCCCCTCAACTTTGCCCGCGGAATTTCTTTAATTTTCGCTTGAATGGTTCGCATTTCGGAAATTCAATAGTTTTCGGATTTTCTGGAAACTTCCCCCCATTCGCGGCTATTTCCAAATTCTCGAAAGTTTCTTCGGTTGAATGGAAAGCGCCATTTACCTTAGGGTCTGGTTCCAGAATGTAATTTCCCGCCATTCCAGCCTGTGAGTTTAGCGCAGCTTTACGCGAGGTCCCACTGCCGGCACCTCCGCTCTCAGACCCAGTCACGTGTGACTTTGATGTCACGCGACCACATGCCACGCTACTCCCATTTTTGTCACGCGATGCCTTTAGTTTAGAAACAGGAACTGGTTCGTTACTTGTGTTCGTTGATGATGTCTTTTCTGTTGCCTCCTTCGATGCATTCTCTTGCTCACTGTTAGTCTCCTTTGTAGCAGCATTTGAAGAATTTGAATCAGCTTCAGAAGGAGGAACAATCGGTTCATTGTCCGATGTTTCGTCCATTGGGGCGACAGTTTCATCATTTACGGAAGAATGGTTGGAATCAACGTTTGTATCCAAATCAGTTTCGGGTGCAGATGCAAGACTTGGTGGTGAATTATCCTCTCTCGTAGTCATGGTACTGGCAAGGTGAACACTTAAATAAAAAAGGAAATAAAATTAACTTTCTCGCACTCATTGACAAAAACACACATAAAAAAATATTCTAAAAGCAATGTTAAGACTGGTTTTTCATCTGAGCCCGCGAGATGGTCGTGTGATAATTGTCAGCGGGTGTCTTATTTTGACAGCTGTCAATATAATCATACTCATACGGATGGCTTACATAACTGAAGGGCTAGTCAAGTTGTGCAAGATCTGTTGTGATATTTGACATCGGCTTACATGAAGTGTGTGTTCGGATGGGCGGGCGGGCGTACGCTACGTCATAACCAAATTTTCTCGGATGGTTAGTTTACCAAAGTTTGTTACCCATGGTGCTCCGCTGCGCGCGCTTCGCGCCCGCGAGAGCTCCCTTAAAAATTGGACGTAGAGCATGACCAACGCGTGACCTTGGTGAGAAAAGTCAAAAGCAACTGGCATGTCTTCCCTGCCTGTAAAAACTGGCTGAATTTTAGCTTCCGAGGTCAGTTTGAAATCAACATTTTAATTGTGCGGCACATACAAAACACAACATATTTCATATGAATGAAAAAAAATAAACTTGAGCCTGCGATCATTTGAAAACTAGTAACTTGTCAGCGGATAACTTAAAAAAGATATTCGACCTCGATGGGTCCACGCCTGAGCCCGCGATACGGTCAGGTGATACTGGTCAGCGAATACCCTGTCTTGACAGCTGTCAATTGATCACAGCATTGATGTGCAATATATGTGTGCAATATCAGTCTTCCTGTGCTCCCAAACTGGCTAAAAAGCGTGAGGATTAAACACTGGTTTCCCTGTGGTGCGGACAGACGGGTGGGCTCGCGGGCGGTGTACGGTCACGTGATTACCAAATTTTCTGGGATGGGTAGATTTACTTACCCATGGTGCTCCGCAGGCGCGCTTCGGGCGCCAGAGCTCCGCTAATAATGAATATTATTATCATTATTATTACTATTATTATTATTATTATTAGTTGTTGTTGTTGCTGTTGTTGTTGTTCAACTCTAGAGCAAACAAATAATTACTAAATGACTAAATGACTAGAAGAGATTTTTTTCAAAAAAAATACTGCATGAAGTACTAAAGCCCTTGGACACTCAAGGGCAAAATCGTTAAAAAGTCGACAACAAAAATGAGATGGAGGCTTGTCGGTTGAAGGTGCTTGAACAGGCAGACGTTCTCTACAGGAACTCGTTGTCTCGTAAACCCGTCAGTGCGTCAGGTTGTCAGTGCGAGTGATATTCCTATAAAAACCGAAACATACTACAGGAAAGAAGAGATGTAGAGTACCCAGGAGAAGGGGGTTAGGAGCTGCTTGGCACAACTCTTCAGGTGTTTGAACCGCTTTTGCTTGCTGCGTTAGTTGTCTGATGAGGTCGAATCCGTGACCAAACGTTGGTTCACTTCGTATCGGCATCATCGGGAACCTTTCCACATTGCATCAGAGCGCTTTGACTTAAGCTTTGACTCGAGCCTTAAATGTGTTAAAACAGCACCACTTTCCATGGTACTTGTATTAAGTTCAAATACGGAGTCACGAGATCCTATGGATTGTTTGTATATAGAAAATCACTCGAAAACGGAAAAAGGACCGGGCGTCCATGGGCTAAATAAAGTTTAAAATGACCAGAGCCCGCGAGCTTTATACAGTCAAGATTTTCCGATTCAGTTGATTTTCTTTTCAGCGTGTTGTTCGTAATAGCGAGGTGTTTGCCAGGAGAAAGACGATTGTTGCTATATTTGTATTTTGAAAGCCTTCACTGTGATAGACGGCCTTGCTGCAGGCGTTCACTCAAGTTACGAAAGCACAGAAATTAACTTAGAATACTTTACGAAGGAGGATAGGAAAAGCCACTAACTATCTACCTCTGTGATCAAACAATTTTCCCACTCCCTCATCTGTCAGTCCGCCTCCGCCTTGAAAATCAGACAAAGCGACTGCACGGAGTGCTAATAATTCGTCCGCGCATTTTTTGATCCTACCTGCTTGATCGATGCAGTGATCAAAAGCTGCAAACAGAACCCCCATCTTTTCACTATGTTCGTTTTAATTTCAGTCACTTAAGCACAATAAGGCAGTTTACTCTGGAGTAGCCATCATGCACTCATGAGAAAAGAAGATAATTAAGTGGTCGATTTTTGTTTATTTTTAGTGAATATTAATGTCATGAATATAAATCTAGACACTAATAGCGCCGGAAAGGTCTGGGCAAGGAGTAAGTAGTTTTGAAATTTGCTGGAATGGTCCTATTTCAGATGCATTGTATGGGAGTCACAAGACTACAGAGAATCAATTGTAATACACCACGCTAGCATGTACAACTATAGTTCTTAATTTTTGATATTATTAGACTAAGGCTTTATAATTTCAGCGCACTTGAGTATCAAAGCAAGCAAGCAAGCAAGATCATGAGTAAGCTTTTCTAGTTACATTTAGCCTGTGTACAGACGATTCCCTCCCTTTTTTTCTGAGGGGAGGGGGACTTCTGTACACAGGCTCGTTACATTTGAATACGAAGTTTCTCTCCCACCCACTCCATAGGCAGTTTCTGATTGTACATTTCTTGTTTAAGTTGTTTGCAACTTAAGAGGCAGTCTCCCTAAAAGCGTTCCACTCGATTTCGGACTCGAAAAAACTTTTGCCTTCTATTTTTACCATCAACACTACTATCCATCCTAATAACGAAATTGTTGTTAGAATGAGGAAATTGTTTATTTTACTGCCATTCCCAGCATTCCATTGCTGGACGACCGTTAGCGGCTAAAATATGCAAATTTTAAATGCTGTTTTACACGTTTTTTAACGATCGTTTAAAGGTACTTAGGGTCATCAAATCCTAGACTGTTCGCACTCATTTGGAAGCATATTACTTCTTCTTACTGTTCCAATACCATTTACGCATTATCTTTCTCTAATCAGCAAAAACTGGTCGTCTTTATTTCACTAACCCAATTAAGAAAGCACAATGCACGAATAAATGCCTCAAAAACATCACAAAACACTCAAAAGTGGCACCTAAACTAGACATAAAAACATGTTTTAGTTAAAGATTAAGAGCTATTTTCTCAAGTTATGAAATAAAACTTGTGGCACAACGCGATTCAGAATTGAAGTATTCGACTCAAATTTGCATATTGATGCTGAATTCGCATTGCGTGACACCGGCCGTTGTGATAGTAAAAGAATTCTTCATGACCCTACAAATGACAATGTTTCTTTTGTTTTTTTTTGTTTGTTTGTTTTTGTTTTTACTTTATCAACAAGAAAAATAGGAAATAGGTTAAGCTTTTGGAAGATTAAGTTCGCTTTTCCACTGACCCTCGTATTAATAGTTTCGGCCGGCCGTCCTTTGTTCTACTCCGAGAACTTGGCCTTCTTGGAAGAAGAGTGGGTCGGGAAAAATACTCATTACTCTCTACCCCACCCCCTCGCCCTTTTCTTACTCGCATCTCTCGGAGGTTCGCCCCCACAGTCTGAACACCTGGAAGAGGCTATTCGACATACTTCAATCGCGTTCTAAAGGAACATTTTTGTTTTACAGATAACATTAACGAGAACCATGTTTCTCCTGTCTAGTGACAGGTGGAAGTATTTACATTTTACAGCGAGAAGGTCCTTCACACATTCACCTTTACACTATATATATGGGACTATGGTACACAGCAATCCTTGAACAATAATTAAAGAAATATGGACTGGAGTTCAAAGAAGTAAAATCAACAACCCGCTAATCACGTCTACGCAACAATAAGTCTCGTACTTAATATATAGATTTAGCCAGGGCTAAAAGCGAGGCTCCCATTAATAAATTTATAATTTAAATTAAACAATAAACTTGCATTCGAATTCCACAATTCAGTTAACTTTAGAGCACCTTTATGTGACTTTTGAGGGAAAGGCTACCTGATTTTAGAGAAAAATAATTTGCAAACAGCCCAAGAGTGAACCAAATCTTACATCGAGTTGATAGCCTCAAATGTACACTTAAAAACTGGTAATCATCTTCGATCACATTTAAAAGCCATAATGGCTCTTGATCACCGTAGATTAATAAGTGGAAAAAAAATCAGGCCAACTTTTTTGCGTTCGACAAGTTTACTTTGCAAAATCTTGTCAACAAATCTGGGTGCGTGTAAACCAAACTTTTATACCATTTATTCATCACATCTGAGGTGAAACAGTAGTATGAGGCACTGTTTTTATCATACCGGCAGACCTCGGACAGAAAGCAGTATTTCACAATACAAATTGCACTCATTCAATATTCATAAACTGTTAAAAAAAATTCCAAAATCACCTATACGGCCATCCGGTTGTTACTTTTGTAGTGCGAGCTGTGGCGAGTGTTTGAATGAACATTAACAGAGTTACGCGCGGCATTTTGAGTTAAATAAGTCCTGCAAGCGATGTTCACTGAACGACTGAAAACAATCGGCACAGCGATTAAAATTACAAGAAAGACTACTAACAATCAATAAAAGAAATATAATTCGGTGAAACATATACAGAGACAACAGTTTTCATTCAGGAAGACAAGTATTAAAGTGTCCCTAAAAATCCTGAGTCTTCAAGCTTCAAGCTTAAGTTTATGTTTTAAGCCGGCTTCCCGGTGTTTGCTTTTTTCAAAGACGAACTCGAGGCAAGAAAATCGCTCAAAGCTTTCTTTTCCGGCCAGAATTATAACTAAATATTCTTTGGAACGTTTTCTTTCTATTTGCGGTGAGAAACTGTCTAAAGGCTTTTTAAAGTTCTGTAAGCTTATATCAAACCTGATACTCGGTCAGATCATTGTCTCAAATCTTACAAACGTGCATAAACTAAATGCCCGCATAAACTACGCTCGACTTCATTAAATTAGATACAAAAAAACAAACATCAAATACAATAATTTCTCTGGCTTACCATTCGAGATGCAGCTCCTGAAAGTTATCAAGAAAAGCCAGTATCGCTTCAGACTTTGCAATCCTCTTACGCATCAAGCAAGGTGAAAACGAAAACGATGCCATCCGAAATCGGATTTCCGACTTTGACAAGCGACGTATTCCTCAACCAAAAACCCAATAAACA
>CALNXK010000050.1:775000-860000 GCA_942486035.1 Porites lobata | reverse complement strand
CAAATGAGTGTAAATAGTCTAGGATTTGATGACCCAAAGAACTTTAGAACGATCGTTAAAAACCCGGTATAACAGAGACTAAAATTTGCATATTTTAGCCGCTAACGGCCGTCCAGCAATGAAATGCTGGGAATGGCAGTAAAATAAACAATTTCCTCATTCTAACTGCAGTTTCGTTATTAGGATGGATAGTAGTGTTGATGGTAAAAATATAAGGCAAAAGTTTTTTCGAGTCCGAAATCGAGTGGAACGCTTTTAGGGAGACTGCCTCTTAAGTGTTCTCTTTAGATCTTTGATATGGACCGTAATTGAGTGTATCGATATGAACCCCTGATTAGATACATCCAGTGGTTTATTGTATGTATATAAGGAAAAATAATATTTGAATAAACAGCAAGTTCCCAAAACGAGATTTTTGCACGTTCATCTTCGGTTTTGTCTTACTCTGCGCCACGAAAGCGAAAACACATTAAATCTATGTGCAAAATTTTCTCGACTTACAAGATTTGTTTTTGAAGAAAAATAAAAACGCATTCTGCAGCACTTTTTTTGCAATGCTAAACCAGATTAAATACAAACTTACCACGGGTTTTCTAAGCTAACTGGTTAGGAACGGCTGACGACGTAGTCTCCTCGTTGTTTTCAAGAGCGTTTATTCTCTTCTTCTGTTGGTTCACTGGCTCCAATTCTACTCTCAGAAAACCGGCGCAGTAAACTACAATCGACAGCGGAAAGAATCGAGGCAAAGGAAGGTATGCCAGTGGTCTGGTGATTAGTTCATGAAAAGGTTTGTTAATAAATGTTGTTACAGCTGATTATACTATAAGAGACTAATAATTAAGGCTCAAATAAAGTGCATTTTTTATTACTAAATCTGAAGCGTACATTATCGTGACTTTTTAGAGTTCCAGTTGTTCGCAGTCTATTTGTGAGATGTCTTGCCGTATGTAAAATTTTTAAAAATCCTTTCCACGGTTTTCAAATGACGTCACCAAAAGCTATCGCTTCTTCTGAGTGCTTCTTTTATGAGGTATTACAGCACTAATATCATAGGTGACGAATTACTCCTTAATTTTGGCGCGAAATTTCAGCGTTAATTTGTAATTTCACATGTGAAATTACCAAATTGCCATAGCAACCTGCCGTACGTCTCCGTTTCAAGATGGCGAAGAAGTTTTAAAATGTCATGAATGAAGATGTCGGGGCATAAAAAGACGCTTTAGAAAACCTGAACACAGGAAAGAGCACATCAAGAAGGATTCTTAGAGGTATGTTGTGGAAAAATTCTGAAAACTTAAGCCAAATTTTAGCTCTAAACGTTTGAGAGAGTGGAGTTCACGATCGATCGATACGATCCAGGATAAACAAGTCAAAAATCCTCGATTGCTAACGTAATTCGTCACCTATGCTATTAATAGGTAATCAAATGGTTTACTCGTGAAATTAGGGAATAATTTCACTTGCGTTTTGTCCAAATCCTAATAATTATAAGGATTTGGACAAAACGCGCGTGAAATTATTCCCTAATTTCACTCGTCACCATTTGATTACACATACTTAAACACCTTTATCTCTACATTTTCGGTTTGAAATGGTACTTCGCTTTGCGATAGAGTTAAATCGTTCTTATGAGTTCCATGCCACAAGCGATGAATTCACGCAAATGAAGGAAAACTCAACGACAAATGTTTCTGTTGGTTTTCAGCGGCCATACAGTATTTGTGCCCCTCAAAGGGACACCAACACGACATCTCTTTACAAAGCTTTATAAACTTGGGTATAACGCTTTTCCGAATATCTCGCATATGAAATATCGCACAGACCCGATTCTTGGCAAGGCTTTTTGTACATCTCTAGTTGTCTTTTTTCATTTCCCAGATTCTGGACTTTCCGTATTGACTGGATTGCATCTTCCTTATATTGATGGCGTGACGGTGAAAACAGAGACACAACAAAGTATTTTAGTTACCCATCGCCAATAAAGGAAGTTCGTACAGCTTAGTACTGATTGATTGGCAAAGGTGAAGCAAAATGGCGCTCATAAGTCCTCTTCTTGTTAAAACGCAGATTTAAGCCAAAAATCAAAGGATACAGATCGTTGTACCACAAAAAAGAGACTGAGGAGTTCGACCATCTAAACTATTACTGTAAGCCCCACCCTTGAATATTTTCTGGTGCCGATTGTTACGAGACTCAGAGTCACACTTGTTTTAACCACAGTTTCCGTTTAATAATATCTCGGCCAGACTTTAGTAAAGTTTATTTGTCATCCTTTTACAAATAGTTTTGTTGGATTGCTAAGAGTTAGGCACACTGAGCAATTCGACATGTATGATATTCGTCGTCTTTTTCATCAGTTTTCTTCAGTTTGAACTTTCATCCTCTTTGGTCATGCATGTTATTACAGCTTTTATCTTTATATGCTTCTTTTTTGTTTTATCTATTATCCTTTATCTGGGCCAATTCGTGCCCAACCTGCGTGACAAGCGTTTAAAGGAATACAGGATTGGCTTGCCCGCGGTTGGGCGTCTTAGTTCCGGAGGGGGGTACTCAACAAATGTTTACACGGGGAGGCTCCGCCCCGAAGTCCAACCCCTTACCCTTTTATATACCATTTTTCACGAAAAAGGTACCATCTTCGTATACCTTCTATTGACAAATGGTGCCCCTTTCACATACCTTGTTTAGAACTTTGCATTCCTTTAAATTGCAGTAAATGCACTGGTTTTTGAATAGCGATTAATTACAAAAATAGAACGTTTTCTAGACACCTTAAAACCATGAAATGTATCTATTAGCCCTTTTGGACCCTTTTACAGACCCAAATGACAGATTTCCCCACCTCTTTTATATACTCCAACTAGTGAAATCCCTACCTTTTCATATACCTAGAAGCCTGAAAAGGGTACCCATTTCGGGCGGAGCCTCCCCGTGCAGACCATCATAGGGAGTACCTTCCCGGGCTAAGTTCTCTCTTCCATTTATCCCCTTCAAACGTCTGCACACAGGCTTTAATACGCGCGCCGTGAAAGCTAATCAAGTGTTATAACTAGTAATCAAGAAACTATATTTAATGTGATAAATAAGAAATATCCTTGAAATGTTTGCCATTGGCATCTATTTGCTTAAAAAAAGGTTTCTGTCAATTAGGTAAAGTGCATACGTGAAACCAAAGCCGAGCAAATTAAATTAAGTAGTTTAATTTTCATCCCTCTGATGTTAATAACCGGCTTAAAACGCTTTTTGGAAGTTCACTTTTAAAATGAGCTTCCAATTTCCGTACTCACTGGTACTAAACCACAAAATTATGAAGACAGCGCCTTCCTTCATAGGATTGTGGGGTGTGCGCAAAAGGCTGAATTCCAGAGAAAATCGATCTTAAAATAAACAACTGATCAATGAAAACATGCGATTATAAAACATTTAAAATTTTAGATGTTCTTGGGTTGTGGCATCCTGGTGTGACGGAAGGTTTTTTTTTAAACGAATTTAAGGCTCAACGGGAACTCGGTGCTTGACTCATGATAAAACTGGGGAAAACTAGACTCAAATGGCAACTCGCTTGCGGGGAAGAGCCGTCACTTCTCTTGAGGTCCGGGATCAAACCACTAATTATAACTGGTACAGCAAAGGCAAACTGAACTTTGGTTCCAACAGCATTTATTCTTGAACAAGTGGCGCAACTTAGCTCACAAATGTAATCGGCGATGTAATCGAAAAATCAGTTCAAAGCAACTTACTTATATATGATTCTTACAACCATTGAAGACAAAAGAATACAATAGAAATATAAACAGAAATCACTGAAGTTAAATGAAAACTAAATACAAATTCTATTTTTAACCTGAAATCTTTTGTTACTGTTGCTATTTTAGAAAGTAAAAGTACTGAGACAAAGACCTAGCCAGGTCAGCAAAACAGCGTTTACGTACAAAGTGTTACAATATGAATTAAATTGCAAGTTCAGCTGTCGATTGTTTAAAAACAGGAAAAGCGCAGACTAATTGGAAGTTTTCACCTTAAACAAAAACCGGTCTATTTTTAAAATTACAAGACAGCAAAACCTTTCATATTCAAAATTCGGTTATCACCTCTCCTTAACTAACAACTTAATGAAATATATTTTCGCAAATAAATATAACTAAGTTGCAGTTAAAACGAGATGCACCTGCACGAAAGGCGTTTCTATGAATAACTGTCGTCCGGTACTAAAATCACGAAGAATAGACTAAAGTCAAATAAACCATTATTAAGAAATAAAGTATTCTTTCAAGAGTCAACATTGGCGTAAAATGTATATAATTGAAAAGAGAATGAGCAATTAGTTTTGTTTGTGAAGGAACACTGTTGGCTTTTTTTGTTGTTGTTGTGATTATTACCTAGCGAACACAAAGCAAATGAAACAAAGGATAATAAAAATGGCACGATCCCTTTCTGCGGAGCTAAAACCTCTTTATGCAAATTCAGTATGGATTACTAAAAACAACGTCAAAGCGAATATTTGAAAGCTATATATGAAATTTGAGGCAAATAAAGAATTCATGGAAAATCTCTCCTTACACTGGTCAAGGTCCGATTGCGCAATGCCATCCTTACTTATTTGATTCATTATATTTTCATTTTATTTTTAGATCTCTGCATATGCACCATTCCCAAGTCAATTTCTAATGGAAAGGTAGATTATGACTTCGGATTAAGGTAGAAATTATTGTATCTTCTAAGAGCATTTCATGTTATGTGCTCGAAACTATTGGAAACTGAAAAGCTGACGTTCAGGGAATCTACTGTGCATAAAGCAAACAAAGGCCAGTTATGTGTACCCGTTATGAGTGAGGCAAGTAAACAATTGCTCTAAATAGACCAGAACCTTCATCTGGACAGCTTTAGCATAACCCAGTGGACTAAAATTGCAACCATATGCTAAACATTCTAAAGCCTGAATACTGTCATTTGTTGCTATATAATGGTTTGCCTAAAAGCACATGATAAAAGCTCCAACATGCGCAGGACCGCCCGGCAGCTTCTTGTGAATCTTCACTGGCTCCTGATCGATCTCCGAATTGATCTTAAAACAATTTTCTTAAAAGTATTTATTAAAAGAATTTTTTGTTACTTAATTGAAACGAAAACTTCCATTAAAACACTTTCCTTTGGTAGTCTACGAAACCGCGTCCATATATGTATTCCTACTGCTTGGATTGGCAGACATGATCCACCTTTACAGGGTTTAAGGTGTTGTCGACGTCTCGTAAAACACTTCAACATCAGTGGGAGTGAATTGGTAGCTGGATCCACCAGCATAAAATCGACAGTAAGAACGAGATTCAGAGTACCCAGGGGGAAGGGGGTAGGAAACGCCACAGTATGTAATGGAATAGCGGTTGCTTGCAGCGTTGTTGTGTATGTGAAGGTCGTGTCCGTCACCAAAGGATGGTCCCCTATCAGAACATGTGTAAATAGCGTGACGGTAACGACTTGACTTGATGTTTACCTTAACAGGAGCGTAGCCATTGATGTTATATAACGAGAACAGGAACGATTTACTTGAATAGACATAACTACAAGAACCTGTGGGAAAACATTTTTCAGATATTAATTTAAATTATTCAAAACACTTCCAGTAGCAAGGACGACAATGACAGCTATAAATATCTGTGTTCGAAGCTGAATGTTTTTCAACTTAAAACCTTTCTGACAGAATATGCTATAACGTTTAACAAAGCCAGGCAACACACCAGTCCTCACCAAAAATCAGTGAAGTTTTCAAAAAGCACTGTCCTATATATACATTATACAGCTGCTAGTAAACTCTTGTAGAAAAAATGAAATTTCAAGTATGTTCGCTTTGGTATTTATTTACCCAACAAGTTAGTTATTTAATTTAGATCCATTAGAACAGTCTGTCACGGAGATCAAAATTACAACTTTTTACCAATTGTTTGGTGTGAAAGTATTTCAATACTTTCAAACCGTTTATCACAACATTTTAAGAGACAAACAGAATACTGCAGAGAGAAAAAAAATCGAAATAAAACAGCCCATGCGGTCTAGTTATTGTTGTTGTATTTTTAACCATCTCTTTATGCCAACGTTGTCTGTTGCTAATATGCTTATTAAAGAGGACTTATCCACACGTATCCGGATATAATTTAGGTTTTTTTTGGTCCGAATTCTGACTTCCGTTCACAAATAAACAGCGTTCTCTGCAACGCATACGCTGGTTTTACGACCAGTCCACACGTATCGGGATGTTTTTGGAAAATGGAGAAATTTATCGCCGTTTTTGCACAAAAGATAAGCGCCTACGCGAAGCGTATTAGAATCGTTTTCGTCCCCGTCCACAAGAAAACGTGAACATCTGTGTGCGATTAAGGCGTTTATGAAATGGTACATACCACCCCAAGACTTGTCAGTGTATCCACCAAATATGTAACTACCGACTTGGACGATGGTTATAGTGGGACCCTTTCCATCACAGTTGCTGTGGAATGTTGATGCCGCCCAACCATCTGTCTTAGCGTGCCAACACCTCACAAACTTGCTGTGGCCTGGACCCTGAACGACTGGGTCTAAATATGAACTCAGCTTAATGAGGTACTTGCTGTCAAGGCCGCCAAGAATAGTGGATGAGGAGACCCGTTCTTCAAAAGATAAAACAAAACAAAACAGATGCTATGACAATTATCTATATTACTAAAAAGAGCAGGAGTACTTTAATTATCAAGCGTAAAATCAGAAAAACCGTTAATTTGAACGGCTTCAGAACTTTATGAGAACAAATCGCACATTCGCTCTGAAAATCACTTGATCGTGAACTCACTGACTTCATGTAAAACCGTTTATCTGGTAATCATAGCAATCATCTGTCTCCCTAAACGTCCCCAAAATATGTCCAAATACCTCTGAAAGAAAAAGGTACGTTGCTCTTCCCTCTGCCACTTTAAGGGCAGAACGCACAGTTGGATTAAATTTACGTTTACTTCTCTTCTAAAATGTTTATATCTAAATGTCTTTATAAAATCGCACCTTTAACAACTTCAGTGTACGTGACGGTCTCAGCCTTAAATACTCCTGCATTCGCTGCCATACAAATGTAATTTCCGCTATCGCTCCTTGATATGTCTGTTATCACCAAGTCGCCATTAATCTGTTGACTCCGCCCAAGGGGAAGTTGGTCTCCTTGTTTTTTCCAGCTGATGACTGGTCGAGGATCACCAGTAGCGCTGCACTTTAACTTCAAAGTTCCTCCGACCACTGCAAGAACTTTAGCGGGTGGTTTAACAGTGAACCGAGGAGGAGAGACAACAACTAAGAGTATGTTCTTTTCAACGCGTCCCAACAGGTTTGATGCCGCACAAAAGTAGAAGTCAGAGTCACCTTTACGAACATGAAGTATTTGTAATGCACTGTTGTTGTACTTCACCCTTCCCTGGGGTAATGGACCGGACGACTTTCTCCATGAGACCACTGGTGCAGGATACCCTGTCACATGACAGGATGGGAGAGTATAATTACTTCCTTCAATAGCGTGATGAGGTCCGGGATGAAGGGAAACTCGAGGGTGAACTGAAACAGATAAAATATTTTGACTGATTTGCTTTCAATTCGTTTTATTGATCAGAGGATTCTAGGATTTTAAGGCTAGATATTACGATAGAGCTGACTAAGCCATGAGAAAGGCATATTAAATAATTCTGAAGAAAAAAAACAACAACAACATAATAATATCGTGATATTCAGTTTTGCAACCTTTTTTTTTACTATGTTTTGAAAAACTTTATCCGAAGGGAAATGTAAGGACAGCAGAGTCTTCTAAACTGGTTTCTTACTATTTATTCTTTTGTTTATTTCATAAAGGTCTTACCATTTACTATCAGCTGTACCAGTGCCTGCGCTTGTCCTAAAATGTTGACCGCTGAACAGTTATATGTACCCGCATCACTTCCTCGAACATTCGAAAGAAGCAACTTTCCTTCTGAAGCCATTGATCGGCTTATTTGTGACTGACTGTTCTGTTTACTCCAATTGATTGCAGGTTTAGGATTACCACTCACTGAACACTGAAACGAGGCTGATCCACCTTCGTTAACTGTCAGTGTTTTAGGGAACACAGTAACAACAGGAGCTGAAATCGATTCACCAGGTTCTCCTTTAGCTCCCGGCATCCCTGCAGGTCCCATGTCTCCTTTTTGTCCCTTGAGTCCAACATCACCCTTCGGACCTACAGGTCCCATGATGCCTTGCTTTCCGCTCATTCCAGGCGATCCCACAATGCCTTGATCTCCTCTGTTTCCTGTTTGTCCTTTCTGGCCTCTTCGTCCCCGAGATCCTTTGTCTCCCTTTGGTCCAGGTAGACCGGGAGGGCCTGGGGGACATGTGACGCCATTTGAATGACAGAGTTGAGGTTTCAACTCAGAAAAAAGTTTGCTGATTTTCAGAACCGTTTCCATGTCTACTGTGTTTCTAGCTCTTGTGGTGTTTTTCAATGCATCGGCTACGCGTCTGTTCCTAGTAACTGGCTTGAAATATTCAGATTCTACAAAGAACATTTCTCGTGTAAGTGCTAAAAATCTGGTCAGAGGACTCTGTCTACCTGGTTTTTATGAGACTTACTAGAGTTAACTGGGATTATTGGTAGGCAAGGAAAAAGGGGGGTGGGGGGGAGGGTAGCTCTCTTGCCCGCCTCAATGATAACACTTTTTACCCTCCAGACTTTAAACTGCCTACGCTTTCAAGATCTGACAAAATACAACAACTAAACTCTATCCTCCTGATTGACAGGGTCAATCATCTTTTTCGCCAAATAGGAAAAACGTTTGTTCTTCTCCAATAAATAAAGTGCAATTATAACTACTCGCTGATTAATTTGCACGAGTTTGGCCTGGTTTGACCTTGATAACTCGCAAATCTAATGCTAAGTACGTACCCTCCATGTAGCGCAACAATTGCTTAAAATCACTTCCCGGGTGTTAAAGTCGTTCCAAGTATCTGATTAGATAATAACTGTTATGAAGCAAGAGTATAGCGTGATTGTGAGATGGCGTGATTTTATTCCTTTTAGCGGAGCTCCTCGCGCGCGCGAAGCGCGCGCGGAGCGGAGCACCATGGGTAAGAAAATTTGGTAAACTATCCATCTGAGAAAATTTGGTTATGACGTAGCGTACGCCCACCCGTACACACGCTTCATGTAAGCGGATGTCAAATGTCACAAAGGATCTTGCACAACTTGACTAGCCTCTTAGTTATGTAAGCCATCCGTATGAGTACGATTAGATTGACAGCTGTCAAAATTAGGCATCCGCTGACAATTATCACATGACTATCTCGCGGGCTCAGATGAAAGACCAGTCGTTTTGCCCCTACATATAAGCGGATATAATATGTCACACTTACCAATTCAACATAAAAACCAAACTACGACGGGCAAGGCTGTCAGTTGGCTGACAGTCGTTTAAAGATATATTGGCAAGCCAAATTAAGGTCAATTGACAGCTGTCAAAATGGGACATGTGCAGACCACTAGTAGAAAACTAATAAGGTGGGCTCAGGTTCGCTCAGGTATGCGATCTGGCATTTTCCACTACATGCCGGACGTATATGTCTTACTCACACTCGTAGTCTGTTAATTCGAATATTCGCCATTCTAATGAAGATTAATTGACAGCTGTCAAACTAGAGTATACGCTGACCATCATCACCTGAGTGTATCGCGGGCTCATTAGTCTATCCATTGAGGTCACGTAGTGTTTAAAGTTTTGCGCTGATATTGTATTTGATCACGGGCTCAGTTCGAAGTCCCATAGCTTAGAAAATCGATCCATCTTAGAAAATTCGGCAATCACGTGACCGTACACCGACCACCCGACCTTCCGTCCGTCAGCACCACAGGTATACCAATGTTTAATCTCACACTTTCTAGCTAGTTTGGGAGCCTGCAACCTGATATTGTACATCCATATTTTGATTAATTGACAGCTGTCAAAATAATGTTTCTGCTGACCAGTATCGCCAGACCCTATCGCGGGTTCAGGTATCGACCCACTGAGTTCGAGTGTTTTTTTAACGTATCCGCTGACAGGTTGCTACTTTTCAATTATCGCAGGCTCAAGTTCAAATTTTTTTAAAAAAATATATGAAATAAGTCGAGTTCATGAGCCGCACTTTTAAAATGTTGATTTCGAACTGACCTCGGACGCGAAAATTCAACCGGCTTTTACATTTACATGCGCGGAAGGCAATCACTTTTGACTTTATTATATACATACTGAGAAATACTCACCAAAAAGCTATGTCGTAAATTTTCGTACGCAAATTAGTTATAGCCAATCAGAGGAGCGAACGATGGTTTTCACACGTGAAAAAAACGATACGTCCAATCAGAATCGCGAACGATGTTTTTTCACGTGTGAGAAAAATGATACGTCCAATCAGAAGCCACAGAGGTGTGGGAGTTTCGCGCCAAAATTCCCGCGTTTTATTGCAGCTTGCAGCGCCGCTTCGCACACATTTATCAACGAGAAAAGTTTTACTCAAGGAGTTTTTCTCGCTAAAAAAGTGAAAAACATTTCGGAAATGGAGTGGAATAGTTTCGTTTGTTTCACTGTCGATAAAAAAATACGGTAGAGAGCCGGCGAAACAACAGCGGAAAGGGATAAACAGAACGAGACGTAAGCTTTTGTTGTGCTTTTTGTCGGAGCTACTTTTGCCTTTCATTTAAGCTTAAGCTTATATTGAAACCGGCCATTTTACTTAAATTCACTCATTTTCAATTGTGCATTGAGAACAAACAGTTAAGATTACTTATAGTTCTTGGATTAAACCTCATATCCTCACCGTCATTTATGTTTTTAACAAACGTTTTTACTAAAAAGCTGATACTTCGTTTTCGTTGTCATTTTGCGGTAAGTGTGTAGCGGCAAATTTTAGCATTTTTGAAAGATTTAAAATAAAAAGGCCCGCAAAATGATGAATGACTCAGTATGTATATAATAAACACAATACCACATGGAAAGTGCTTTGTACGGTATTTACGCACTCGTTGTTTTTGTATCAGAAATCTTACTCGTTCGCTGCGCTCACTCGTTCGATTTCTGATACGTCAACAACTCGTGCGTAAATACCGTACGCCAGCACTTTCCATGAAGTATTCTCTATTTTCTCACTGTCACGCGTTGATCACGCTCTACGTCCAATTTTTATGTTCTGATTGGTCAAAATTTGACAGGTGAGTTCATGCGGAAAATTTATGCAGCGTCTGGAAACTTGCTTACTGATAGCTGGAGCTGACAGAGTTTTGTGTCATCTTGTGATGTTTGAAACTGGCTTTTTCTACTTGGTGTACAAAATGAAACACAGCTGCTATCAAGATTGTTCTGTAATTCATGGCTGGTTTGTTTATTGCGCTTTTTGTTGACAAATGCACCGCTTGTCGAAGTCATTGGAAATCCGATTTCGGATGGCATCGTTTTCAAAAATGAGCTTACTCACTTGCCCTTGCTTGAGGCGTAAGAGGGTTGAAAATTCTGGAACACTTGATGACCTTCAGAAGCAGCATCTCGACTGGTAAGCCTGAGAAATTGTTGTCTTTGATGTGTTTTTTTTTTTTTCGGTTTCCTGAAGTCGAGCGTATGGTTTATGCGGCTTAAGTTTATATACGAGCAATGATCTAACCTACAATAGTATCAGGTTTAAAAAGCCTTTAGACATTTTTTGACCGCAAATTCAAAGAAAATGTTCCGAAGATTATTTACTTGTATGATTTTGGCTGTAAACAGAAAGCTCTGAGCGATGTTCTGGCCTCGAGTTCATCTTGAAAAAGAGCAAACACTGGGAAGCCGGCTTAAAACATAAATAAGCTTATGCTTACCTGACTCATGATTTTCAAAGACACTTTACTCTCAATACTTCTCTTCGTGAATGAAAATTATTGTCTCTGTACATGTTTCACCGAATTATATTTATTTTATTGATTGTTAGTAGTCCCTGTCGCAATTTTTATCGCTGCACCGGTTGTATCCAGTCGAACATAAACATCTCATGCAGGGATACTCAAAACGCCGCGCGTAAATATCACTCGCTTTTAAAGATTACACATAACAAAACCGTACGCAGTTTAATAAATAAAGGGAAATAAAACCTAAACATACAATTTATCTATCATGTTGAAGCGTAAATGGTAACTCTATTAATCGCACTGCAAATTTGGTGCCTGTCAAAAGTGAGTCCTGTCCGGCTGGTCGAAAAGTGATTTGGGGCATTTTTTTATCGTTTTCATTAAAAGCCCATATTACCCTATATATCACATAGGACCAGATTTTTCTAACTGAAAGTCCTGGCATTATAGAATTCTCTTCATGAAAACGTTTTATAATTCAATGCTATAATTTGTTGTGCAAAGGAAGCGCGCTCTTTGATCGTCGTGGATATTGAATGAGTGCAAATTCTCTTGCAAAATTGTGAAAAACTGCAGAATTATAGGTTTAAATAGGGCAGAAAAGAACAAATTCTGTCCGAGGTCTGTATGATAAAAACAAGGGCCTCATAGTACTTTTTACCTGAGACGTGATGAGAAAACGTATGTTTAAAAGGCTGGTTTACACGCCACCAGATTCGTCGCCAAGATTTACTACAGTAGTAAACTAAACTTGTCGAACACAAAAAATCCGGCCTGATTTTTTATTTTGGCCTCTCTTTTAGACAGAGGAGTGTTTCTTAAAATTATATTTCGGGGTTGTCCAATTATCCATAGCCTCTCAAACGGAGCAATATTGGAGAGAGTGGTGAATGCCACATTATGATGCAACAGCTAATGCAAATACAATACACGAATAGGTAGGTCTATTTGTTTTCCAGGCCTAATCTACTGTGATCGAACATGATTGCTATTTTTGGGTGTACAAATAAGACTATTTAATAACTCGATGTAAAAGCTGTTTCACTCTTGGACTGTCAAATTATTTTTCTCTAAAATCACTTAGCCTTTGCCTCAAACGTCAAATGAATGTGCCCTGATCTGTGGATTACAAGTTTATTGTTTGATTTAAATTATGAATTTATTAACGGGAGCTTCGCTTTTAGCCCTGGCTAAATCTATATATTAGATTTTGTTATTAATAGTTTCACTCGTCTGTCAGAGCGACAGAGAACTTGATGACAGATCGGATTAAAAACTAAAGCTTATAGATTCAAAGAACGTACGATTTCGGGTAGTGTGTGAGCGAGCCATTGAACTGTGAGGATCGAAGCTGTGAAATAAACCCTTTTTTGCTTTAAACTGTGATATCGTGAAGAAAGGCCCTATGGCATTCACTGCAAAGTGGCACCTCCGACGGGACGCTGAGAAAATATATACAGAAGATGGAGGCCAAGCTTAGCGCAAAGCTACAGTTACTTGAACTAACCAAAGAAAAAACTAAGGATGTTGCTCTTAGCGATAACTTGGAAAAGATTCGTCGACACAAAGAAGCCTTGTAGACTATAGTAGCTGGTGTTGAGGAGTTAAAGAGGGATATATAGCAAGAAAAACTGGAAAAGGGAGAAACTGTGGACGAAGTAAAAGAGTGGGGAGAGGAGACCGAAGGTAAGATTGACATTGTGGACAACGACATCAAATTCTTAGAGGCTTGTCTCAAAGAAATAGTCACTCGTTCTGAAAACGAAGAACGGGAAACCAGGGAATACCATTTAGCTCGAGAACGTGAGGAGCAGCTAAAGTTTGAGCGACATCAGCTGGAACAAAAGGCAGAATTCTCTAAGGCCCAAAACTCAACGCCAGATTTGCCGCATAAACAAAGCGTGAAATTACCAAAGCTCGTGATTACCAAATACAATGGGGCTCTTGAAAATTGGTTGTCGTTATGGAACAAATTTGAAGCAGAAATTGATAGCACCGATTTACCAGCAGTCACGAAATTTGCCTATCTCAAGGAGCTAGTAGAGCCACGCGTTCGTAAAGGAATAGATGGCCTTCCCTTCACTACAGAAGGATATGAGCGCGCAAAAAGCATTTTGAAGAGCAAGAGAGGATAAAGGGGACAAAGAAGGCATCCCCCATGCACACCCTATTCCATAGGCAATTCGTCTCGAGTTATTTTTAGAATCGGGGTAAAGTTACCTCGCGCCCTGCGTGGATGTTTCGTGGAGGTTTCGCATGACTTAACGCCGTGCAAAACATGTCGGGCGAGAGGCAATGAAATTGTAAAGAGATCGAGAGCATTCCTGAATATTGAAGCGAAATGAGTCGGCGCTCACCTGGGAAAAGGGAATCGCTAGACTCTTTGACAACCCGTGAAATCAGTTTAACTGGAAGTTGTCATAACCTCAGTGCTTTTAATTAATAAAATGAGAAATTTCGCCGGTCTATTGAAACCGGTCGTTTGTACAATAAAGCAAGTAGGACGCCAAGTGTTATTTTTGTTGAATAATAAAAGACTAATAAAAGAATAAATATCAAACCAGAAATTGCTCTCTTCAAACTGTAAATTATAAATGATCCTGAGAGAATATTCAGTGTGTTAAGGATTTCCCTGCTGTACTGTTTAATAGCTCTATACAAGAGAGGAAGGGCGATTCTTTTTTAATTTCTGTTTCGCTAACACAGCTTTAGCAGAAATCTCTCTGTAGTCGTTTTCGTCGACAAAACGAATAGCAATATCGCTCTCCGCGTCTTCCGCCATTTTGTTCTGCGTCAATTCGTGAAGGACGCGTGGCTCTGAGCGTGGGTCATCCACGTGGAACACATTCGCGCTATGTGATTGGCTGTTGTCCAATCCCCCTTGGGATCTGTGGTCTTAAAAATAACTCGAGGCCAATTACCTATGGAATAGGGTGTGTATGGGGGATGCCTTCTCTGTCCCCTTTATCCTCTCTTGTGAAGAGTAATTATGGGAAGATGAGCGAGATCGCAAACGCATATATTGAAAACATTCTTGCGCTTCCATTCATTTCCGGAACTCAACCGGCCAAAGAACACGACTTCTATGAAGCTTTGCTCTACAATGTTCAGTCGCTCGAACCATTAGGAAAAACCTCCGAATGCGTGGCGCTGGTGCGTAGTATTTTGAATAAATTGCCTGGAATTAAAGCTGAATTAGTACAGGGTCACCCAGAATGGCAGTCGTGGAATTTCACGAAATTGGTTAACGCGCTTCTAGAATGGAAGAAAGTCCATCCCCGAAAAAATGTGAAGTCACGCGATACGTTAAGAAGTTTTCATGTGGAGGAACGCAACGGAAATGCGACACGTGGTTGTGTTTACTGCCGTGAAGTATCGCACAAAGCGAAAGATTGTACCGCCATTACTAGTGTTGAAGATCGTAGGAAATATCTGCAGGAGAAAAGGCTGTGCTTCAATTGCACTGGGCCGCATAGAGCAACCAACTGTCGGAGCAGAGGAAACTGCGCGAATTACAAGCAGAGGCACCACACCTCAATATGCGACCGAAATAGTCAACTATGAAGTGAGGGGGCAGCAATGACAGCCGCACACGTGGGGGAGAAAGTTTGCCATCCAGTCGTCGCTGTTCAAGTTAACGTTTAACGGAGTCAAATGCCGCGCATTGCTCGATACTGGCGCTACTGGAACCTACATTTCAGCTTTGTTGGTGGATCTTTTGAGAGTTAAACCCGCTCGGACCCTTACGCGCGGTATCAAGGCGATCATGGGCCTGGTTATCAAGCGCATTGAGACTTACGATGTTAAGATCAGTGACACTCAAGGAAGGTTTACGCTACCAGTCTGCGCTACGGAGATTGAACAACGTGAACTTTTATCGCTAGAGAACCCTAACTATCCAGAAATCCTCAAACGTTATTGACATCTTAAGGGAGTCCAAATGGAAGAAACTGACACTAAGAAAATTCTCCCCATCCATGTTATACTTGGGGCTAATGAGTACACAAAAATCAAGATGGCGGGTTATCAACGTGTGGGAGAAATTGGAGAGCCCATTGCTGAACAAACCAGCTTCGACTGGACAATAATGTCTTCTGGTGCTGAAGTGGACATTGAAAACATGTTCCTCACACAGACATCAGTCGCCGACTATGAAGAATTGTGCCGCTTGGATGTCCTTGTGTTGGAAGACACGCCCATTGGTGACCAGAGAGTCGTGCACCACGAGTTCCTTCAACAACTGAAACGCAGTCCAGAGGGGTGGTACGAAACAGCTCTCCCATGGAAGGGAAACCATACCCCCTTGCCAGACAATAAGTTGGGTAGCCTCAAACGCCTTGCAACCCTTTTACATCGACTTAAACGAAACGGCAGGTTAGAAGAGCATGATACCATAATCCGTGAGCAGCTTGAAGAGGGGGTTGTAGAGGAAGCAGTAATGCCCGCTAAAGGAAAAGAATTTTACATTCCCCATAAGGCTGTCATTCGAGAGAATGCAGCAACCACGAAGATGCGTATTGTTTACGATGCCTCTGCCAGAGCCAAGAGACAGGACAGCCCTTTCAAAACCAGATTTAGAGAGTGCTGGTCCGTGGAAGATTTCATGCAGTAGCAATAGCAGGAGACATTAGAAAGGCGTTCCTTCAAGTGCGCATCCGTGAAGAAGACAGAGACGCCTTGAGATTTCATTGGATTGACAGAGCGAATCCCGAGAAAGTACGTACGCTGCGTTTTACGCGTGCCTTCTTTGGTCCGGGCCCATCACCCTTTATTCTTGGGGGCGTCATTCAGCATCACCTGGAAATTTGTTAGCCGGATTATCCTGAGACAGTACCAGAGATTGAGAGGGGCTTGTAGGTGGATGACTTACTGACAGGCCGTCCTACAGTTGAAAAGGCGCGACAAGTTAAGAAGACTGCAACAGATTATATTTGCAGAGGCCACCTTCACTTTACACAAATGGAGCTCAAACGCTAGAGAGCTAGAATTAACCGAAGCAACTGACAGTGAAGTTGGGCTTACTTACGCTAAAGAACAGCTAGGAGAGAAACCAGGCGCGTGTGGCCTTCTGGGATTGCGATGGAATAAAGAATAACCTTCCCTACAAAGATTGCTGACCCTACCAAAAGAGGTGTTCTTTGCAAAATTGCGAAGATCTACGACCCCATCTGTCTTGCTGCGCCTGTAACCCTACAAGGAAAGATTGTTTATGGCGATATATGAAAGGAAAAGATCGCGTGGGACGCAGATATTCCATTACAAATCGCAAAGAAGTGGAGCAAGTGGGAAAACAACTTGTCTGATCAAGTTGAGGTGCCCAGGTCCTTAGCTGTAGCCGGAGAAGAAATCCGTGAAATTACTCTTCATGCCTTTGGCGATGCAAGTGGACAGGGATTAGCAGCAGTTGTTTATGCAGTGGTCCAGCAACATTCAGTGGTGAGGCAGGGACTCGTCGCAGCGAAGGCACGTCTCGCCAAAGAAGGTCTTACTATCCCTAGACTTGAGTTAGTGGCTGGTCATATGGCGGCTAACTTGCTAACTAATGTACGAGATGCGCTGATCGGGTTTCCAGTTAAGTCCTTGTACGCATGGCTAGACAGTAGTGTCGCCCTACACTAGATAAGGGGCTCTGGGGAATACAAGCAGTTTGTCAGCAACCGCGTCCGCAAAATCAGAGAGAAAACTGAAATCACATGGAGGCATGTACCAAGCCAAGAAAATCCTTCAGACTTAGCAAGTAGAGGAGGACTAGTAAAGAAAGATAACTCGTTCTGGTGGAATGGTCCGACATGGTTGAAGGAGCAAGACAGATGGCCGCCGGACATCATAACGGTTGCAAGCCCAGAATCTAACGCAGAAGCGAAAGCCTCCAAGCAGAGTTTTGCCTTAGCAGTAGAAGGCAACGATGTTATGGACGAACTGTTACTAAGATCATCCCTTTGGCGCACATTGAGAGTGGGGGCGTGGGTCTCACGATTCCTGCGCAACAGCAAATCCCCAAGAAATCAGAGAATCAAAGGTCCATTGACTACCGAGGAAATTAACAAGCAGAGGTTATTCTGGGAGAACAAGACTCAAAAACAGTGGGAGGGATCTGATCAATTCCAGGAAGACCAGTTAAGACTTAACCTGCAGCTAAACCGAAAGGAGGTTGTCAAGTGCCGTGGAAGAATGCAAGGAAACTATCTAGTCTATCTTCCTGACAGTGCTCTCTACACTCTGAAGTTGGTACAACACGCTCATGAGATTACTCTTCACGGGGGAGTAGGACTAACCATGGCCAAAGTGCGAGACTCTCATTGGATACCAAGATTGCTCAAGCTTGTTAAACGAGTAATCAAGCAATGTTACGGATGCAAACGGTTTCAGATCACTGCGTTCGCCAATCCACCTCAAGGAAATTTACTTCGTGACCGCACTGAAGGAAATTCACCCTTTCAAGTTGTTGGTGTTGACTACGACGGTCCCATCAAGTACCGCACAAGCCAAAACATGAGAAGGGAAAGCCTATATTGTCCTGTACGCCTGTAGCCTGACACGAGCACTTTACCTAGAGCTTACCAAGACCTTGGAGACTAACGAGTTCATCAGCACCCTTAAGTGCCTGATCGCCAGAAAGGGCCGTCCAGAGAAAATCTATTCCGATAACGGTAAAACGTTCGTGGCAGCAGCGAAGTGGCTAAGAAACGTTATGAAAGATGAGCCCCTGCATAACTTCTTAGCCAAAGTCGACGTCAAGTGGCAGTTCAGCCTGTCCAGAGCACCCTGGTGGGGAGGTCAATTTGAGAGGATGGTTGGTCTTGTCAAACGAGCCTTTAACAAGACAGAGGGAAACGGTATGCTTACCTGGGGCGAGCTACAGGATGTCTTTCTGGACGTTGAAGTAACCATGAATAACCGCCCGCTGAGCTACGTTGAAGAGGACATTCAATTACCCATATTAACCCCCAACCTGTTGCAGTTTGGCCGCCCGAATCTATTGCTTGAAACACAGAGCCATCAGTTGGAGAACCAAGACCTGAGAAGGCGTGCACGGTACCTGAAGAAATGTTAAGACGTATTATGGGGGAGGTGGTCTTCAGAATACCTAAGAGGCTTGCGTGAGCAACACAATTTAAAACACAAAGGAAGTAAGGTGGCTCTCGCTAAGGGAGATGTTGTCATCATTAACGGCAAAGAAAAGAATCGTGGATTGTGGAAGCTAGGAATAGTCAAAGAGCTGGTTACTGGACGAGACGGAGTTGTCAGCGGGGCTAAACTACGAGCGGGAAGATCTTATCTGGAGAGACCTGTCCAACACCTTTATCCAATGGAGCTGTCCTGTGACAGGACAACAGCTACGCCGAGAGCCACCCTCAGCGCTGAAGCACCTGTCTTCAGGCCGTCAAGAGACGTTGCTGTGGCAGCACGTGCAAGGATAAAAGACGCTACTGAACTTACTGATGATGACCACTGATCTTTGAACATTTCTATTAGAGACATTGCAACTATGATTAGAACAACCAAATTGTTCACCACTATTCGCGATGAACAGGGGGAAAGTGTTATGAAGCAAGAGTGTAGCGTGATTTTATTCCTTTTAGATTTTGTTATTAATAGTGTCACTCGTCTGTCAGAGCGACAGAGAACTTGATGACAGATCGGATTAAAAACTAAAGCTTATAGATTCAAAGAAGTCACGATTTTGGGTAGTGTGTGAGCGAGCCCTTGCACTGTGAGGATCGAAGCTGTGAAATAGACCCTTTTCTGCTTTAAACTGTGATATCGTGAAGAACGGCCCTTTGGCATTCACGAGAGAACGAAGTAAGGAAAGTTCGCACGCGCGTTTTTGGTCCTTTGTCCTTGATCAATACAGCCGCAGCTCTGCTGCGGAAGAAACCCCTCCCCATAAAAAATATCATTTCCGTGTTCGGTTTTCAATTTTAGCCTGTGTACAGACGTCCCCCCTCCCTCAGAAAAAAACGGGAGAAGAGACGTCTGTGAATCGCCGTCGTTAATCGTGTTCCGGTATACATTTGCATAAATTATTTTTTGTTGTTCTTTCATCTGACAGTTGAAAAGGTGTTGACAGACCAAAACGACTGGAGACTCTTTTAGAGCACGTACGCTGTTATTCTCTCGGATGTTCTTAACATTTATTGCTAAGCTAAGCTCTAACTAGAATATCTAGCTAAAATGTCATTTAAAACGAGTATTTCATGCTTTTGAAGTTTTTTTTCTAATTTTTTAGCTCATAAAGTCTGTCTGTCAGTCAAGCGTTTTATGCAGGAGTTGATCCATTCGATGATTTTGAGTAGGTTTCATGTAAAGGATCGTTCACTTCTCTTCAGCAGGAAACTACAATAGCCTTACTTTTGCCTAATTCTATGAGTCATGACCGGCACATGTAGGCCAAAAAATAGGCCCTGGCGTCTGTACACAGGATAGCCGAACATCTTCACGCAATGTCCACGCTAAAATCCAGATATAAGATCTCTGATTGAGCGTTGATTTCAGTACGTCCACCCGCAACCGGTGCAGCAAACATCGGTGATCATAATTTCACATGCCTATTCCAGAGAGCAGAAATCAAAGTAAACAAATATAAATGCGCTAAGCTGTCCACAAAGGCTGAGTTTTTCCCCGGGGAATCCATTCTGAGATTCATTCATGGCATTAACATTACAACAAGAGCCATTATGGCTCTTGATTACAACCAATCAGAGGCTGTCCCCAACATTCCGGGGAAACGGGAACACGATTATCGTCTCTTCTCCAAATTTTTTTCTGACGGAGGGGGGACGTCTGTACACAGACTATTCAATTTTAGCTGTGCTGGGGCACAACAAGGCAATTCACTAAGAAGCCAACATTTACTTGTGAAAAACAAAGTTCATTATATGGTAGATTTTTTTAAATCTTTCTTTATCTCCCTGACCTCCTCACCTTCGGTGGTTTCGTTTGTCTCCGCGCCACGAGCATGCAAAGACAAGATACCTATATACAAAATTTTCCACACTCACAAAATTTGCTTTTCAGAAAAAAGAAAGAATGAATGAATGAAAAAACTACTAGGATAGCAAATTCTGTTTGAGGTGTTTTCTCTCAACTATCAAACAAACTTACCGCCAGCATTCCTCACTATTTTGTTGATGTTTGGAGCATCGGACGGCTCAGTCTCCTCAATGTTTTCAAGAGCATATATTCTCTTCCTTTGTTCGTTCAGCTCAAATTCTACTCTCAGAAAACCGGATCCGTAAAGAACAATCGTTAAAACAGAAATAATCGAAGCAAAGGAAGGCAAACTTTTCTTTTGAGAAGCCATCGTTTGTTGTGATTACAATTCAGTAGGCTGCACAAGAACAATGATGGGTTTGTTGTAATATGACAGTTGCTTCTGCTTGTTACTCGATACCACATCATGAATATGGGGATCTTGCCAACTTTGTTGTGCTATTTATACTCGCTGTTATGTTATCCATCCATATCCGGGGGAGAAAGGTCGCCCACGCGCGCAAAACGGAGGAGTAAACCGGATATGGAGAAAGGTTGATTTATACCTCGAAAGCCTTTCAAAAACTGATTGGCCTGCATAGCAAGCGTTTCCGTGTTAGTTTAGAACTCAAAGAACTCGCGCAAGACCTTGCTGGTAGTCATGGTTGCGTCATTTTGTCACTGGCTGCCACTATTCCTTTCTCCTTCATTTTTATACCTTAACAATTCGAAGAGAACAAACAAGATTCCTCACTCCTCTTTGAAAACAGAATAGGAAGTCTACAGCCTTTGTGATAACACCATCTCCTATGGGTCTGGTTTGCGGGGAGGGGAGGCACAGTAATTTACGACAGCTGTTGTGGTGACGCCGCTAAACAAATCGTGCCCAGGCTCCTGCGGCTCTGGAGACGACAATCACCATTCACAACCGCCAGAATATACAACATTCGCTTTTATTAATAATTATTTTTCCTTAGATTAATTTATTTTCGCTAAATTTCAACCAGTGATCGCCTGGAAAAGAGATGGAAAAGTTTTTTAAACAGGTATAGCTCTCTTCAGTCTACCTATGAAACTTACACGACGAACCTTACCTTCTCTGACTAACATCTCCCGTGAGAGGACACCATTTCTGATCCCAAGGGTAGGGGTCTACTAATGAGAAGTTTGATTGACGTCCTATGACCATTCAGTGAAAGCTACCGCGCAGTACACGCGTGTGGAATTCTATACATTCTTGATGCTCTTCAGAATGCAACTTGTTTATGTTCTACAAATTTCACCTTGACCATTAGCAATAGTAGGATGTATATCGAACATTAACACACTGTGGTACTGCGGTCTTTTTCCTTCTAACAAAACACTTTGTTTACAATTAACTCTGTGGAGTATTGCTTATCTTAAACGAAGTCTAACTTCAACCAACGGAAGTGTTTTGGTATTTTATGCTACGTGCGTTAGCACTGAACAGTGATTGGGATTTTCTGTTACTGAGTTTGAACTATTGAATTTATTGGCTACCAAATGCTGTCTAAATATCCGTACATATAAATTTGCACCCGAACTGCTTCTGCTGTTAACGAGCATGATGTTGTTATATTTTCAGAATATCCAACGCTTTATCCTTTGTTACCTTGATTTCGCTCAATATCAACAATTGTAGTCTTTTTTAATTTGTTCACTGATGGATACCAACTGAAGCAGATTAACCGTTGAATGTAACAATGATGTCTACATCATCGAAGTTGGGCTAGGCGTCGTGAGCCTGTTCACCTTCTGATTCGCCAATCGTTTCACTGTCTTCTTCGTCTTCGGCTTCATCCTCACTGCAAGAATCTTCGTTTGTGGATTCCCTTGTTCGATCGCCACTACTAGCCTTAAAAAGGTTCATAGATCCATGAAACGTTTTTGGACCTGAAAGAAAAAATGTAAAACATACAATTGATTCAACAAAAGAAGGCCGCCAAGAGCTGAAAGAAAAAAAAGTACCGGGAAGGAGTACAAAAAAACAGATGGCAAAACCACTGAGTGAACGTTGACAAATCGAAAAAGCAGACAAGGGTGAGAATCGGGGATGATTTCATGGCATTTTAGTCATTTACATTTTTCTTAAGTGGTAAACTAATGTATGGATTTAGTCAGCCTAAAAGCGGAGCACCTGATAAATAGCAAGAGTCTTCTTTGAATGAAAAATTACTAACAGGCCAGTGGATTACTAAAGTTATACTACTACATGAGAAATTTCTGCAATTTGATTGGCTTAGAGCAGTGGTATTTCAGCTTAATTTGAAATATCTACATGTGAAAATTATAAAACCTTTGCGGGTAGTAGTATAAACAAATAATAGCATGATTTGTACGTAATACTTGGCATAAATACCACTCGTGATATTTCAAAATTGACTCAAATTTCACTCCCCTAACGGCTCGTGAAATTATCTATAACAATTTTGAAATATCACTCGTGGTATTTATGCCAAATACCACTACAAATCATGCTATTACCTATACAAATACGTGCCATGATGAGTGTGGTTCCTGAGTCCACAAAACGGCCATACAATACAGCTCAGCGGATTAGACCATTATGACAGCTGTGATATCTGGCCGTCTTAATGCGCTTACCTCGGCTGCAGTTTTGTTTTTCAAACTGTCAGCTATGTGTTGGAACGTTTCTGATTTTGCACCCATCTGTTCACAAGTTTGTAAAATCGTCCGGTCGTCCTCCCTTAATAACAAAAAAGAACAATAACATTCTTAGACATTAAAATAGAAACAAATTTATTATTATTTCCCTCGACATAATGAGATAAGAAAAGAATTCAATCTGGCCTGGGACAAGCTAAGTGTCCCATTTAAATGTAAACAACCCAGACTGGTGCATCAATGATTGATTTTGAGCTTCGTTTAAAATGCTTGATTTGACGCGCGTATAGGATTATAGTTATCAGTTGGCCATATCATATTCTATTTTATTATTAACGCTATATATACCGCCTAACATGTGGCAGAGGCCATTCATTTAGTTTCAATAAGTGATTGAAGCAAAAGTTCAAGACATCTTGTAATGTAATTTTAGTTTACCCTACCTTCCACCCACCCACTTTCGGGTCTAGAGGTTTATCTCACCAACTCAAAAAATCTTGTACAAATGTAATAAATTACACTTGTAAGGTACACACATGTAAACGTTTGAGAAGATTTGCCCCGGTATTGCTGGATTGTTTGTAATTAATCTGGATGGGCCCAAACGTTTCAAACCAGAAGGGCTAATCCAACATTATTAAATACCGAAACAGATTATTATCCTAGCTCCTAGGCGCAGCAGGAGGGCGCTCTTTCGAGAAAACCGGCCTCTCTTAAATAGGCTTTTTAAAGCTTACCTGGTCCATAGTAGAACCACCTGTCCTTCTTCACTTCGTTGAAGGTTTTTAGCTGGCACAACACCCGAAGAGGCCATATCAACGTCGCCACTACCACAACTACTTGCGGTAGCATCACTTCTGACGTCACCAACTACGTCACAATCTAAGTCACCACTTGTAAAGTCATTATTATAATCAGCAGGTTCACCATCCAGAAAATCGTCATCTTCATCCTCTTCATACCCATCATGCTCCACGTCAGAATTCCCCTCATCCTCTTGTTCCTCGCTTTCGTAGTTCCTCACCTCGCGTTCTTCATGTTCGGGGCTTAAAGTGTCCCCAGAGGCCGGGTTTAGTTCCTCTCCGTGATAACTGTCATTACTAGTTTCTGATTGCAGCAAGGTTGCTGTTGATGACAAAGGTCCTTCTTGAGGGTGAACCTCATTTCTTTCATCGTCCAATCCACTTTCCTGCCCCGTAACTTCTCCATTTGTTGGAATACTAGGGGGGTGTTTCAGATTTCCCCCCTCATTTTCTCCGACGGATCCCCCTAGAAGAGTACATTGCTTGCCTCCCTTAGTGAGGTTAGTTTTTGTTATAGTTTTATTTCCTGCCGGTTTGCTTGCATTTCCCTGTTGTTTTGAACCTTTAGCTATCCCACAAGGTTTTTTGTTTTTCTTGTATTGTTTTTCTGAGTTTCTTTTGGAGGGCGACCTTTCATTTTCTTCGGCTCCACAAAACATGGTATTTCCACTTCTTCAAAATCGTCCACCTTCAAAAATCATCACAAGAAGTTAAACTAACCTTAAACTACGACTCAAAGTTCTATCTCTTATTTCTGTTTCTGTATTTGTTTGTTTTGATGAATATATTAAGTGGCTCTAAAACGCTCCCTCCTTGACCGAAATTCTTTAAAGGTTAATTACGGCCACAGGGAAAATAACCCAACGCGCAGAATTTGTTAAGTTAAGAATATATTTTTGGTGAATTCGTGTTTAAATCTAATGTCTTACGTTTAAAAAAGAGAACAATAATACCATACCTCTGGTTCGCTGCCACTTCCAAACTCAAATTCCTCGAAATCATCATCAGAACTTGAAAAACAAACAGAACACGATAAAGTCGTTTTATGAAGAACTGATTATTTTTCCGTACCAAATGGATAAGAGTGGATCGTACTGTTTATTTATTTATTCTTGCTGCATTTATTTATTAATTTTAATTATGTTATCTCACCACACAGGGGGCTTTGTATCTTCAAAAAATGAGTAAAGTTCTTCAATCAGGTGCGTCTGGCCTTTAAGCATTGGAAAAAGAGTTTGTCGTAGCTGAAATGGTGAAACAAAAACATTGAGGATGACTGCTACCAATAACAGCAACAATAACGTTAACAATAATTTATTTAACGACGTTATCGTCTAAGAGCACAAGTACTCGTTCAAAATACGAAGGTGCATTAAATCTACAATTATGATAATAATATCTAGTATAAAAAAAATTAAATATATAATCTATAATCTATGTACACATGAATATAAAAAATTATAAAAAATTACAAAAAAGAATTAAAAATATATAAAAACTACAGCAGAATTGATCATAGCTTAGACTTAAAAATATTAACATTATCGGCCAGCTTGACATCTGAATTTATTCCACAGTTGAGCGCACTTGTAAGTAAAAGAGTTTCTCATAAAATTAAGATTAAATTTGAAAACGCAAAGATTAACACCATTTCCTCTTAAATTGTAAGACGTTTCTCTTATGCTCAAAAAATCTCTAATGTATTTAGGCCCTATATTCCTAATGCATTTAAACAATAGGATCAGAAATAGACCTTTTTTACAGATACGGCGGCCATATTGAATTAATTCGATTTAAGGAGTATTATAGGATGCCCAGGGGGCAAGAGCACATTTCGTTTGTATTTTCGAGCGCTTTTCGGGACATTTTTTCGTAAAGTTTTCTTACAATAAGATTGTAATGGGAAAAAGATCCTTGTGCCGTGTTTGGATGTAATAATGATCGCCTTTTTCCCGAGAAATACACAGTGAAAGACCATATTTCTAATACTAAACCAGAAAAAGGCGATCATTATTGCATCCAAACTCGGCACAAGGATCTTTTTTCCCATTACAATCTTATTCTAAGAAAACTATCTTCGTTTTAATTTCAGTCACTTAAGCACAATTAAGGCAGTTTACTCTGGAGCAGCCATCACGCACTCATGAGAAAAAAAGATCATTAAGTGGTCGATTTTTGTTTGTTTTTGGTAAATATTAATCTGATTAATATGAGTGTGGACAATAATAACGCCGGAAAGGTCTGGGCAAGGAGCAAGCAGTTTGAAAATTACTGGAGTGGGCCTATTTCAGAATTGAGCAACATACATTGTATGGGAGTCACAAGACTACAGAGAACCAATTGTAATACACCACGCTAGCATTTACGACTATAGTGCTTATTTTTTATATTATTAGACTATAATTTCAGCGCATTTTAGTGTTAAAGCAAACAAGCAATCAAGATTAAGCTTTTCTAGTTACATTTAGCCTTACTGCACTGACGACCCCCTCTTTTTTTTTTCTAAAGGGAGGTGGACGTCTGTAAACAGCAAGCTAGGGTTACATTTTACAGTTTCTCTCCCACCCACTCCATAGGCAGTTTCTGATTGTTTGTAACTTAGTGTTCTTTTTTGATCTTTGATATGGACCGTAGTTGAGTGTATCAATATGAACCCCTGATTAGTTATATCCAGTGGTTTATTGTATGTAAGGAAAAATAATACTTGAATAAACTGCCTGTTCCCAAAACAAGATTTTTGCATGTTCATCCTTGGTTTTGTTCTACGCTGCGCCACGAATACGTATACACACTAAATCTATACGCAAAATTTTCTGGACTTACAAGATTTGTCTTTGAAGAAAAAATAAAAACGCATTGGTAGCACATTGGTATCAATGCTAAACCAGATGAAATAGAAACTTACCACGAGTTTTCTTAGCTAACTGGTTAGGAACGTCTAGCGACGTAGTCTCCTCGTTGTTTTCAAGATCGTTTATTCTCTTCTTCTGTTTGTTCAGCTCCAATTCTACTCTCAGAAAACCGGCGCAGTAAAACACAATCGACAAGACAGAAAGAATCGAGGCAAAGGAAGGTAAACTCTGCTGCTGAGAAGCCAGTGGTCTGGTGATTTGTATGAAAAGGTTTGTTGATTAATAAATTGTTATCGCTAATTATACCATAAGAGACTAATATGTGACGCTCAAATAAGGTGCATTTTTTTTAGTAATAGATCTGAAACGTACTTATCCTGACTTTTTAGATTTCCAGTTGCTCGCAGTCTTTTTTGTGTATTGTCTTGTGGTATGTAACATTTGTAAAAATCATTTCCTCGGTTTTCAAATGACGTCACCGAAATTCAAACTAAGAAACTACGCTTCTTCTGAGGGCTTCTTTCATGAGGTATTACAGCACTTAAACACGCTATCTACACAAATTTTCGGTTCGAAAGGGTTCTTCGTTTTGCGATAGAGAACGATTAAATGACGCGGCATTTACCTGGCTGCCTGGAAAGCTATCTTACATGTATTTGGGTTTAAAAAAAGTTACCGATTTTTTAAGATTTTGCTATCTAAATATTCCTTGTATCAGAATAGTTATAATAATCTTTCTTATGAGTTCCTCAAGCGATGAATTCACACATTTGAAGAAAAACTCAACGACAGATGTTTCTGTTGGTTTCCAGCGGCCATATTTGTGACCCTCAAAGGGACACCAACATAGCGTCTCTTTACAAAGCTTTATAAATTTGGGTATAACGCTTTTCCGAATATCTCTCATATGAAATATCGCACAGACCCGATTCTTGGCGAGGCTTTTTGTATATCTCTAGTTATCTTTTTTTTCATTTCCCAGATTCTGGACTTTCTGTATTGACTGGTTTGCATCTTCTTCATTATTGATGGCGGTGACAATGAAAACAGAGAAGCAACAATGTATTTTAGTTACCCATCACCAGTAAAGGAAGTTAGTATACAGCTTCGTGCTGGTTGAATGGCAAAGGTGAAGCAAAAATGGTGCTTGTAAGTCCTCTCTTTGTCAACATGCAGATATAAGCCAAAAATCAAGGCATACAGATCGTTGTACGAGAAAAGAGACGGAGGAGTTCGACTGTCTAAACTATTCCTGTAAGCCCCACCCTTGAATATTTTCTGATGCTGATTGTTGCGAGACTCAGAGTCTAAATTGTTTTGACCACAGTTTTTAACTTAACCCAGTGCACTAAAATTGCAACCATATGCTAAACATTCTAAACCTTGAATACTGTAATTCGTTGCTATATAATGGTGTGCCTAAAAGGGCATGATAAAAGCTCCAACATGCGCAGAACACAGCTTCTTGTGAATCTTCACTGGCTCCTGATCGATCTCCGAATTGGTTTTAAAATAATTTTTTTACCAGTTTTTATTAAAAAGAATTTATTACTTAATTGAAACGAAAACCTCCATTTAAAACACTTTCCTTTGGGAGTCTACGAAACCGCGTCCATATATGTATTTATACTCGGCTTGGATTGGCAGACGTGATCTACCTTTATAGGATTTAGGTTGTTGTCTCGTAAAACACTTCAACATCAGTGGGAGTGAAGTAGATACTGGATCCACCTGCATAAAATCGACAGGAGTGACCAGATGCAGAGTACCCCGGGGGGAGGGGGTAGTTGTCGCCGCAGAAGGTGTAGGAATTGCCGTTGCTTGCAGCGTTGTTGGATATGTATAGGTCGTGTCCGTTACCAAAGGATGGCCCCCTATCAGAACATGTGTAAATAGCTTTACTGTAATAACTTGACTTGATGTTCACCTTAACAGGAGCGTAGCCATTGATGTTATACACCGAATGCAAATATGGCGGATCTCTCGGTCGGCCCGGGTCTAGTTGCGCGAAAGCGAGGCTAGTGAGGCCTCGATAGTTTTGTTTTGACTGCGCGTCTTAGCGATTCAGTCGATGAATATGGTTTCCTTCGAGTTGTTACGTGCTTAAGAGCCATCAAAGAGGAGATTTAACTCCAGCAGACACGAAAGTTGATTATCTTCGCTTTGCCACGGTTCTTTACGAAGAAAGAAATGGATTCAAGCGATTCGGCGCGACGAATGAAAGCACTCTACTATCACGGAGTTATTTTTTAAAGGAACGAAAGTGTGCTCGCTTCACTTCAGAAAAGAAGACTCACGAAACTATTAGAATGGGTGAATAACTTAAAGATTCATGGTTCTGTTTCAAGTTTGCTTTGTCCGTTCTCTTACCACGGAAAGGTAAATATCCTTGAGGACGAGTGAATCCGCCGTCGCGACTTACTAATCTTTAGGCGCTCTCAGGGACACAACGACAACTAACAAGGGCGAATGTTTTTTGACAGTCTTCACGATCCTGTGTTCAAAAGTTTGAGCAGTACCATAAAAGAAGCAATTTTGGAAAATCGCTGTTAGTTTATCTCGAAACCATTCGACAAGTTGCTATAAAATAGATCACGCGCAAGGTCAAATACTATCATGCTCGAATACTTGCACGCTCTTTTGATCTCTTTTTCTTCCAGAACGTTTTTTCTTCTTCTTACTTTCTTAGTTGGCAACGGTTCCTCCGTTAGTTTTTTCAGTGCATTTTGGTCAAGGACTGTTCCTGAAATATGTCGCTTTCTTCTGGTTCTTACATAGTTTCGCAGGCCACGCTTGTAGGATTAACAGGCGATTGTTATTTTTGTTGTTATATTTTAATGCAGCTGTTTTCAGCGGGAAATCTAAAAGATCTTACGGTCCACTGCGGATGTTCCCATTCTCGAGAATGTTTACCTTTTGTTGGATAAATAACAGACCATGCAAACATCTTGGAACAGCACCATCTCTTGTGAAAATTAATTAATTCAAATACTTTCGTGAGTCTTCTTATCTAAAGCAAGTGAGCGAGCACAGTTTCGCTGTAAAGTGCTTCTCATCGCCGCGCCGAATCGCATGAATCCTTAAGTTTCTTTGTGAAAAGATCTCGGGAAAGTAAAGGCTATTCCAGCTAGAATAAAATCTTCTTTTCGGCGGCCCTCAGGCATGCAACAACTCGATGCAAACCATATCGATCGACTCAATCGCTAAGACGCGCAGTCAAAACAAAACTCTCGAGGCCTAACTAGCCTCGCTTTCGCGCAACTAGACCCGGGCCGGCCGCGAGGTCTGCCATATTTGCATTCGGTGTATATAACGAGAACAGGAACGATTTACTTGAATAGACAGAACGACAAGAACCTGTGGGAAGACATTTTTCAGATATTAATTTAGATTATTCAAAACACTTCAAGTAGCAAGGGCGACAATGACAGCTATAAATATCTGTGTTCGAAGTTGGAAATTTTTCACCTTAAAACCTTTCTGATAGAAAATGCTTTAACGTTTAACAAAGCCAGGCAACACACTAGTCCTCAACAAAAATCAGTTAAGTTGTTTTAAAAAAAGTACTTTCCTACACATTATAGAGCTGCTAGTAAACTGTTGTAGAGAAAATGAAATTTCAGGCATTTTCGCTTTGGTATTTATTTACTCAACTAGCTTGTTCTTTCATTTAATGTAACTCCATTTAATAACAATCTACCAATTTACCGATTGTTCGGTGTGAACGCATTTCAGTACCTCCAATCCGTTAAAAAGAATCTTTTTAAAAGACAAATAGAATAATCCCGACAGAAAAAAAAATTTAAAAGTGTCTCTTTATGCCAACGGTGTCAGTGACTTAAAGAGAGGCCTAATATTCACATGTATCCGAACATTATTTTTTGGCTTCCATTTACACATAAACGGCGTTTTCGGGCAACAAAAACTCTGGTTTAAGGCCCAGTACACACGTATCAGGATTTTATTCACAAAAAATATGCGCCTACGCGAAGCGTATTAGAATCGTTTTCACCCGTCCACACGGAAACGCTGAACATGTATGATCTGTGTGTCATTAAGGCTGTTATAAACTGATACATACCACCCCAAGACTTGTCAGTATATCCACCAAATATGTAACTACCGACTTGGACGATGGTTACAGTGGGACCCTTTCCATCACAGTTGCTGTGGAATGTTGATGCCGCCCAACTATCTGTCTTAGCGTGCCAACACCTCACAAAGCTGCTGCGGCCTGTAGTCTGGCGGACTGGGTCTAGATATGAATTCAGCTGTACAAGGTACTTGCTGTCAAGATTGCTAAGGATGGTGGATCCGGCGATGCCATCTAAAGAATTTATTTTCCAAATAAAAAATAAAATAAAATAAAATAAAAAAAGTAGAAAGCTGAAAGTTTTTTACGTACCTCTTCACTGTTAAAACTAAGCATGCACACTGAATCAGTTTCAAACACACAAAAAATTAAAACATTCGTACATACTGAATCGCGGATTACCGGAAACAGTTCTGCATTTACTCTGTAATTTAATATCAAATCTGCTTCAGGGATTGTTTTGACTGCTTTGCGTGCGTGTTAGTATTCTTCATTATTAGTTATTTTAACAACAAACTAATAATGAACTTCGTAGTGCTTTGTTGATATAACTTTGTCTTTAAGCTACTCTGCAACGATAGCGGTTTTACTAACCAAATTAGTTTAGAGACGCTTCATTCAATGATACATGTACATTACACTGACCTTAATTTTTTCTAATTAATAAGTGTTCATTCAAGAGGACTTTTTGCATTCTTGGGTCGTGGTTATGCCTAAAGTTTCAGGCAAATGGTCTCTTTAAGAGTAAAGACACTTAGCAGTACAAATAAGGTAGACTCAAGGCATAAAAATGCCTCACATCCTGTTGACAGGCGTTTCTCAAAAACGACCTTGAGTGTGACAGTGCAATGTTACCCGAAAATGTTGACAGCTCACCCAGGCTTAATTTCATTAATTTGCTCAAGCACGAGAAAGTTTTCTTTTTTATGGCTTTTTATGGCTGGTCGATTAGGAAATTAAAATAAGCACATCTTATAATTTCGATTTGCGCTGTGGTGCATCTTATATCATTAAGCAACGTGTTTCTTTTGGGGTGTAGACAAAACGTGGACCCTCCCTTCTGGACCCCCCTTTTGGACCCCTTTTTGGACCCCTTTTTGGACCCCCTTCTGGACCACTCTTTTTTTTTTAAATAAAAAAAATACATAATAAATAAATAAATATATTAAAAAACGCAAGCAAACAAATAATAAAGTCTCCTACCATCACTCCGTCTTGCACATTTTACCATGAAGCTCGAAAGGTGACCGGATAAAGTGCTTCCAAGATACAAATAAAATTTATATGCTTGTACTATGAAGGCTGACAAACGAATATATCGCCAGTATCCGCAAAACTTTGCGTGCTGCTAAACAAGACGACTGCTCGCACCTACTACGGCTACGTGAACAACAAAATCCCGCCACTTTCTTCCGCCATCTTGGTTTTACCGCTGCCCGATACCAACGGGGTCACATAGCCCGAGTGTTGCAGATTCTAAAAATGGCGTCGGCGTGCGCGTGGGATGGTAAGTTCCATGCAACCATTTGCATCCTATTATTTTGCTTTGTCATGGCTTTCAAGAAGGCCTTCTGTACGTTCTAGATGGCCTAATTTACTACTGAATGTCTTCAATTTATTTGCAGAGGATGCCGAAGTGCAGATTATCGAGGTAAGAAATCAAGGTATCGTGTGAGCCCGCGAGACTGAGAATTCCCTTCGTACCCTTGTTTTCACTAAACCCGCTGAACACGAAAACCACCTCTGGGTCGATATAACATTGTCTATCTGGTCCAGCGCTCCGTTTTGTTTCTGCCATCGGGCTAAAATGGCTAGGTGTCTGAAGGATGTTGAAGACATCAATATATCTCTGGACGACTTTTCTTACATTCAGTGTTAGTATGAATAGGATGACAACAGTCGAAAAGAGTTCATGGTTGTAGAACAGGAACAATATCACTTTTATTTAACGATCAAATTTCAATAATTTATAACTACATACATTATAATAGTTTACTTTGAAACCCAGAAAATCGTTAACAGCTGAATCATTTCTGGAATGTTTTTGTGTTGAAACGTGAAGTGTTACATAAACTCAGCAAAGGTAACTAGTTTGTGGTTTGCTTGCATTTCCTGTTCTTTGTTGTGATCGGTCTTCACACAGTTATGCAGGTTTTCACGATTTTCTGAATTTGATGGTTTGGTAAGACTGTAAGACTTGGATTAAAGTAAATTTTGCTTTTAATATCAACATTATAGTTCACGTAGATTTCGAAAGGTAGAAAGAACACACAACTAAATTGTGAACTTGTTAACGTCTAAACTTATATACTTAACCAAACTCCTCATGGTAGTCACTGTTTTAGAGATTAAAACTGCTTGCTACTGGTAGAAATGCTGTTTTAAGCAGAGAATGAAAAACATGACAAGAAGAAAAACAATAACAAAACGAAACGAACACTGTTTTTGAGGTATGGGTAGAGGGAGGAACTCGTAACTGTTGTTTTGCTTGTTTTTGCGTCTGATGATGTGTGTTATCCTCATGGCAACTTAATCTGAGGATGGCTACTATTGTCAAAGTGTGTAAAAGTGTCATTACCACCGCACTGAAAAAATATATATAAATATAAAAGAAATAAAATTAAAGGGTCTGATCCATGCAAAAACGTCCCTCGTTATACTTGTAGTGATGTAGCTGCTATTTACAGGTAACAGTGGTCTTGCCCAATCGACTAGTATAAGACACATACACAGGTTGTTGTTATGGCCATGCACCTCGCCTTGCCCGCTCTACACACTTAATGGCACCTCCTTTGGATGGTTTATTTTTCTCTCTTCCCACCTCATCCCAGCCCATAGTATGTCGGGCCTGTATTCTTTATCCGGAAGAGGCCGCCAGATTTCTCCATCACTTAGCATCGGAGCGTGGGCAAGATTGGTGTAAATAGAATACTATACGCTTGTACAAGCCTGGCATAAAGTGGAAGGGGATGGGGGTGGTATTATTTTTGCTAAACGGAGAGGGGGGTGCTTGTAGTAGCTAGGGAGAATCTATGGCCCCTTCCCTTAGTGATAGCACTGACCAGCTTCTCATTTTCTCTCAAAAGTGCAAGGGCAGAGGGGGTAAAAATAGGGATTAACATTAATGCAAGTTAATTATTTCTTTATGTGTGATTAGTTTTTCAGTGATGGCATCCTGTTAATAATATAAAATTTTTGACATCTTAATACAAGGATTTCAGATATCGGAATCATTACCCCCAAAGCCTGGATTTCGTCAATGGTTTTTCTCATCTGCACAAGCAGACAGGGTCACAGCCCTTACTTTAAAGTCTGGCTGTCAGGAACGCCTTGTCCCTGACTGTCAAAGTGTGTTTTAAGGCGACCTCAACAGTGGAGGAATTAAACTGCTGATGTTTTCTTAAAACACACTCTTTTGAAATATGAAAATGTTTGTTTTCAATTTTAGGAATCCACTTGGAATATTTCTCGCAGTAAAAGTGGTCTTCCTCTTTGTGCCGCAAACAGTACTGTGAGTCCAAATAATCTGCACCGTACTTTGGTGGCCCATCCCTGAGAGGCAGTCCACATCCAAAACACTTGCGAATGTTACCTTGAATGTCAATAAGCTGAAAAGGCTCATCACTTCTGCTAGTTGATACAGGCTTAGGAGGCCTCTGTGCAGATACCCTTGTAAATACCATCTTCAATCCACCTTGGTGCTTACTCTGATAATGGAGCTGGGAAAAGTCTGGGGGTATATCTGAAAGTACCTCCCCAAGAGTGGACCGTCCAGCAACTGCACTTAAGGGTTCACTGCTCCTTCTTCTCACCCTTGGAACATCCCCAGGTTTACGACCTGCAAACTTGTTTCCTCCAGCAGTGGCAACTGGTGTGATATTCGGAGTGATGTCTTCACTACGATAAACATTAACAAACTCCTGTAAATCTTTGTTGTCTGATGCAGCTGCAAGTGTATGTGAGCAAACTTTCCTTGTTCTGAACTGAAGGCAAGAGGCATCACATTTGTACTTGTGATTGCTAACTGCAGAAACTAAATGGGGTTGTTCACCTGAGTCACTGCAAACAATGCGTGATTTTGGACCAGAGAAACCTACACGTATATTTCCATCCAGAATCCTTGCCACTTTTGCTTTAAGAGCTGAAACTTCACTAGGCAGAAATGGCAGATGTCCAATGGGCTCGAGTGGGTCTTGTTTTCTTTGGTTTGGATGGAGAGGAAGATCAGAAACCTTATTCAGGAACTTCACTTTTTCACACTGGCCAAGTTTCCAGAACTCTGCCCCCACAGCAAACTCAGCATAATCCTCTTTGACAGCATACAAACCAGGTGTACCACAAAATGCTCTTGAAATGTCATGCCTTTGCTTGTCATGCAATTCCTTTATATCACGTACAAACTTTGGAATATCACTCTTTTCTTCATTCTCCCATTTCTTGATTAATGCATTGATACTCTCTGGGTCATTGTTATCAAATAATTCAACATCAATGCCTACCTCACGGAGTGCTGCAGATCTACAGTGATGATACACAATGTCGGCCTTATTTTTCATGAAATATTTGGCAGCTTTCGGTTCTTGTGTGTCCCCTTTTTTGGCACGTTCCTCACTTTCATCTCTGTCCCATTTAACACATAACTTTGAAAGGAGAAAGTCATACTCTGCGCGTGTAGTACATTGTACAAGTCCCTCCTGAGTTTTGTCTCCAAAAACATCTGCAACTACTTTTCTAAAGAACTTGTCTGACAAATTCAGTTCAGTCTTCAACTTGTGCTCAAGATTTCTTACTATGTGCGTCCTGCAGACAAAGCCCAAAGCAAACGGAAATTCTAGTTCAAGAGCCTTTCTAAGAGGGAGCTCTACATCTGTACCATATGCCTTAAACTGATCTTTAATTTCAGGACAATGAGAATTTATTTGTTGGAAAAGAAATTGGTACGTTGGCCTGTCTTTTTTCATGCACATCATTACAGGCCCTAAAATAACAGGTTCATTGTTACTTCGTTTGGTAAGCAGTTGTAAATGCTTGTATGTAGTCACGACGACATAAAAGTTTCCAAGGTTGAAAGTCATGTCAATGCACAATGGTGAATTTGGTCCGTCCTCATTACAACAGAACTTTTTTAAGTCCTTGATTTGTTCATCTGAGAACAGTACAATGATGGGAGAATTTCTGTCGACTGTGACTGATCGAATAAATGGTTTCTCTTCTTCCAACTGCATGTCTAACAAGGCAGAAACCGGGTCACTTTTGGAGGTTTCTTTGTCTTTTGATTTTAGATACCTAGCTTGCCTCTCATTTCGAGGCAATGATGAGGCTGAGTCTGCATACATACTCCCAACAGCCACCTCAACCTCATGAACTGCCCTCTTTACACCTTGAGATTTAACTGCAGCAGTAAGTTTCTCAAGAGTGCTTTTTTTAGTGGGAATGAAGGGATCCTTAGATTTTGCATTTCCATGAGGTTTGTTCCTAACAAAGTGTTCATTTCCATCAAATCGATACTGCACAAAGGCAAAAGGGATGTAATTACCATCACTTTCCTGCACTGTGACCACAAGCCGATGAAAGTCTGGAGAGTTAGCATGGGTGTACCTGTGGCGCTCCATCGTATAAGTACCACTTGCTTCATGAGATGAACGGCTGATATCAATTATCTCTCCATTGGCATTGCGTTTGACTTCATAGCTTTTCTTCATGGGAGCTCTTGTTTTTTGCCATGTATGATCATCTTGCCAGTCATTTGGAGCAGTTTCAAGGTCTACAATGACAGCTTTGTTACATGTGAGGCCGGGAGGCAAAGATGGAACTGCAAGGCTCGTCTTTGTTAGAAGCAGCTTTAAGACAGTAGCATTGTTTGCAATTTCTTTTTCATCTTCCAAAAGTCTAACAGAGAAAAACAATTTCTATCAAGCTTGTGAAGTGGTTACATTGTACTTTGCTATTCCCTTACTTAAAAGATAAAACATATTTAATGTGCAAAAATAATAAGTGTTTCCTGCTTTGAGTTTTGTCATTTCACGGGCCAACTGTGCACGCCTGTTGTCCTTTTATTTTTTTAGTTTGAGCCACTAAATTATAATTTTACACAGGCAGCCCAAGGTACCAACTTCATACCCAGTTTCTCGGTAGTCTCCTTCGCATCTGCTCAGGCTGGAGCCAAACAACTGTCCCCATGTTTTAATTCAGTACTGACACAAAGGATCCATTTCAACTACACAACTCAAAAATTGATGTGGAGTCAAAAAATACATTTTGTGGCAGTCAAGCGTCCTCTTGTTCTATTCACAGGAAACCCATACAAAATAGATCCCCAAGTCATTCACTCTGCGACCGAATTGACAGTGGACATGATTTACGGTAAAACATTCATATTGTCAGAGTAGTCATGTCCAACGAATATGAAAAATCTACTTTTTCGTGTAGCATCCCCAACAGATTAAAAACTACCACTTTTACACTCATTTAAGATGATGGTCTTCAAAGTTTTCTTTAGTGCAAGGTAGTTGGTATTGCATCCTAGAGACACGAATGAAAGGAGATAAAAGATAAAAATTCTTTACAAAAACCCTATCTTGCCTTGTTATGACGGAAACACTGAAAGGAACCCTCGAGTAAACAAAAATGGAAGGCAACTCTGATGTTATTCTTTACAAAGGTTTTCTTCCGTAGCAAATAATTTCATCTCAAGGGGTTTTTATCTCAGGAACACATCAAACAAACCTGTTACTTTCTTCCACATCTTCATCTTTTTGAAAGAGTTTCCTTGTAGCTACACTATTTTTCTTTTTTCTTTTGCCTGTTTCCTTTGCTGGAGAATTCTCAGGACTTGTCACAACCTGACAAAAGCATTCACAGAATTAATTCCAAGTCAAAGCAATACATGTACCCTGTATGTTTTATTGTAAAATTTGTAATGAATGCAAGATGCATTTCATTAATTTTGTTCATCTTGTGATTGCACTCTGTGGAAAGTTAATGGCTTGTTGTCATACATGTTCTAATCATTTTTTCATGATAACTTGTTTAAATGTTCACCAATCATAGGTGTTGATTAAAATATGAAGAGGTGAGGGACTTACCAGAACTTCTTCATGGTCATCTTTCCTGGAAGCAAAATATCAGTGCTTTAGGTTGCTGTTTACAGTAACAGGGTACTGTAAAAATGTGACGCCAATGAAAACAACTTTTCACATGAAAAATGATGATAGGGCTTTTATCAATAACTTTGCTTACTTTTACTGCATGTTTCTACTGTTTTCAAGTTTTACTGAAATGGTCACTTAAGGAAGATGGTGTTAGGAAGTTATGCTAGGAAGAACTGTCGGTCTTGCAACCAGTGTGAAAAGGGTGTAGATCCAGCAAGTCAAAAAAAAAAATACAAGGGCAGATCAACAAGTGGCCTATTACGACTATTGAATGAATGTTTTGGCATGAAACTATGATATCACAATCCAATATAATGAGACAACTGCCATCTCTCAGCTGTACGAAAATTAATTGATAGGACCTTTCAGGGAGTCAGTTTCTGCCGCTAGACAACAGTGTGACCAGCTGTGAGAGATTACCGCTTAACAAACTGAAATGGGCAACATTCAGAATGTCTTACTTGTGTCTTATGATAAAGCAAATGGCATAAATGAGTTCTACTATATGTGTTTTTTGTGTTATTTCAAGTATTGCCTTATACATAGACTGTATTAAAATAAAGTTGAAATGGTACTGTGACGCTTCTGATCATCAAATTGCCATTAATCTGTCGGTTCCTCCCGACTGGCAGTTGACCTCCTTGCTTTTTCCAGGTGAGGACTGGTTGAGGATCACCAGTAGCGCTACAGTTTAAAATCAATATACCACCAACCCACGCGACAACTTTAGCAGGTGGTTTAACAGTGAACCGAGGAGGAGAAACAACAACTAAGAGAGTTTTCTTCTCAACCCGTCCTAACAGGTTTGATGCCGCACAGTAGTAGAGGTCAGAGTCAGCTTTACGAACATGTAGTATTTGTAATGCACTATTGTTGTACTTCACCCTTCCCTGGGGTAATGGACCGGATGACTTTCTCCATGAGACCACTGGCGCAGGATACCCAGTCACGTGACAGGATGGAAGAGTATAACTACTTCTTTCAATAGCATAATGAGGTCCCGGATGAAGAGAAACTTGGGGGTGAACTACAACAAAGAAAGGAATTAAGACCTAGACTTCAGAGTTTTAGCCGAAGTACTGAATTCGTTTCCTGAACAATCATTCTTTGTAACTTCAACTTTCAGTATAGAACTTTTATTTTTTTTAAAAACATCTTGTTTGTTGGTCTGTTTGATTGTTTACAATTTAATGTGGAAAACTGCCTTAGAGCTGATTAACTAAGCTTTGAAATGCATCAGTAGCGTAGGTAGAAAACGATATCCAGTTTTATTTATTTTACTTTTTTGCGAAAGAATTCAACCGAGCCAGACAGGTAGCAGCATCCAGGCAAAAATGTTCCTGCATTTAACTATCTCATAGCGATCTTACCATTTACCATCAGCTGCACCAGTGCCTGGGCTTGTCCTAAAATGTTCACTGCTGAACAGTTGTATGTACCCGAATCACTTTCTTGCACATTCTTCAGAAGCATTTTTCCTCCTGAAACCACTGTCTGACTGTACTGTCTGATCGTTTTACTCCACACTATGGCAGGATCAGGATTACCACTCACTGAACAATGAAACGACGCTGAGCCACCTTCGTTAACTGTCAGCGTTTTAGGCGACACAGCAACAAAAGGAGCTGAAATCGATTCACCAGGTTCTCCTTTACCTCCCGGCATGCCTGCAGGTCTCCTTTTTTTCCCTTGAGTCCAACATCACCCTTCGGACCTGCTGGTCCCATGATGCCTTGCTTGCCACTTTTTCCAGGAGATCCCATAATGCCTTGGTCTCCTTTGTGTCCCCTTCTTCCCCGGGATCCTTTGTCTCCCCTTGGTCCCTGTGAACCGGGAGGGCCTGGGAGACAGCTATCGCCATTTGAATGACACAGTTGAGGTTTTAGCTCGGATAAAACTCTGTTTATCTTCAGAATTGTTTCCCTGTCAACTGTAATTTTAGCTCCCGTGGTGTTTTTCAGTGAATCGGCTGCTCGCCTATTCCTGTAGGGCTTGACATATTCAGTTTCTACAATTAACGTTTATAATAAGTTAGTACTAAAGATCAGAACAGAGGACCTTTTACTTAGTTAATCTTAGTAAAAACCCTTCAATGCAGATCTATATGACCTTCGAGTGGCTTATGTCGGATCTTTGCTTAAAGGACGAGGCATACACAGTACGTAGCGTGCTTGTTCCTTCGAGTGGCTTATGTCGGATTTTTGCTTAAAGAACGAGGCATACACAGTGTGTGTAGCGCGCTTGTTCCTTCGCGTGGCTCCTGTCGGATCTTTGCTTTAGTGCACAAATGAGATGCATTTTCCACTCGACAATTTGTCCACTCGTACGACTCGACAACTTAGACACCGTCCCCAGTCAACTGATGAGATGCATTTTCCACTCGACAACTTGTCCGCTCGTAGGCAAGTTGAGAAAAGTATTTTCCCACTCGTATCTTGTCGTCAGTATTGGACATGGATGTCAATATATGGTGAGTAAATTTAAGCATTGTATACGGTTATTTGTCATAAAATGTATTGTTTGTAGAGTCGTTAGTAAAGTTAAAAAATTTATATGTTTGCAATATCGAAAGGCCGAGAACTTTATACAGTAAAAATGAATGCAACATTCGCCGGCGTTTCAGCTGATCTACTTTTGGCGTGATATTTAAGCGAGGTGTTTGTAAGGAGAGAGATGACAGGCGTTCAGTCGGGGTAACAGAGCTGACTAGAAATAACTTATTAATAAAATATTTGGTCAGCTGGCGGAGAAGGTAAAAGGAGATTAGGAAAGCCTCACCTCCGCCTCATTGATCACGCCTAGTCGCCTCTGCTTTCCAAATCAGGGAAAGTGATATATACTTAATACAACTAGGCTTATTCATGTACTCCTATCAAAACCATACTCTACCTTTAAAATTTCATTGTAAATTTACCTTACAAAGTCAAATTCATTCGTATAATACAAGAAACTCGTGTAAATTTCGTCTGCCTTTCTGTCGTACTCGAACCAAGCAATTTTCCGTTTTTTATCAAGGACCTAAATTTTACAACACCTTAAACACCAACATCATCAACGCTTCCTCACCTTTCTCCTTTAAAAAAGAGCACTTAAGGCATTTATTTGTAATAATTATTAGTATACTTCAACAAAAATCTTGGGAAAAAGCCTTTTAATATTCAACATTTGTACATGTAAACTTCCGTAATATTGATTAGTTTAATTTTTCACCTGATATTATACTGTACCCGTCGCCGTAATTTTTATGCCATCTTCGAAAAATTGTAATTGAGGAGGCCTAATTAACATAAGCTCTATAGTTTCTTTTAGGCCTCCTCGCCATCTCTTCCTACATTTTTTTTTTTTTTTTTTTTTTGGCATTTTTAAGTAATGTAATTGTGTGGCAAATAAATAAAAATACCTAAAAAAATACCTAAGTGTCTACACACAGGAAATACAAAAATTGCTCTTCCGAAAATAAAACACATGTGGATTATTCTGACTCATGATTGACACTCAGGTCAATCTGGGAGAAAGAAAAAGTTAAGGTTCTTGCACCTATAATTATCCCAAAAATAACAATGTTTGTTCGTCAAAAAAGGAATGAGCGCTTTTCTTCTCCGAGAAAATAAAACGTAGTCTACTCCGGAAGGGGGGCGGTACTCCTGCTGGGAATTCTTGGTGGGGGTGTGTCGCCCGGTTCTCCAGTCCGAATCTTCTTTCAGATCTGAAAAATGTCATGTTATTTTCCACACCCGTTTTCAGACTTGGCCTTTAGGCAGAAATTAGGTCACCATTACTTAGATTAGAGCGCGTTTCGAACTCGCATATTCCTATTTGATTCTTATCCTTTTGGAATTGAAACGATAACCACGTTCATACGCTCCCGTAGTTCCCTTGAAAACTATACTTGATTCCAGACCAAAATGGGCAAAGAGTATACCAGTTTTCAGACCAAAAAGGCCCTAAAACGCTACTATACCCTTTGGGGTGGCACTTACCTAAATGATTTACATAAACAGCAAGGAACGTTTTAATGGCATACAGACTAAATAAATAAGGAATATAAGCATTAAGGACATCAGATTAGATAACGTTAACATTTCTTATAAGAAAACTTGCTGATTGAGCTGAGATTGAGTGAGAAGCCTGAAATGATAATTACCCGTCCAAAAGTTTTTTTTATGCTATCTGCTTGATCGATACTGTAAACACACCACCTCAATTACACAAAAATGTTCGTCATTTTTAATTTCAGCTGTCATTTGAAACAATAAGACTGTTCAGCTACTTTTCAGAAACAAAGATCATTACTGGTGATCGATTGTTGTTTTTTTTAATATTTCTTCCCTACAAAGGAAACAAATGGTGACCTGTTCACCTTCGGTTTTCTTTACCTCTGCGCAACGAACACGCAAAGACAAGATATCTTCCGGATATGCAAAATTTTCTGTACTCGCAAGATTTTTTGTTAAAAAATATATAAATAAACATTCTGTATGATGCTCTTGTTATAAAATATTGAACCAGAATAGAGAAGACTTACCATGAGTATTCTTAGTTAACTTGTCACGGTTTGGAACATCGGGGGGCATATTCTCTCGCTTGTTTTCAAGATCGTTTATTCTCTTCTTCTGTTCGTTCAGCTCCAATTCTACTCTCAGAAAACCGGCGCAGTAAACCACAATCGACAAGACAGAAAGAATCGAGGCAAAGGAAGGCAAACTCTGCTTCTGAGAAGTCATGGCTTAATTACTATTTGATTGATTAGTCCGCATGAGACAATGAATGGTTCATTGATTGTCTGGTTCATTCGATATCAGGGTCAGAATTATGAGTACCTTGCCAACTTTGTACTCCTCTCATTATGTCTGTTTTGCTATCTGCAGAGTCAAAGTTCACTCATATTCAGGAAGTCTTACATCAGAGGCTTTTGGATCCACCACTCCGTGAGAGATAAGACCAAAATACCCCCTCTTTCAACCTCTTCCGTCCCCCCCGCCCCCACCATAAAAAGTAAGTTTGTCATTTGCATAGCCCTCTAGACTACGAGTAGTCCCCATTTTTCCTCAGGGATAGTAGAGCGAGCGAAACGCAAGAACGCGTGAAAATTGCCCACGCGAGAAAGACGAGACGCGGCGGGGACTTTGTCTGTTGTCCATCATTTTGCTCTCTCCCCGACGCGTCTCGCCTTTCTCCCGTGGGGTGATTTTCACGGGTACTCGCGTTTCGCTCGCTCTACTATCCCTGAGGAAAAATGGGGACTACTCGTAGTCTAATATCCCTCCTGTGATAGTACCAGGAAAAGAACGAGATTGAAAAGGCCTCAGTATAGCATAGTATGTCAGAAGACAATTAGGCTCATGAGCGTGTCTCATAACGGAAGCATACAGCAGTCCTACCACAGTCAAGAAAGTCAAGGTTGATCCTCGTCGAGTACACTCATGTTGATCTTCTCCCAAAATAAGGTTTCTCTTAAATGTTGTTGCTGTAAAATGTATCGCCTCCCCCCACCCCCATGTAAAGGAATCCGGATTTCTGTCTGCAGAATTCGGATTCAGGGAAAACCTTTCTTGTGCCTGCAGAATCCCACTAATGATTGGAATCCAGAAAGCAAGTTCCACCAACAAAAAAGATGTACAGTACATGGAATCCGGAATCCAAGTCGTGAAATTTAAAATACAACAGTGCCTTGATTCCCTCAGATGGGGCAAAGGCATCGTGCCGGTCCCCCATACAAAAAAACAAACTTTGCAAAGAGGAAATCGAAGAAAAAAACCAACTGATCTGACAAACGGCTCACTTAATGCACAAAAGTTCCTACAACTAAATCCTTTCTTGATTTGAATAATTATTATTATAAGTTTTTGATCAGCTGTATACACCGTAATTTTTGGGGAGTTATTGTAACTCCAAAAATGGAGTAAAAATTTTAGGTACAGGATAACCCCTTTTTCGGGGTTATTTTAACTCCTAATTTAACTCCGAATTTGGGGTCATTTCAATTACTCCTGAAAAAGAGTTCTTTTTGCTCCCAGTCTGGAGTTAAAATAACTCCGAAACAGTGGGGTTACTTTTACTCCTTACATGGGTTGTTTTTACTCTTTTTGGAGTTAATTTAACTCTGAAAGTGGAGTAAAAATTTTAGGTACAGGACAACTCCTTTTTGGGGCCTTTTATTATTATTATTATTATTTATATTTTTTTTATTATTTCGGACACACAAACAATTGCGATACATTATTACATTTACAATTCATTACAATAACTTCAGATTATCGCGGTTACTAAATTTTACCTTACATTGAAACAGGTTTTTGTTATCGTTTACAGAAGTGAAATAAAAATAAAAAGAAAGACAAAGTCCTTAAAAATACTATAGTTTATATATTAACAATTAAGAGAAGGCTGTCTGCCTTAAGGTCCTCCATCCCCCATCTGCCCGTTTGTAACTTGCACTTTAATTAACGGTATAGATCAAATTATTTCTGAGGGACATTGTTTGAAAGTAGCCTATTTCTTCCTAAAGGAGGCTAAGTTATTATTATCAAAAACAATCTGTTTCTCGATTTCCATGGAGCGTATGACTAACTGAGTGTACACTTGTACCAAAGGAAAGGTATTTCGTAGTTTGCAACTATATATATAGTGTCTAGCAATAGGGAGGAAGCGGTGTAGGAGAAGATTAGATATGTTTTCAATTAAGCCTAGGCAAAGAGCGAGCGAAAAGGGGGCAATGTTCAAGTTGGTCAAATCAAGATTTTCGCAGTTCCACTGCGAAACATTATTTGAAAAACTCTGAGTTTATATACAATGCCAAAAAAATGTGTAAGTGTCTCTGGGGAACCAGCGTATGTAGAACAGGAGTCTGTTTCCTTTTTGCCTATCTTAAGAAGGAAGTCGTCTTAACTTCGTTTCCGTAGTGCATAGAAAAGGTAGCTGATAGGTATTTTTCCAGTTCACTTGTACATTTAAAAAAATATCTTCAGCAAGCCACTTTCCCTGGCTTTTCACTGGTGAGGAAGTCTTTCTTTTGACCAGGATCTGACACTTAGGGGTAGCTATAAATGGGACGGGATGCAAAAAGGCAAAATCCTGGAAAAGTCAACAACAAAAACGTGAGAGGGGTTTGTCCGTTAAAAGCGCTTGAACATGCAAACGTTATCCACAGAAATTATTTCGTTGTCTTCTAAAACCCTTCGTCGTCAGTGTGAGTGATGTCGATTCGGATATTCCTATATAAAAAACCCAAACATGCTATAGGAAAGAAGAGATGCAGAGTACCCAGGGATGAGGGGTTAGGAGCTGCCTGGTACAACGCCTCGTGCTTTAATCGCTTTTGCTTGCAGCGTCAGTTGTCCGATGACAAGGCGAATCCGGCCGTAACCAGACTTTGGTTCACTTCGTATCGGATAACCAGAAAGCTTTCCATATTGCATCACAGTGCTTTGACTTATGTTTTAACTCGAGCCTTCAGTGTGTTAGAACAGAACTATTTGCCATGGTATCATAAAGTCTAAATATGGAGTCACGAAAGTCCTATGGCTTGTTTGTATGAAGAAAATTACTTGTCCGAAAACGTAAAAAGTGCCGGACGTCAATGGGTTATATAAATAAAGTTTAAACAGTTAAAAAAATACATTTTTGCAATGACCAGAGTGCGAGAGCTTTATACAGTCAAAAACGAGTGAAACATTTGCCGCGGATTCAGTTGATTTTCTTTTCAGCGTAGTGTTGGTAATAGCGAGGTGTTTGCCAGGAGAAAGATTATTGTTATATTTGTCAGGTTAAAGCCTTCACTGTGATAGACAACCTGTCCTGCATGTGCTGCAGGCGTTTACTCGGGGTACAAGAGCACAGGAATTAACTTAGAATACTTGATGGAGAAGGATGGGAAAAGCCACTATCTACCTCTGTGATCAAACAATTTCCCTCCTCCCTCATCTGTCAGTCCGCCTCGCTGCTTTGAAAATCAGACAAAGCGACTACAGGGAGTACTAATAATTTGTCTGCGCAACTGATCTTAACTGCTTGATCGATGCAGCGGTCTAAAGCTGCAAACAGACCCTCCATCTTTTCACTATGTTCGTTTTAATTTCAGACAGTAAAAGCTCAATAGGGCAGTTTAGTCTGAAGTAGCCATCATGCACTCATGAGAAAAAAAGATCATTAAGTGGTCGATTTTTGTTTGTTTTAGTGAATATTAATTTCAGTCATATAAATCTAGACACTTATAACGGTGGAGAGGTCTGGGCTAGGAACAAGCAGTTTTAAAATTGACTGGAGTGGGCCTTTTTCAGAATTGAGCAACATACATTGTATGGGAGTCACAAGACTACAGAGAACAAATTGTAATACACCACGCTAGCATGTACGACTATAGTGCTTAATTTTTTAGATTATTAGACTAAGGCTTTATAATTTCAGCGCACTTGAGTATCAAAGCAAGCAAGCAAGCAAGATTAAGCTTTTCTAGTTACATTTAGCCTGTGTACAGACGATTCCCTCCCTCTTTTTCTGAGGGGAGGGGGACTTCTGTACACAGGCTAGTTACATTTGAATATGACGTTTCTCGCCCACCCACTCCATACGCAGTTTCTGGTTGTACGCTTTTTGTTTAAGTTGTTTGTAACTTAGTGTTCTTTTTTTATCTTTGATATGGACCGTAGTTGAGTGTATCAATATGAACCCCTGATTAGTTATCTCCAGTGGTTTATTGTAGGTAAGAAAAAATAATACTTGAATAAACTGCCTGTTCCCAAAACAAGATTATTGTATGTTCATCTTTGGTTTTGTTCTACTCTGCGCCATGAACACTTAAACTCACTAAATTTACACACAAAATTTTCTGGACTTACAAGATTTGTTGATATTATTACCCATCACCATTAAAGGAAGTTAGTATACAGCTTAGTACTGATTGACTGGCAAAGATGAAGCAAAAATGGCGCTCATAAGTCCTCTTTTTGTCAACATGCAGATTTAAGCCAAAAATCAAGGGATACAGATCGTTGTACCAGAAAAAAAAGAGACTGAGGAGTTCGACCGTCTAAACTATTCCTGTAAGCCCCACCCTTGAATATTTTCTGATGCCGATTGTTACGAGACTAGAGTCAAACTTGTTTTGACCACAGTTTCCGTTTAATGTTATCTCCAGCCTTTAATAAAGTTTATTTGCAATCCTTTTTCAAATAGTTTCGTTGGATTGCTACGAGTTAGACACAGTGAGTAATTACATGTATGATTTTCATCGTCTTCTTCATCAGCTGTCTTCAATTTGAACTTCAATGTGATCATACTCTCTGATCATGTTATTGAAGCTTTTATCGTTATATGCTTCTTTTCTTTTCTTTTCTTTATTTATTATCATTTGTCCAATAGGCCGTTTGCATTAGTTGATCACGTGATCAACTTTTGGCAAACACGAAAACAGTTCGCTTTTGAAAAATTTTGTTAGCACGAGGTGAAAGAGCATATTAAAATTTGGTAACCCGTAAATTTCCAACCGTATAACTCAAAAGTAGCGATTGCAACGGCCGCCAAAAGTTAGATGCATTTTTGTGCGAAAAACAACTTTTGCCACCCAGTCACGCTTGCATGGTTTTCCATACAAATCCTTGTAAATTTCGAAATTTTCAAACTGTCGTGAAATATTTCCTTAAGCATTACGGGGCTCAAATCTCCTTTTAATTCATAACAGGCATTTTCGAGCCCTTAAATGCGAAAGGGAATGATTTAACGACAGTTGAAAAGTTTCGGAATTTACAAGGAGTTGTATGGAAAACCGCGTGACTGGGTGGCAAGCGCTGTTTTTCTCATACAAATCTTTCTAATTTTCGGCGGCCGTTGCAATCGCTACTTTTGAGATATACGGCTGAAAATTCACAGGTTACCTAATTTTAATACCCTCTTTCAGCTCGTGCTAACAAAATTTTTCAAAAGCGAACTGTTTTCGTGTTTACCAAAAGTTGATCACGTGATCAATTAATGTAAAAGGCCTCTTCCTGCCTAACCTGGGTGACAAGCGTTTAAAGGTAAAGGAGACAGGCTCGCCCGCGCTAGGGCGTCTTAGCTCCCGGGAGGGGTGGGGAGGGGGGTACTCAACAAATGTTTATACGGAGAGGCTCTGCCCCGAGGTCCCGGACTTTCTTCCCTCTTTCGTTGATCCCCTTCAAACGTCTGCACACATGTGCAGGCTTAATACGCGCTCCGTGAAAGCTAATCAAGTATTATTACTCGTAATAAAGAAGGCATATTTTAAAAGTTGTGGAATTGGCGTTGTAACGGTGTACCACGTGTACCATCTATTTGCTTCAAAAAAAGGTTTCTGTCCATTAAGTAAAGCGCATACGTGAAACCAAAACCAAGCGAATTAAATTAACTTAATTTTCACCTTTTTGATGTTAATAACCCGCTTAAAATGCTTTGGAAGTTAACTTTTAAAATGAGCTTCCAATTCTCGTACTCTTTGGTACTAAACCACAAAATTATGCAGACAGCGCCTTCCTTCATAGGTTTGTGGGCTGTGCGCAAAAGTCTGAATTCCAGAGAAAATCCGAGATCTTAAAATAATAATAATAATAATAATAATAATAATAATAATAATAACAATAATAATAACGTCTTTATTAAAAAGCATCCGATAAAATTACATATCTGATGTTACAGTAAAAATATATATCGATAGAAAAAATTACAATGACTATAAGATGAATAAAAATATTAAATTGATTAAAAATACATATGGGGTATTTACACAGCTAGATTATATTTAAAAATTAATCTATTAAAAAAGCTATCTTTGAAACGTTCAGTGTTAATGCTGGGCCTGACAATGGATTTCCTTCGAAGGTTTACAATACAGTCTTTGTTCCTTGGGAGCAAGCTTATTAGTGGATGGTCATCGCGTTTGAGGTTATAAAAAAGGCGTCTGTCGCTTTTCTCCAAAAGTTCATATATGTTGTAATTGACCGACGTATAACGCCTCTTATAGCATCTTTTTAAAAACCTTTGTATAACAGTAAGTTCGGAAACACTTGCAGCATAAACTGAAAGACCGTATAATAACTTAGGGATCACAATTGAATTAAAGAGGTGGTCTATTTCATCTTGTGTATATCCTTCTTTACGTAGGCTTCTGGTGACAAATAAACACTTGTTGGCTTCATGGAGCTTGGCCTAGACATGCAAGCCAAACTTACAATTACCTTGAATTGTGACGCCTAATAAAGAAATGTTATTATATTGTTTGATATTGTGAGACATTGGGTAGACTATTGAATTGCCTCTCTTACGCATAATTAGCTCCTTACATTTACTAGTGTTACAATGCATGTCATTTGCAACAGTCCAATCCATAAACTTGGACAAGGCAATATCAGATATATCCGGGGAATCTTTAGTAATCGTGACTAAGACGGTTGAATCGTCTGCATATTTAAACAAGGATATATCTTTGTACCCATCTATCTCTAGGTCATTCAAAAATATGTTGAAAAGATATGGGCCACTGACACTTCCCTGTGTTGTTCCCTTGTTAATAATTTTCCACTGGCATGTCAAATTATTAAAAATCACCCTTTGTTTTCTACCTTCGAGAAAGTTGGCATACCAGTTAACAATGAATGAATCAAGTGGACTATGTTTCAGCTTTTCAACTAGAAGATTGTGTTTAACGTTATCAAAGGCTTTAGAGAAATCCATCGTAAACATTTTCACCGCTAAGGTGTCCCGTTTATCCAATGCCGCAAGAATTGTATGTTGCATTTTCAACAGAGCGTTTACACAACTTCCACCTGAACGGTACACAAATTGAGAATTATTCAGATATTCCTCTAGGCACCTCTTGTTAAAAATGTTATACACTGTTCTTTCAAACGTTCTGGCAATAACTGGAGTAATATTGATTCCTCTAAAGTCCGCATATTCGACTGGTGTCTCGACTTTTGGGAGTGGATTGATGTTAGCCTCCTTCCAACGACTTGGCCAGATCTGCCGAGCAAGAGATAAGTTCCATAAATTCTCAATCACTGGGGTAAATTTCTCAGCATAATCTTTCCATATCCAGAAAGGAATCCCATCAGGTCCGGTGGCAGTACGCTTTATTCGCGATAAGGCAAGAAACACTTGAAATGTAGATAGTTGTGGAGCAGGGGTGTTCACATCAATCTCGGCAGGAACTGGTTTAGAATATTCCCTATCAAAGCAAATGTCGCCGAAATAATCATTTAAACCAATGATGAAATCTTTATCTGGATCGGAGCTGCACTTGTCTTTACGCATGGACAGTCGATCAACTTTCCTCCACCAGGCTCGCGATCCAAATAAACAACTGATCGGTGAAAACATGCGATTACAAATTATTTAGAATTATTTACAAATTATTTTAGATGTTCTTAGGTTGTGGCATCCTGGTCAAGGCCCGATTTTGCTATGTCATCCTTACTTATTTGATTCATTTCATTTTCATTTTATTTTTGGATCCCTGCATATTTATCATGTACATGCACCATTCCCAAGTCAATTTCTAATAGAAAGGTAGATTACGACTTCGGATAAAGGTAGAAACTATTGTAGCATCTAAAAGCATTTCATGTTATGTATTAAAAAAAACTGGATACTGAAAAGCTGACGTTCAGGGATTCTGCTGTGCATGAAGCAAACAATGGCCAGTTATGTACATGTGTACACGTTATGAGTAAGGCAAGCAAGGTACCTTACTGATAATATAGTAACAGTCAAACAATTTCTCTTAATACACCAGTAACTTGATCTGGACAGCTTAAACTTAACCCAGTGGACTAAAATTACAAGCAACCTTGAATACTGTAATTCGTTGCTATATAATGGTTTGCCTCAAAGCCCATGATTAAAGCTCCAACATGCGCAGAACACAGCTTCTTGTGAATCTTCACTGGCTCCTGGTCGATCTCCAAATTGATTTTAAAAGGATTTTTAACAGTTTTTATTAAAAAAATTCGTTATCACTTAATTGAAACGAAAAACTCCATTTAAAACACTTTCCTTTGGGAGTCTACGAAACCGCGTTCATATATGTATTTACACTGCTTGGATTGGCAGACGTGATCCACCTTTACAGGGTTTAAGTTGTTGTCTCGTACAACACTTCAACATCAGTGGGAGTGAAGTACATATTGGATCCACCTGCATAAAATCGACAGGAATAACCAGATGTAGAGTACCCAGGGGGGAGAGGGTAGGACCAGTCACAGTTAGTGTAGGAATTGCGGTTGCTTGCAGCGTTGTTGAATATGTATAGGTTGTGTCCGTTACCAAAGGATGGTCCGTAGCTGGAACATGTGTAAATAGCTTTACTGTAACGACTTGACTTGATGTTCACCTTAACAGGAGCGTAGCCATTGATGTTATATAACGAGAACAGGAACGATTTACTTGAATATACATAACGACAAGAACCTGTGGGAAAACATTTTTCAGATATTAACTTAAATTATTCAAAATACTTCAAGTAGCAAGGGCGACAATGACAGCTATAAATATCTGTGTTCGAAGCTGGATGTTTTTCACCTATTATTCAAGAAGAAGAATCATTTTGTTTGGATACAATATATATAGTGCAGAATTGCCAAAAAAATGGCTTTTTTTGTGCGACGCATAAAATGCGTAAATACGTTAAATTTAAGACGGAGACAACCAATATTCATATCAACTAATTGACCTAATTAGAACACTTTCTTTTTTCTTGCGACTTTTCTCTTTCTAGTAATTATGTAAAAGTATAGATGTTAGTTTCGATGTATTACTATCACACTTATAAAGGTACTTTGTATCGAACGTTTCAGAAAATATTTTAACTCGTTTCGATCGACGATGAAACACCATCATCAAAAACAAATTGCCAAAACCTTTCCCCTACAGAAAAACGGAAAAAAGAAAAAAAGTGGCGTTTTACTAAAGCTAGAGCAGGAATAGTTGAAGCGTGAGTATGAGCTTCTAAAATGTCAAATGCTCCTAAATGGACATCTATAGATCCCTTGCATCGGCATTGGAAAAAACTCTCTTGCCCACTATGGACTAGCGTGTTCCAGGCGCAGTGCACAGTGGATAGTGGATAGTGGACAGTGGCGCGAAATAGAGAACGGAGGAAAACAAACGTGGAAGAGAGTAAGAGGGAGAGCTAGGGAGAGAGGAAAGGAGGAGGAAAAGAGGTTCTTTCGCGCTCTCTCCCTAAACCCGCCCCTTCGCCATTTTTTTTGGCTCATTTTTCTTTCCGTTTTCTCAACTATCTCAAGGCCTGTTACAGGTTAACTACGTGAATTCCTTCATTTCCAAACTTTTATGGTATATATTCAACTTGAGCGTCGAGCACTTTTGGCGCTTTGTTATTGATTCAGCAGGAAAGGATTTGGTAGTACTAACTTTTCAACTGCTTTTAGACTGCGAAACTGTCATTTTGTTTTTTTCTTTCTGGTTTTCTTTCTTTTATTTTTCTTTGTTAGTTTCTATCGTATTTTTTAAAAGTATTTTTCGCTTCTCTCCCCAGTCTCACTCACTCTTCTCCCCTGCCCCCTGCTCCATTCAAGAGGGAACGACCATTTGTTTTCCTCCAGAGCATTCGTTCGACTATTTGCGCTTTCTTGGTTTACGCAAAAAGTACGGGCTGTTTTGTGGTCTGAAAGAAATTGCACTGATTGACGTTTTAGTGTCATGGAAACTCTAGCTGTAATACTGAACTGCATATGACAAGTTAAAAGACCGAAAGTTCCTTTCAACAGCGTTTGGAATTTGCGCTTTTCCCGCTGTTTCTCTAAATATATACCATAGAAGATTCGGTCCACCAATGAATCACGTCTCTTTCCTGGAAACCGACATTCGGGTGTAAAAAGAAAAATCAAACAGTCCGTTGTGAAATGAATTGAGGCGAACTGGGCTTTTAAAATAATTAAGATTTATCTATTTTATCCTCTGTATCTTATTCTTATTCTGTATCTTATTCACTTTAATACCTCGTTTTACCCCCGACTTTTTTAGGTACGCACGTGCGTACCGTGCGTACAGGTAGCTACGCCCCTGTATTCCACAGACTGGATTCTTACTGTAGAAAACTGACTATATTAAAGTAAGTGTTTCGGAAACTTCCTAAGAGACCTACCTTTCCACTGACGTTTCAACTAAACAAGTAACTGATAATGACAGTGGAAACGGTTTTATCCCTGATACTGGACCATACTGTGTCATGTAGAGATGAAAGGCATACACATACGATGAACTGATTAGATCATTTACGTTACGTAACTACCGACTAGGTGGGGTACTATCCCTCATAGATACTGTGACATGTACAAAAAGAGGTCTACATAATAATCTGATGTGTTCATCCCTTAACAAACTATTATCCGTGTGCGATTGAGGCTATTATGGTATCACTAATTGTTGGTTTTCACATGACGTCACTAAAATTCAAACGACAAAACTACCGATTCTACTGAGATTTTACTTTCACGGTGTATTAGAGCAGCTGAAAAATAATTTTCAAACAAATTTTCGCTTCAAAAGGTTTCTTGGTTTTTGTAATAGAGTACGCTTGAATTTCTAAGCTTTTGCGTGACGCAGCATTTACATGACGGCCGAGAGAGCTGTCATTTAGGTTAAAAAAGTGACTTTTTTCGAGGAATTTTGCTATCTAAACAGTGCAGGTATTTGAAAAAGTATTACTTTAATGTTTATGAGTTCCTCTAGGAGTAAATTCACGCTTTTGTAGCAAAACTCGGTAACAGATGTTTCTGTTGGTTTTCGTCCGCCATGTTGGAGCTCATCCGGATGAGCTCCAGCATGGCGTCTCCATACAAAGCTCTATAAATTTGGGTAAAACATTTCCTAAGATATCTCGTATACGAATTATTCCTTCGACCGAAATCTTGGCGAGGGTCTTTGTATATTTACCTCCTGACATTTCCCAGATTCTGGACTTTATCTGTCTACTGGTTTTGATTTTTATTTTTATCTACTTTGAATGGCGTGACACTGAAAACCAGCAATACTCACCACCCCAAGACTTGTCAGTGTATCCACCAAATATGTAACTACCAACTTGGACGATGGTTACAGTGGGACCCTTTCCATCACAGTTGCTGTGGAATGTTGATGCCGCCCAACCATCTGTCTTAGCGTGCCAACACCTCACAAACCTGCTGCGACCGGGACTCTGAAGGACTGGGTACAAATATGAATTTAATTTGCCAAAGTATTTGTTGTCGAGGTTGCCAAGGATACTGGATGAGCTCAGGGCACCTACACAGGATAACAAATACTTATTTCATCTATTTTGTTGTTTAAGTTTGTTTAGCTATAGAAACACTGCTTATTTCGGATGGAACTGGATAGTTTCGTCTCGTCATATGCCATGCCTAAACAAACCTTGCATCGGTGACATCCTGTTTTGTATCTGGCATCATTTATTACCATGATTTTTGTATCATTTATTATTTCTTACACCGTATTGTCTGACTCAAAAAGATTAACGCCCTGACCAGTTCTAAACAATGTGGCATCCGGGATGAAACTCAAAACAAAACTTAGAATTTTTCTGAATATATATTCAACTAAATTAACAATTATTGTTAAACAGAGGCCTGTATTTTTATTTACTATATTGCGGATGAACACTGGGACAAGTAGGTTGCTCTGATAACATGTTTTTTACCTGTTTTAGAGCATTTTAGTTCTGGTCTGGAAAAGCACTTTGGAATCGAACTGACTAGGGCTTAACCCTGAAACCTGGACACTGAACAAACTGTAAACCTTGGGGATATTAATATTGCTGCCTTGAAGTGGGGAGGTTTGGGGATCTATTACAGAAATCAATATTAAAGAGGCAGAAGGGCGCCAGTAACATGATTGCAACGTTAAGTCTTTTCTTTCCGGTAATCGAACCCTAGCATGGGGTTGACTTGAACCCCTTTGCTGTAAAATAACTATCTGAAGGAGCAAATATTGCCAGGAAATTACCAAAGCTAGAGAAAGGCAAAATATTTCTGGACAAACGAGCCTGGGTTTCCCTGTATATATTTCCGGGTATTCAGCCGCTTTTTGATTGGTTTTATGGACTTCCTCCCCATTTGTTACTACTAACCAGTTTTTTCCTTTTGTGAGATGTTAGTATACGATATACCGCACAGGGTACCCATCCCTCTGTTGGTCCCTTTTCTCCTCAGAGCAAGACGTTAACGTGCTCAGATTAGCGCCATGCGATGAGCACTTTCATGGTTCGTAAGGTCTTTAGAACTCCAAATTCCGGCATCCGTCTTTTAAGCCGTTTTCAATTCTAATGCGAGTGTAGCTGTGGTTGGGGTTTCTAAGTAATGGAGGAACTACAGGTGTTTGGAGGTCTAATTCTAGTTATCGGTGTAGCCCCCCTTCCTTGTAGTGTGAAAGGCAGCATAGTGGTTGGGGCAGTCGCGGTTTCCTCCCATACTTATATAATATTAGTTCCCCGTGATGGGACAATAGGCATGCTGGCGAATATTATACTGTTTAAAAACCCAAAATATAGCTCTCATTTCAAAATAGCGGTCAAACAATGTGTTCATGTCAGCAGCGACAAAGAACATTGATCGTGGTGCCTTCTGCTCCAGCTTTAAATAGATGGTGACTACTAACACCGATAATCCCTGGTGAAATTCTTTCACTAGAAAACTGGGGACATCGGACGACTTTTTCCCTTTTCATCACATTACTGCCTTATCCAACTCTTTTTGCCGCTCGGCGGTTGGCAAGTCTGATACAGTTTCGTTGACAATGAGACAATTATGGTCTTTCTTACGTCAAGATCTAGGGCAAATTTAACCACTTTAATTTCCGAAAACACACTGACTGCTCACAAGCGTTTGACCCTTAAGAAGTTTAAAGCTAAGGCAAAGATAGGCCCAGTTTGTGATTAAACTTTAAACAGGTGGGGAGAACTTGCAGTGATTTCCGTGACATTTGCTATGAATGTTAATCTTCTTCATCGCTCTCGTAGCTTTCACTCACAGCTCGTCGAACTGAAAAAATATTCATAAGGCCTAGTCATTACAAGAAAATCTTGCCCTCTCAGCCAATCAGGGCGCGCATACTACTATTATAGCCATAAAATAAAATAAAATAAGTTAAGTTAGAAAGGGCACGCCTGTGGCCCGACATTATACCCGCAGCTCGAGCAATGTCCTGTAGGCGCATACATATGAAGTAGTTAGTTTTTCCTTTGTTCTTTGTTCATGCTTTGCATTTGTACTGAAGGATATATTTAACTACGAATGAAACCTACCTCTGTGAACTTCAGTGTACGTGACGGTCTCAGCCTTAAAAACCCCTGCATATGGTGCAACACAAATATAGTTCCCTTTATCGTTCAATGTCAGGCTTCTTATAACTAATGAGCCATTGATCTGCTGGCTTCGCCCAACAGGCAGTTGACCTCCTTGTTTTTTCCAGCTGATGACTGGTTGGGGATCACCAGTAGCGCTGCAGTTTAAAATCAAGGTTTCACCAACCCACGCGACAACTTTAGCAGGTGGTTTAATGGTAAACCGAGGAGGGGAGACAACAACTAAGAGGGTGTTCTTTTCAACGCGTCCCAACAGGTTTGATGCCGCACAAAAGTAGAAGTCAGAGTCACCTTACGAAGATGAAGAATTTGTAATGCACTGTTGTTGTACTTCACTCTTCGCTGGGGTAATGGACCGGATGACTTTCTCCATGAGATCACGGGCGCTGGATAGCCAGTCACGTGACAGAATGGAAGAGTATAACTACTTCTTTCAATAGCATAATGAGGTTGATAAGAGGATTCTAGGATTTTAAGACTAGATTTTATGATAGAGCTGACTAAGCCATGAGAAAGGCATAAGTAGCGCTGAAAAAAAAGAATAACAACAACAACAACAATATCATTATGATATTCAGTTTTGTAACAATTTTTTACTATGTTTTGACAAAATTTATCCGAAGCAAAATGTAAGGACAGCAGAGTCTTCGAAACTGGTTTCTTACTATTTATTCTTTTGTTTATTTCATAAAGGTCTTACCATTTACTATCAGCTGTACCAGTGCCTGCGCCTGTCCTAAAATGTTAACCGCTGAACAGTTATATGTACCCGTATCACTTCCTCGGACATTGGTAAGAAGCAACTTTCCTTCTGAAGCCATTGATCGGCTTATTTGTGACTGACTGTTCCGTTTACCCCAATTGATTGCAGGTTTAGGATTACCACTCACTGAACACTGAAACGAAGCTGATCTACCTTCGTTAACTGTCAGTGTTTTAGGAGACACGGCAACAACAGGAGCTGGAATTGATTCACCAGGTACTCCTTTAACTCCCGGCATGCCTGCAGGTCCTATGTCTCCTTTTTGTCCCTTTAGTCCAGCCTCACCCTTCGGACCTACAAGTCCCATGATGCCTTGCTTGCCACTTTTTCCAGGAGATCCCATAATGCCCTGGTCGCCTTTATTTCCTGATTGTCCTGTGTGTCCTCTTCGTCCTCGGGATCCTTTGTCTCCCTTCGGTCCCGGTGGACCGGGAGGGCTTGGGAGACAGCTATCGCCATTTGAATGACAGAGTTGAGGTTTTAGTTCGGACAACAGTTTGTTTATCTTCAGAATTGTTTCCCTGTCAACTGTGATTTTAGCTCCCGTGGTGTTTTTCAGTACATCGGCTGCTCGCCTATTTCTATGGAGCTTGGCGTATTCAGATTCTACAAAGAACGTTTTTAATATGTCAGGGCTAAAGATCAAAGCAGAGAACCCTCTACCTAGTTAATCTTAGTAAATACCCTTCAATGCAGAGGTCCACTTAACGCGTAAATAAAACTGACTGGTTCTTTCTTGCTGGATCTCTAATGTAGAGATGCTAATGCCAGACGTCACTTGAAGTGGGAATTAAAACAAAACCAAATACAAGGGAAAAAACGCCAGTGCAGAAAAATGTCAGAAAAACTGAACGAACTTACATTAAAGGCAGCTACTGAAAAATTGGCCTTAACACTGAATTAAGTAGAAGATAAGGGAATTGATTAAAACGCAGAGGAGTGAAACTAGAAAGGTGGTTATACAGGTACTCACAGTTGAGTCTAAACTTTCAAAGGTTGCATTAAATGTTGACATTTAATCAATATAAGAAGAGTGATGGGTTTAGTTAGCACACTGTATAGTAAATTAAAGCATTGTATATGACTATATGTAATTTAATGTATTGTTTGTGGAGTCGTTGATAAAGTTAAAAAATTTATGTTTTTGTAGTAACGAGAGTCCACAAATTTTATACAGTAAAAATGACTGTAACATTCGCCGGCGATTCAGGTGATCTCATTTTGGCGTGGTTTTCAGGCGAGGTTTTCCAAGGAGAGAGATGACAGGCGTTTGGTACTCTGGGTAATATAGCACTAAAAATAAATTTGAATACTTGGTCAGCTGGTAGAGAAGGAGATTAGGAAAGGACCTCACCTCAGCCTCACAGATCTCACTTATTCGCCTCTCTGCTTTCAAAACAAGAGAAATTGACTGGCTAGCCTGTGTACAGACTCCACCTCCCCTCAGGAAAAATCGGAGAAGGGGTCCGTTCTCCTATTTTTCCTGTGGGGAGCCGGGGGGTCTGTACACAGGCTATAGACAGGAAATAAAAACATTGCTCTTCCGAAAATACAACATGCAGACTATCCTCGTGATTGACAGGTCAATCTAGGGAAAAGAAAAAGGTCCACTAACTCCAAACATAACAATGTTTGTTCGCCAAAAAGGAATGAGGGCTTTTCTTCTCCGAGAAAATAAAGTGTTGTCTACTCAAATTTGACGACTGTATCAATATATACTCCCAATCACCACGTTTTTAATGTCATGCTAACTCAATTATAAGGAAAGGGAATCAGGTTAGAAAATATTAATATTCCTTATAAGAAAACTTGCTTATTGAGACGAGACTGAGTGAGAAGCTCGAAATGATAATTACTCGTCCGATCGATGCTCGGTTTCTAAAACTTAAAAAGTTCAGGTGTTATTTGACACAATAAGACAGTTCACCTACTTTTGAGAAACAAAGATCATCAAGTGATCAAAAGTCGATGTTTTGAATATTTCTTCCCTACAAAGAAAGCATATGATGACCTGTTCACCTTCGGTTTTCTTTACTAGTTCTGCGCCACGAAAACGCAAGGACAGGATATTTTCTAAAATCGCAGAGTTATTTTTAGAGCAAAAATAAAATAAACATTCTGTGTGATACTTTTACGGTAAAATATTCATACTCTTAGTAAACTAGAATAGAAAAGACTTACCACGAGTTTTCTTAGCTAACTGGTTAAGGTTAGGGACGTCTGACGGGGCAGTCTCCTCGTTGTTTTCAAGGGCGTTTATTCTCTTCTTCTGTTCGTTTAGCTCCAATTCTACTCTCAGAAAACCGGCGCAGTAAAAAACAATCGATAAAACAGACAGAATCGAGGCAAAGGAAGGCAAACTCTGCTTCTGAGAGGCCATCATGGTCTGATGATTAGTTTACATATGGCAAGAATTGTTAAATGTTGTAACAGCTGATAGTCAATGCGAAGATTACGATTCATAGGTATCTTGCCAACTTTGTACTCCTCTTATCTTGTCTGTAATATCATCCGCAGAGTCAAAGTTCACTTTAAGCCAGGAAGTTTTTCATAAGGGGCTTCAGTTATCGGCTTGCAGCGACCACGTTCCTTTTTAATGCTTTGCGCTGTTGTCGTTTTTGCTGTAACACGTGTTATTTTAGAAACATGCACGTGCCTTAACGTATTTACTGAAAAACCATGCAAAAAGCAAAATTAAGGAAAATTTATAAATAAGAGAAAGATACTTACTAGTACTATCTCAAACGTACATTATCGTGACTTTTCAGAATTCCAGTAGTTCGGCTGTTTTGCGATATGTACATTTACATGTAAATCCCTTCCTTATTCTCGGTTTTCAAATGACGTCACCAAAATTTAAAGTAATATATTATCGCGAGGTATTACTGACAGCACTTACAAATTTTCGGTTCGAAAGGGTTCTATGTTTTGCAATAGAGGACGATTGAACTTTCAGGGTTTTGCGTGACGCGGCCGTTTAGCTGGGAGCCTGGAAAGCTATTATTTGGGTTAAAAACGTTTTACCAATTTTTTTTGAGACTTTGCTCTCTTGACATTCCTTGTCTCAGAATAAATATAACTTTTAACTTTAAAAAGTTATATTCATTCTGATCTTTATGAGTTCCTCAATAAAAGAATTCATGCGTTACGTAGGAAAACTCAAAAACGGACTCTGATGTTTCCGTTAGTTTTCGGCGGCCATATTTAATTGTGCCCCCAAAGGGACACCAACATGGCGTCTCCTTACAAAGCTTTCTAAATTTAGGTAAAACGCACAGACCTAATTCTAGGCGAGGATTTTGCTATATTTACCTTCCGTTTCATTTCCCAGTTTCTGGACTTTCTGTATTGACTGGTTTGCAATTCTATTTTTGATGAAAACAGAGAATACGATACACAACAACAATTTATTTTAGTTACCTATCACTTTTAAAGGAAGTTCGTACAGCTAAGTACTGATTGACTCGCAAAGGTAAAGCAAAAATAGCGCTTAAGTCCTCTTCTTGTCAACATGTAGATTTAAGCCAAAAAATAAGGGATACAATGTAAAAGGGAGAGATCGTTGTAACAGAAAAAAGAGACTGAGGAGTTCGACGGTCTAAATTCTGATTCCTGTACCCCTCACCCTTGAACTTGAATATTCTCTGGTGCCGATTGTTACGAGACTCAATTGCAAGAGTCACACTTGTTTTGACTACAGTTTCCGTTTAATGATATCTCCAGACTTTAATAAAATTTATTTGTCATCCTTTTTCAGATAGTTTTGTTGGATCTCTAGGAGTTAGACGGCAGTGAGTAATAGTGACGTTCATCCCTTCTCATTCATTAGTTTTCTTCAATTTCATCTAAAAAATAGTCAACCATCTCTAAGGCCGACACCTTCGGGACCGACTCTGACTGTCTGTCTAAGAGAGACGTCCAGCTAATAGGGCAATCGAGGTATCGTGATACCAATTTTATTTTTAAGCTGAACCTCTTAGCAATGAATACACGTCTGTTTTATGAGTCTTTAATTTGTACTGAAAACAGCTAAAACTGGGACTTGAGACGGAAAGTGGAATCATTTTCTCATTGTGCAATCAAGCATTCATTACAACTAAACGTTCACGGCTTCGTGATCTGAAAGCGTAACAGTATACACTCTAGGAACTGGTTCAAGACTACAAAGTATCAAAACTTTTCACAATTTACTGTCATGTACAGCACCTACATTACCGTTTTGAAGTATTTTTCACTACATAAAGCACCTCCTAATTGTCTGTTGACGGTTTCAAAAGTGTCCGTTGTCCGTCTTAGAGAGGTGTACGTCTTACAGAGAGTATAGTTACAGTAAAATGTCAGTAAAATGACTGAAAAACGACAGGGACCAACACCAGGTGTCCGTAGTCTTAGAGTTGAATGTATATTTTGATCATACTCTTCAAATATGTTATTACAACTTTTATCTTTATATGCTGCTTTTAATTTTTTTATTTATTATTATTTGTTCAATTCGTGCCCAACCTGCGTGACAAACTATTAAAGAAACAGGATAGGCTCCCCCGCGCTTGGGTGTCTTAGTTTCCCCTTTCTTTCATCCCTTTCAAACGTCTGCACTAAGGCGCATTACGCGCGCTGTGAAAGCTAATCATTACAGGTATTATTATTATTAGTAATAAAGAAAGCATATTTCAAAAGGCGTGGATTGGCGTTGTAACGGCGTACCTCGGCCAATCCATCTATTCGCTTTTAAAAGGTTTCTTTCAAGTAAAGCACATAAATGAAACCAAAACCGAGCGAATTAAATTAAGTAACTTAATTTTCATCCTTCTGATGTTAATAACCCGCTCAAAAGCATTTTTGGAAGTTTAAGACTTTTAAAGTGAGCTTGCAATTCTGTACTCACTGGTACTAAACCTTTGTCATGATTCCACGATGCAGACACCGCCTTCCTTCATAGGTTTGTGGGGTGTGTGCAAAAGGATTGTTTGCTGAAGTTAATTGTTCAATATTAAATATTCAATTTTTGAAAGAGCGGCTTTAATGACTCAGTGTACGAGGAAAAAGTTATCACACGCACTACTTTCTTTTGTATTTTGATCAGTCTATCCTGTCCTATCTTATAATTATTACCCCAGAAAATATTATCATAAATAAGGTGAGGGTATGTCAGTAAGGAATACAGATGTAATAATTAATCATTCTTTATAAAATGGCGAGCCTTACATAAAATTCCTGCTGTTTTTGCTATTTTGCATGTTAAATAGTTTATGATTTTTCCACGTCAGATTCGCATATATCATTACTCCTAAGAAACTAGTGTTAATACCTTTTTTATTTCTGTAAGTCATATTTATTCTAATCAGCAGCGTAATCTTCAGTTCTTTCTTATATTTTTTCTTATGGGATTTAAATATAATATAGTCAGCCTTCTTTAGGTTCAACGTCAACTGACTTTCTTCAAGCCATATTTGTACCAGGAGCCCATAACCTGGAGCGAGCAACTTCCATGTACTCGTGTCACGGCGTTTTTAGAGACCAGTTTATTTTTAGAAAGGTTTTGACAACAATTTAGAATATCTTTAAAGTCCCACAAACCAGTCAGCAAAACCTACAAACCTAAAAATAATAATTTTTGCCTGTTAATGACGTTACGTTTTCCTTTTTGATATCCTACATTTTGAATGCGTTCATAGACGTGTCGGAGATTCCATTTTCGCGGGAAAAATTGCCCAAAAATGTGTCTAAAAATGGGGATGCTCGCTCCGGGTTATGGGCCCCTGCTTGTACACGTTTCATTTGCCTCAGTTTCAAGGGTTTCAAGTTCTTCAATATTCTTGCCAGAAATATACAGATTAGTGTCTGCATCGGCAAATAGTGTGAAAATAGCAAATTCGAGCATGTCTGAATATCATTTACATATAACAGGAACAGCAGCAGTCCTAGTACGGAGCCTTGTGGCACTCCACATTTATTGAATTGTTTTCAGAATAGGTGGAATTGTTTTTAACATCTTGCTGCCTTTCGGCAAGATGATCTCTGAAACAGTTATTACATAGACCTCTTATGCCATAAAAATCTAATTTCTGCAACAGTTCGTTGTGATTTACGGTGTCAAATGCTTTAAACAGATCCTGGAAAATTCCAATCGTAAATTCATTGTTTTCAATTGCCATTTTAATTTTTTATGTAATTTTCATGAGTGCAAGAAAGGTTGAGTGCTTACTTGTAATCTAAAAGCCTTCGGTATAGCAGCTTTTCTCAAAATCTTTGAAAAACAAGTTCAAACGGACATGGGTCTGTAGTTGGTAAGCTGTTTGTTGTCATTTGCTTTGAAGACCGGCGTTATTAGTGAAATGTTAGTTCATGAGGAACCTTGCCAGTACTAAAACTTGAATTGAAAAAAGTGGGTGAACGGCTCACTTATTTAATTTGCAATACATTGAATCATCTGTGGACTCAACCCTTCATACGCCAAAACCCTTTTTTGGATTCAACTTTGCTATTTCCTTTGCAACCTCATTAATTGTGATTTCATTTGGAAACATTGAATTCATACGTATAGGTACCTCTTAAATCGCTCAGCTTTCCTATATAGTAACAGTCAAACACTTTAATTCTCGAAATACACCACTTCCTTCATCTGGACAGCTTAAACTTAACCTAGTGTACTAAAATTGCAACCATGATCTAAACAGTCTAAAGTTTGAATACTGTAATTCGTTGTTATAATGGTTTACCTAAAAGCGCATGATAAAAGCTCCAACGTGCGCAGAACGCAGCTGTATAGCAACTGTGTTGTTCCTCTTTTACCCAAGTCCTGTCATATTATACCAGCCTGTTCTTCTTGTGAATCTTCACTGGCTCCTGAACGATCTCCGAATTGACTTTAAAAGAATTTGTTATTACTTAATTCAAACCAAAACCTCCATTTAAAACACTTTTCCTTGGGAGTCTACGAAACCGCGTTCATATATGATGTATTTATACTCGGCTTGGGTTGGCAGACGTGATCTACCTTTACAGGGTTTGAGTTGTTGTCTCATAAAACACTTCAACATCAATGGGAGTAAAGTAGATACTGGATCCACCGGCATAAAATCTACAGGAAGAGTAATATGCAGAGTACCCATGAGGGAGAGGGTAGGAGTAGCCACAACTAGTGTAGGAATTGCGGTTGCTTGCAGCGTTGTTGGATATGTGCAGGTCGTGTGCTCCACCAAAGGTTGGTCCGTATCTGGAACATGTGTCGATAGCGGTACTGTAACGACTAGACTTGATGTTCACCTTAACAGGAGCGTAGCCATTGATGTTATATAACGAGAACAGGAACGATTTACTTGAATAGACAGAACGACAAGAACCTGTGGAAAAGCATTTCTCAGTTATTATTTAAAATTGTTTTGAATAATTTTAAATAGTAGCAATTTTAAAAAGTAGCAAGGGGGACAATGGAAGCTATAAATATTTGTGTTCCAAGCGGGATGATCTGCTGGGTCATCTTTACTGGCAGCCAGGTTCCGACTCTGTGCGGCATTGAAAATGATCTTCCGCCAGTAGATGCAGTGGCTGGATTGAAGTGGAGAATTTTGCAGATTTGCAGAGATTTGTACAACCTAGTTAGTAAAATAAGCGAGAAAAGAGCTTTCCACTGTTACCTAATTTAGTAAATTTTGACCAATTCTGACAGTTACAGACAAAAAAAAATCAAGCAACATTTTGGGCAAAAAAATCCACTACCAATTTTGCTATTTACTTACTACTCAGTTACAGATTAAATTTCTTCCTTTGTTGGAAAGAAAGCCAGCCAAAATTTTCTGCTAAAGAAAGACGGTAGAGTGGGCAACAAAACTGCTTATAAAAAGAAACGCAAAGGGAGAAAGAGAGAGCGAGACAAAAAAAAATCGAAATACAGTCGCAAAAAGAAAACAAGTTCACATTTTGGCTTATGCGCATGCGCGAAAACCAAACCCGCTGCTTAATTAAATCCAATTAGCAGAAATTTAAGTCCTGAGTGTCTAATTTAGCCATTCTCATGCTACCCTTTGCCGTCAGCTAAATTTTAGGAAAACACCGCATTTTGGACCAAATCTTTGTTTTTGAACCATTTTCCGGCCAGTTAGGTTAATAATCCCCTATCCCCTATGATATAATTTGTTTGCTATTAAAGCTTCCGTAAGGTTATGCTTACCACCCCAAAACATGTCAACGTATCCGCCAAATACGTAACTAATACTTTCTAGGACTGGACGAAGACTTGTCAGTATATCCATCAGATATGTAACTAATACTTACTAGGATTGGACCAAGACTTGTCAGTATATCCACCAAATATGTAACTGCCGACTTGGACGATGGTTACAGTGGGACCCTTTCCATCACAGTTGCTGTGAAATGTTGATGCCGCCCAACCATCTGTCTTAGCGTGCCAACACCTCACAAACCTGCTGCGGCCTGTAGTCTGAAGCACTGGGTCTAAATATGAATTCAACTTGCCAAGATACTTGCTGCCATGGCTGTCAAGAATGCTGGATGAGCTGAGAGCTCCTAAAACGAAGGTGGTGCACATCGATGAGAAGGTCACACACTAGGTAGACTGAAATTTCCAGTCCTTGCGTTTAACCCTGTTTAATTCTTTCGCTCCTTTTACAAGTCCTTCACGAGCAAATACATATATAAATCTACGATACTTGATACTAGAAAACTTGTTTATGCAACCCCATCAAACTACGAAAAAAGGAAAATATTGTCTACGCGAAATAATGTCGACGCTGGGCTCAACATTTTGTGACCGACTGAACAACAATCTAAAGTCACGCGTTCGAGACAAAGAAAATGCATTATAATTATTAAAAATCGCGGGAAAAAACACGACATGGTGGTATACATCTTATAAAATCCAGGGCTTACAGCGGTTTACATCCGAAATCTTATGTTGGAAAATGGTTAGGGCATGCCGTGTGATTTGCGCCTGTTTTTACACGTTAAATCACATTGTTTATGCTCGGCGAAAAGAGAGTACATACAAGATTGCATCATTTTAACGACAGGCCCGTAACTTTGCCAAAAGGACTGCGCCTTTTTGGAATAAGTTGTCTCGTTTATAATTTATAGTTGAAGACTAGCGCACATTTAGCTGCATTAAAATACACAAAACGCAAAGGGCAGTTTGGGAAATGTCCGGCAAATAAGTTATCAACCTTCCTGGGTCTTTTCGCCAGGAGAAACAGAAAAGTGTAACTTACAGTAAAGGTTACTGAGTATCAGATATTGTGCTGTATAAGCTGAAGAGACAAGTTAATATGTAACGGTTAGTCGGGTCCAATTTTAGAAAGGAAGCATATTCTAAACACAAAAATCGGTTCATCTTTTTTTTACAAATTGGGCTGAATCGCGTATAGACGAGAAGATTGACCTAGAAACATTAACTGTAAAATGGACGCAGTCAATGGAGGAGTTTCTTCAATGACAACCAGCCTAATAGTTTATAACACATTAAATTTCATGGTTTATTTGTTTCTCAAAGAGGTGTGGAGAAGGTGGGGATTCAGCGATGCAGAGTTAAGGATCAGAATTCTTTTCCATATATGACTATTAGTACGATCTAACTTGATTTTGAAGTTTTTCTTTTTGTTTTAAAATCAGTTAGTCAGTCAGTCTTTGCATAGCCTCAGAAGCTTATCATGAGTTAAAAATATATAAGTGGACGCTTCGCTTTTAGCCCTCCCTGGCTAAATCTATAGTAAGAAAAACGGTTACAACTTTTCTTTCGGAGGCAACGTATACGATCAAAATTAAAAAAGAAGAAAGAAACAAAAAAAGCTTTGGGAGTTATATGGATCGCTTCTCTAGCTGTAGTCGACGCTATTTCAGGAATCGCTGAGAGAAGCTTAAAAATAAGATTAATACGGAGTTTAAGCAACTACGAAGGCGACGGCAACAAAAACGGAAAAAAACAAAAATTGCTTGAGTCTGATCACAGACAGAATTTACCACATGAACATCGATCAGGAGCTGAAACAATGCATGTACTGTTCTCTGTCCTAACACTGAAGTCAGGGATAGTTATGACGCGTTATATACGTAATGGAGAGGTTTATACCTTTTTGAACTTCGGTGTAAGTCACGGCTTCTGTCTTTAACACTCTTGCATATGGTGCAATACATTTGTAAATCCCTCTATCGTTCATTGTTATGTCTCTTATAACTAAAGTTCCATTTATCAGCTGGTGGCTTCGTCCAGCAGGTAGTTGGCCATCTTGTTTCTTCCAGCTGATGACAGGTTGAGGATCACCATTAGCCTTGCAGTGTAAGATCAAAGTGCTGCCCACTCCTGGGAAAACTTTAGCAGGTGGTTTAACAATGAATCGAGGAGGAGAGACAACAACTAAGAGAGTTTTCTTTTCAACGCTTCCCAACAGGTTTGATGCTGAACAGAAGTAGAGGTCAGAGTCATCTTTACGAACATAGAGTATTTGTAATGCACTGTTGTAGTACTTCACCCTTCCCTGGGGTAATGGACCGGATGACTTTCTCCAAGTGACCTCCGGTGCAGGATACCCTGTCACGTGACAGGATGGGAGAGTATAACTACTTCCTTCAATAGCGTGATGAGGTCCCGGATGAAGGGAAACTCGAGGGTAAACTACAACAAATAGAAAATTCTTTTGAATGACTAACTTTGCTTTGATTACAAATGGCTAGCTTTACTTTGACATGAAAAGTCCAGAAGTATAACAATGTTGCGAAAAAAAGTAAAGCAACCATATTTTACGTCGATAACTCGCAACAGTAATAACTGAGAAACCCACATTAATCCTCCGTTTTAAGAGTATTTAAAGCTAGTTAAAACTACACAGAAAAGAGAGAAAATGAAACAAGGATGTAATCTCACCGGGAACCGAACTTGAAACCTCGTGCACCGAAGGCCGTGCCGTAACCAACCGTGCCACCCTTGCTCCTTATTGCCAGGGCAATAAATTAAAGTTTCCTACTTTTCAGGTGCTTTGACTACGTTGCATTTTTTTTTCATTCTCCTTAATACGTTCTACGCGTGCTAGTTTTATTCTAATTCTACATTTCTCACTATAAAAGAAAATTACTGTTTTCAAAATGGTCTGGACTAAAGGAAAATCAATGATCTTTGGAAAATGAGTTCATCTTCTTCTTTTGAAAACGAGATGATGATAATGATGCCCAAAAAATTAACACATTATCATTTTTTTTTTACTAAAAATTGTTGCTTAAACTGAAATTGCTTATATCCTTTAGTTATTTTATTAGCGCGGCGCCCAATAACTAAGGAAATGTGGTAATTTACCCATCCGACAAAATTTTGTAAACACGTGACGGTACACCGAGCGAGCGAGCGAGCGACCGTTCGTCCGCACCACAGGCATACCAATGTAAAATAACTCAATCAACAGGTATGGCAACCCAAATGCAACTCAAGGTTTTATTTGGAAGGAAATCACATGGCCGCGCGGACTTTTAGAGAGAAAAAACAACAACAAAGTCGTTATTTTTTATGTTTACACTAACGTGGATAATAGAGAAAGAGCTAGAGCGAGTTATTGAAAATAAAGGAGACGAATTTCGTAGGGAGAAAAACATGGAAATTCAAAGCGGCGGTGAGAAAATGAGAAATGCTAGCGGCCAGCACCGTGAAAATGAGCGGCGGTGAAAAATAAAAGCGAACATGAACATAGGAAACAAAATATTGGGTAAACACATACGACAATTCCTCCATAAAAATAATGTGTAACAATGAAGTTTGACGTTTTAGTCGTGCAAAACAGCGTTGTAGTCGTCAAAACAACGGCAAAGAAAGACAAAAAAGCGTGCTGCACGTGCAAATTTGGTTTTTTGCTCATAAGAAAAAAGATTGTGCTGCATGTGCAATTTTTTTTTGTTTGTTAATTAGATGTATTGATCTTGATGCCATTTTCATTGCAGTTCCTGTTTAGCATTACACGATTTATTTATATATTTTTTTGTTTATAAGTATTATTAACCAGAGCTTCGCTTTTAGCCCTGGCTAAATCTATATATCATTTCGTTTCCACTTACGAACGCCTGACAAAAATGTACCGTTAACTTAAAACCGTAATCAAGAATTTCAGTTGGCATCGAAGATCGTTAGCAATTAAAAATTCAAATGTTTCCGTCTTTTTTAGCGCTTGCACCTAAAAATAATTGGACATCAGTTACTAGTCAATACATGTGTTGTTTTAAAATCCAAGTTGCCGTTCTTAAAGGGGCTGTCGCCCCTGGCGCATGCGTGAGCCAATGAAAACATGAAAACAAACTTGAAAACGTCGTACTGGCAGAGAATTAACGACGGCTACTCCACAATGAGTGATGGAATCTTAGATGGAATCTTCCTTATAGTTCAGTCACAGAACCTTTCTGTTAAGTTATTTTAGCGACTGCTGGCTCCTGGATTTTTTTTTGTGCTCAATTAAGTATTTATCTTGATTCAAAGTAACGATAAACACGACCGTTTGCTCGTCCAGCTTGTTCTCAACGGACTTAGAAAGGGAACCAGTACGAGTTAGATCCCGTGATTATGCCAGGTTTTTGGACTGTGTTGTATGTGTTCGAGCATATTTTTTGAGAATGGCAGACTTTACTTTCCCTTTTTATTCACGGACTGCTTCAATGGAGTAGTACCAATGCTACTTGGTACTACTTGTCTTGACACTTTTATTCTTGACGAAGAAATTGAGGGAACTTGATCTAGCATAACCAAAGAAGAAACGTTCGGTAAAATCTATCAAAATATCTCTTATCCAAACCCAATTTGCTTGTAAACGTCTCTGTAAATTTCGGAGCCTTGGACGTGACAGAGAAAGTCAGGCGATAAAAACAATAGAATTGACCACTCCAGACATACCGTAACATACCACAATGCTCTTTGTTTGTCACCCCAAAATTTTGAATAAGCATTGTCTTCAGTTTCTCTTGGGAGTTAAAATGGCCCCAAGAGAAACTCAAAACAATGCTTATGCAAAATTTTGGGATAACAAACAAAGAGTATTATAGTATGTTATGGTATTTTCTGGAGTGGTCAATTTTGACAGCTGAAAGTAATTTGCATGACCTCGGCGCGCATGCTCTCCAGCTGACATAGCCCCTTTAACTGTTAGCAGGTTAGTGTTAGAAGTGAGTTTATAAAATGCCTAAGAGTAGAGCTGACAACAGAATTCAGGCCCCGGTTGTTCAAACCTTGGATAACACTATATCCACCGGATATGATAAATTACTATCCAGTGGATAGGCATTAGGAAAACTAATTGCGCTATCCACCTTTCGAACAACTGGGACCAGATATAAATAGCGTGGAAAGGCAATATACCATATCCAGTTTTATTTATTTTTCGCCCCAACATTTTGCGATGATTTGTCATCACGAAGTACGATGTGGAGACAGCAGCACCATCGCAAATGGTTGCCAGCAATTTATTTATTTGCTAACGATCTTACCGTTTACTATCAGTTGTACAAGTGCCTGCGCCTGTCCTAACTTGTTGACCGCTGAACAGTTGTATGTACCCGAATCACTTCCTCGAACATTTTTAAGAAGCAATTTTCCTCCTGACACCATTGACCGACTGGACTGTCTGTTCGTTTTACTCCACACTATAACAGGATTGGGACTACCACTCACTGAACAATGAAACGAGGCTGATCCACCTTCGTTAACTGTCAGCGTTTTAGGGGACACGGCAACAACAGGGGCTGAAATCGATTCGCCAGGTTCCCCTTTAGCTCCCGGCATGCCTGCAGGTCCCATGTCCCCTTTTTGTCCCTTTAGTCCAACATCACCCTTCGGACCTACAGGTCCTATGATGCCTTGCTTGCCAATTTTTCCAGGGGATCCCAAAATACCTTGGTCTCCTTTATTTCCTGTTGGTCCTCTCTTCCCTCTTCGCCCCCGGGATCCTTTGTCTCCCTTCGGTCCAGGTGGACCGGGAGGGCCTAGGAGACAGCTATCGCCATTTGAATAACAGCGTTGAAGGTTTATCGATGATAATAGTTTGTTTATCTTCAGAATTGCTTCCCTGTCTACTGTGTTTATAGCTGCCGTGGTGTTCTGTGCATTGGCTACGCGCTTGTTCCTATGGAGCTTGACATATTCAGATTCTACAAAGAACAGTGTTTCCCAATGTTAGTGCTACAATTTAATCCAAATAACCCTTATTTACCTATTAGCACCTTTATGGCGTACATTTGCGGACAAAAATAATTGAAAATAAAAGACAATTTGAAGTTCAAAAATTAGACTATCCATGTCGAAATCTCGTTGTATGAATTTGAAATCGCAATGAGCGCAGTCGAAATAGCATCATTCGAACTTGAAGTTACTTTGAACAAGTTGAAACTGTAAAGGGAAAACTCGACATCGCGGATGTTGAAGTTCAAATCACCATTCCAACTAAAATGCAAATTACATGATTTAAACTTCAATTCACCTTCTCCACTCTAATAAGCCACTTAATCATCAACAATGCAACCATAATCTTCCACAAAATTCCAAATGAAACCTTTAATTTGAACTTAAAGTCACGTCACATATTCGAATTCGAAAAACAAAAATTTCAGTTCGAAAGGAAGCGGAAGTAAAAATACACAGGAACCGGAAATGATAAGAGTTTCACTACACTGTACATACGGGATGTTTGCATAACTGCATTTTGGCGCGAAAAGATTTCCCTTCACTCGAACTCTCATGGCGGACAATGTGAATGATAAGGGTGACTCTGGGACAATCCAACTGATTGTGACGGCTGTAGTAGCAAACTTAAACTTTATAAAAGGAGAAGCGTTAAGGCTTCTGAGAACAAATTACTCTCAATTTACTTTTGAGGAAAACATGAGTAATTTCAAAACACGCCTACAGAATAGAGATTACCCAGCTAGAATTGTAGAAAAACACCTTTCAGAGATTAAATTCTCTGATAAAGAAATGTCGCTAGCGCAGAAAAACAAAACCGCACCTAAGAAAATACTGCCCTTTGTAACACAATACCATCCGGCGTTGCCTAACCTAAAGGACACACTCATGGGGAAATGGCACCTTATAGAAAATCAACCGCAACTGAGAGAAATCTTTAAGGAGCCCCCATCATCTCATATCGTAAGGGAAAATCCCTAAAGGACATCCTAGTTAAAGCTAAGCTATGAAGGCTTTATTAGAATTTATTCATCCGCGAACTGCAGGAGTCGTGTAGGCTTGTCAACACTGTTAGCAGAGTTGACAAAGTTCTCTGGTGAGCATCAAGTCGACGATATAAAAATTCAGAATTATCATATGATGCTGAATTTAGATTAGTTTCTGATGCCTCTAACAGTCTAACCAGTCCAACGAAAAACTCTTCGTTGTTCGGCAGCCATCGAGCAGCCATGACGATGATCACATCAGAGATGAGGAAGCTCAGGTTCCAAGCCTCCCATCTGTAGACTCGTACCTAGTCGTTGCTCGGTTGCTGTGTATTTTTACTTCCGCTTCCTTTCGAATTGAAATTTTGATTTTTCGAATTCGAATATGTGACGTGACTTTAAGTTCAAATTAAAGGTTTCATTTGGCATTCTGTGGAAGATTATGGTTTCATTGTTGACGATTAAGTGGCTTATTAGAGCGGAGAAGGTGAATTGAAGTTCAAATCATGTAATTTGCATTTTAGTTGGAATGGTGATTTGAACTTCAACATCCGCGATGTCGAGTTTTCCCTTTACAGTTTCAACTTGTTCAAAGTAACTTCAAGTTCGAATGATGCTATTTCGACTGCGTCCATTGCGATTTCAAATTCCTATGACGAGATTTCGACATGGATAGTCTAATTTTTGAACTTCAAATTGTCTTTTATTTTCAATTATTTTTGTCCGCAAATGTACGCCATATACCTTAATATGAAATATAAGATCTTTCTGGGAGTGCGTGAAAAGAAAGAAAAGCAAACTGTAAATCATTTCATTCATAGACCGAGGATGAATAACTGGAAGTGTTGAGAACAGCGCATTCCAATATACCTTGTGATTAGCAGGGACAAACTAAAGTTGCATTATCGGGTCCAGCAGACAGAGAAACATTGCTGTGGAAGAATATTTTTTTACGGTCTGATTCCTGGAAAAGAACATTAAAGCCACAGGTGAGAGCGGGTGAAGGGATGTTCCGCTGGGAGAAAAGGGTATGCATATATTGTAATAGAACCAAGAGAGAATAATGGGACAAAAGCGGGGAAACGCTCAGTCTCTACCTTTGGGATATGAGAAGTTCGCCAGACATTATTAGACTAATTGTAACACGCTTCAAAATTATTCGAAATCTGCTTTCTGGAGCGTAGACAAACTTTTATTCAGTGTTGACAAGAGAGAATAATGAGACATTAATGGGACATCATGCTCTCTTGGTGGGTTCCCATCACAATGTTAAACACATGACGACTGGTCCTGAGGGATTTTGTCTTGATTTTAATTTTGTCTCCCGAGAATCTCACGCCTCGGAAAACATTGAGATGCACTGTTACCCTCTGACACCATAGATTTTGCATTGTTGCCCGCTCAGAGATTTTGGCGGGAAACAATTTCGTTGTTAGTTGTCATGTAACCTCGAAGTACAGTCAAACCTCTGGGTACGGAAACCTCTCTAGTATGGACACCTCTCTATTACGGACAGTTTCTAATGTCTCTACAAAAATCTCATATTAATGTTTTCTTTAAAAGGAACCCTCTATAATATGGGTTCTCTCTAATACGGACAACGTACACTACATCTCTTTCCCAGAGAGTAAATTCATATAAACTTAACCTCTTTCTTACGGCCACTGCGGTATTCAAGTGAATCCCGAATCCTGATCAGGTGAATCTGCACAGGGTGGATCCAGTCTAGTTTGGCCGGTGAGCTCAGTATGCAAGGTGATATAAAGCCCAGTTGCTGTATACCAGACAACGATTTGCGAAAGGTGTTTAGAAGAACACAACCGACTTTATGAAGACTTCAATAAATACAGATAGCATAAAGATCTTTTCTATTACATTTTGTAATATAGTTACTGTTTATTGCACTTGCAAAATAGCGAAAGACGCTTTCAGAATTGTGCATTACGTGCAGCATTGCACTGTGGCTCGTTTCATTTTAAAACAGTAATTTGTCTGTAGCTGAGATGTCCAATGTTGTGTGCTACTGAAAGGCAGTGTCTTTGTATTGTGAATTAATGTGACGAGTGTGAGCCTGGTTTTAGCTACTGAACACTTACTGTAAGTGGAGGCATAAAAGTGGCGTCATCGTAATGACCTCTTTTATACGGACACCTCTCTACTACGGACACTTCGCTCTGTCCCTTCTGTGGAGAGGTTCGACTGTAAACAATGAGAGCGCGCGCTGATGGGAAAAAATTTCCAGCTATATAACAATGTGGATTGTTTGCTTTGAGGTAGTCGCGCGTGGACTTGATGACTTTTCAAACAATGGATTTAAATGTGCGGACGTCTCAGGAATTAGACTTGCGTTTAATTACAACATCTAAAAATAACTTTTAGTGAAACTCACATATTCCGGCTAACGCCCTAAGATTCTCTCTCTCTGTCTCATTATTCCTCTCTTAAATAGACCCGACCCATGCATTTTAATGCATCTTGTTTAGGAAAACGTCTGCAAATATTCCGTACGAGGTATTTGACTACAGCCCGTGCAAACCTGCAACGGCCATATTAAAAGACGTAATTTCCTTAGCGCGCAGACAGAGAGACATTTTATAAGGAAAGAAACGATCGCAGAAAAAAATCAAAACCAAAAAATTATTGCTCCATACAAACAAAAAAAGTTACACTGCTTACAATGTTTATTTTTCCAGTTTGTGCAAGTGAGGAGACTAATTGTTTCTCCGATGGGTGATTTCCAGTGTCGCGTATTTTTTACTTGCGTTACATGCGTAAAGGCAATGCAAGAAAGGGCGCTTGTAAGCGTAAAAGTTGAAGCTCACTCAACTTCTCGTTTAAAGTGCCCATCACCTAAAATGTATTATTTTCTTATCTGAAACTACACCTTATTAAAATAACTTCTGCGAAAAAAATTTTCGATTTGAGCCAAAGACGATTTTTTTAGAATTCTTTAAAAACGTTCAAATTTGCCGCCATTTTTGCACATCATTCGTCTTAGTCTTCTCTCGGAGTATGGCGTCATATGACGTACTTTAAGGAACACGTGACCTTATCGACAGGAAAACATTAAGAGTTCTGATAGGTTTTTCTTTTTCAGGAAAACCTATCTTCTTGCGAAGACATTGTGATTCAATCCTTACTTGTTATTTATCTTTTTTGTGCACAGGTGGTGAAGGTAAGGTGATGCAAGTTCCTTAATTTACGTCATATGTGAGCCTGCTAGTTTGCATGATCAGCGGCGCGGGTGTACCGCAAAAATGTAGACTTCAAACATTGGTGAAAAAATCGCGTTTTGTTCAAACTGCAAAATTTTTCCGCAGAAGTTATTTTAATAAGGTATAGTTTCAGATAAGAAAATATAAATTTTAGGTGATGGGCACTTTAAGCTCAGCATTTTTTATTACGTCCGTTAACGAGCGTAGCCAAACATGCACCAGTGGAAATCAACCTTATGGGTGAACACTTTATATCCCATCTAGGGGTAAAGTTGTTTCGTTTGTTTTTTCGTCTCTCACAGAATGATTTTAATCTTTTTTTTTTTCTTTTCTTTTTAATCGACTCAAATAATGCAAGCCGGTCGATGATGACATGTCGGGCTACATAGATTTGTCTTGAGTCGTTTAAAAGATAAATGATGTTTTTCATTACGTGAAGAGTTGAAAGTAGTGGTCTCCACAAACTTTTGAATACCTGTTAAAGATTATCCATTACGTGATCGTTTCGAGCTATTTCCTCGCCAAAAATGTGAAAAATGTTCATTTTGTATGCCAGATACAAAAAACCTCACCAGAAATTCGTTTATTGGCCGTTTTCAGACTAGAGACGGATGATCCGTCTGAGACGGATACTCCATCTTCAAAATCCGTCAAAATTGACAGAAAAACAGATGGATAAAGTTAGGCGGATTGTTTATCTGAAATTAAGACCGTTCCATCTTTAAATTAAGACGTATTATCTGCCTGACGCGAATTATCCAACTGATAACCCGTCTCAGACGGATAATCCGTCTCTAGTGTGAATACGGCCATTGACGTTTACAGCAGAAACAAAAACTGCAAAACTGACTCCGCGGCTGTACTTTGTGCCTGCATAACGATTTGAAAGAGTTTTTTAGTTTTTCTTTCTCGAAAAGGTATTGGATTCTACAACTAGAAAATGCTGAAAATAACACTTGGTCTGTGTTGTTGTTGTTTTGTTTTTTGGGGGGCGTAATAAGATTAGAAAAATATAGTGATTAGCAAGTGGTTTTGACGAAAAAAATTTTGATATGTGATTATCTTTTTTGCCGATAATTTTAATACTACTTCTTTATAAAGAAAAGATGTGACCTGGTCACCTTCGGTTTGATATTTCCTGGAGACTGAAACACGCAAAGACAGAATAAAATTCTCTGGATTCGTAAGATTTACTTCCCAAGAAAACTAAGGCATATCAAAACAAGTGAAAATTACAAATTATGTTAGAGAAGCATCCAATGCTTAATCTCACAAAAACTTACCGGCAACACTCTTCGTTAGCTTGTGAAGGTTGGGAACGTCTGACGGCTTAGACTTCTCAATGTTTTCAAGAGCGTTTATTCTCTTCTTCTGTTCGTTCAGCTCCAATTCTACTCTGAGAAGACCGGCGCAGTAAAAAACAATCGACAAAACAGACAGAATCGAGGTAAAGGAATGCAAACTCTGCTTCTGAGAGGTCATCATAGTCTAATCATTAGTTTACACATGGAAAGGTTTGTTGAATGTTGTTCCAGCCGATGACTCGATATTAGAATCACGATTTATGGGATCTTGCCAACTCTGCACTCTTCTTTATTTCATCTGTATAGTGTTATCCGCAGAGTCAAAAGTTCACTCAAAGTCAGGAAGTTTGACATAAGGGGCTTTCAATGTTGTGCAAGGCAAGTTTCTTTTTAAAGCGTTGCGCTGTTGCGTTATTTGCTCTAAAAGGTTTTCTATAAATCAAAAGTGAAATTATACATACCTTATGTAGAGAACACTCACGTACAGTTTGAAATTCGACTTTGACTTTTCGATTCACTAGAGCTAGTTAAATTACAGCAAAAAAAAAAAAACGAAAGAAAAATACAGAATTAATAAACGCGAACCAAAAACCTTAAAGTACAACAAATGACTAAGAAAACGAGCAAAAGAATACAGGAAAAACTATACTTACAAGATCCGGATACAACTAAGCAACTGCTTTACATGGACCAAAAAAATAAAACTTTATACTAAACTGGACTGAAAACAATAAACCTAACGAACTTACGAAAATTGACAATAACGGTTGCGTAACGCGACGCCGAGACAAGTATTACAGAAAGAATACGCATATGAAAAAAGGCTAACAAAAAACTACTCCAAGCGCGATAAAAAAGGTGTGGGGGGAGGGGGTCTCCCAACTGAAAGGGGAGGGGATGCTCCGCGTCTCTTTTAGGAGTGTAAATTTTGGATTTTGGTCTCACTTAGGGAGTTCTGGGCAAGACGCAATTATATTTAGGATTGCGCGCGAAGCAATATTAAAAAATTATCTATTGTCAGTACGTTTTATTACTCCATTCATGTAACAAAAAATTAAAATGGTCTCTTTTAGGGGTCAAAGAAAGGTTGGGCCACGCCCAGATTGATCTCCTTTAGGGGTTTAATTCAAATTGTCCGACAAGCATCTCCACCCCTTTTATAAGGGATCCCCCCCCGGGGAATCGACCCTAGCAACAATATTGCTTAAGTCCTCTTCTTACTTACACATCTAAGCCTTGTCCTGATTGTTTTGAGAACCATACTTGTTTAACTACTGTTTCCGTTTAATATTATCGTTAGAGTTTATAGTTTATTTGTCATCAATTTCCAAAAAGTTTTTTTGATTGCAAGGAGATGGACAGTGTGAGTATTGTGATATTCATCGTGTCATTCATCAATTTTCTTCAATTTCAACTTTGTTTTTGAGTACATCGTCGATCGTGGCTCTGGCATCTCTTGGCCGATCCATCTACGGTATGCATAGAAAAGGTTCCTTTCAAAGCGCAAACGGTGAAACCAAAGCCGATCACCAAATAAGGCAACTTAAATTTCATCCTTCTGGTGTTATTAGGGATTAAAAATATTTTTTGCCAATGCATATGCTAGAAATCGCGTTCGAGTTGGTTTTAAACAACAGATAATGAATAGCGTTTCCTTGATGGGGTCACCGTGCCAATTTACGCGTCAGGAGGTTCTTAAACTGGGGTATTTTTACTGGTTGCGCGATAAAATTTGAATCACCTTCATAAAGAATTAAGTCTTTGTTACTTGAAACACACAAAATTTTATCTCGAACATAAAGCTTCTTCTATTCAAATAATCAGAGTATTACTTCATTTAATCATTTTCTGATTGCCTGGTTGTGGCGATATTGCACTTTTTCGGACAGTCCCGTGGTTAGCTTGGTCCTCGCCTTGACCCAAATAAACCAAGTACGGAACTATTTTCCAAAAGAAAAAAATGATTGTTCTACTATCAAACTTTTTTTTTCTTCAAATGTGTTTTTTATTAGACTGTTTGTCTTAGCAAATACCTGGAAAAAAATCTGGTGTCACCGTGCTTGTTTCCTCACAAACTGCTGTGAAAGGTGAACATGGTTTTGAGATCGCGAGCAGGGTAGATAATTTGTGCGGCGGGGACTGAAGGGAGATACAAAATAGCGCCCATCGTGTTCGAAGTATGCATTCGAGATCAAGCTTGTTTGCGGTTGTTTTTATGTGTTTGATATCGCCAACACAGAAATTCATACTTGAAGAGAGTACAATAAATACCAAGGAATGAAGGAAGTCAAGATTTGATGGGATTTTGGACTTATGAATCTTTATTTTTTGACGATTTGTAGCGCCGGCGATCTGTTTAATTCCGATGAGCTAGGGTTTGATTTTTTGCTTTGGCGCAATAATGCTTGACAAAGAATCTTGAAGAAAAGACTATTAATTCCTATTCTTCATATGTTTGCTTGTTTGGTTTCTATACACAGCGAAATGTGAATTCGGCAGCAAACTTCGTGCTTACATTAAAGATTGGTCTCCCTCGCGTGGTTCTGGTGGGTCTTATTTGCTCCAGAAAAATTCGTCTCTTCAGACCCGGAGTTTGAACGACACATGTACAGTAGCGATCCCAGGCCAGATACTGGCTCGTAAATGCAGTTGGAGAGCCGTAGAGCTGTCCCACAGACTTCACAGCCCCCAACCAAAGCCTCAGCCTGGACACTTTAATAATTCCACAACTCGAAGGCCGCGATTCGAAAAACCACTGCAGACTCGGGATCACGCACATTTCTTTCATTTTCTTGTTTTTCGATAGCAAATCAGGAAGCTGTCAGCCGATCTGCAGCATTATTATTGCGAATAAAAGCTTTAGCTCTGCAAAAGTGGCCCTTGTTTGTTCTTTTCGTGCTAGCGGGAACTGGATGTTACAATATTATGCACAGTAGAGGGTGAGCAGTGCAAAACAAGGGAATTACCTTAAAGACAAAAATGACAATTTCTGGTGGGAGTGATAATTTTGTTGCAGTAGCGTTCGTAGATGTCCTCACTCACAGCAAAAATGTCGTAAATCTTGTCGAAAATCGAACTGTAAATTTTAAATGACTATTTATGATTTAAAGATCTCCGTTTCGTTTTGAATAAGAATAAACAAAGTCGACCTCGATTACTCGTATTTGCAAAATTTATCACTTGTAGTCTCCCTGAAATGCCACGTGACATTTCTATTGTCCCATCGATCCTAAATTATAAAGCGCGCGCAAAGATGACAGACATTAACGTCAATAGGTAGAGAGAGTTGGGAAGGTCTGACAGCTTAGTCTCCTCAGTGCTTTCAAGAGCGTTTATTCTCTTCTTCTGTTCGTTCAGCTCCAATTCTACTCTCAGAAAACCGGCGCAGTAAAACACAATCGATAAAACAGACAGAATCGAGGCAAAGGAGGGCAAACTCTGCTTCTGAGAGGCCATCATATGCATGGTCTGTTGATTAGTTACACAGGAAAATGAAAGGTTTGTTGAATGTTTTTACAGTAGATGCGTCAGTGCCAAGATCATGTAATATAGGTATCTTGCAAACTTTTTAATTCTGTAATGTTATCCGCAGAGTCAAAGTTTAGAGTCAGCAAGTTTTGCATCAAGGGCTTTTATCGGCTTACAAGGCAAGTGTCTTTTTAAAGCTTTGCGCTGTTGTGGTATTTGCTGTGACAGGGTTTTTTTTAGGCACGCTAAAACTTCAGTCATTATGCTGATTTACTGAAAACCATGCAAACAGCAAATTAAACGAGAATTTATACCATAATTAGGAAGAGAAGAGATCTAAAACGTACTAAATTGTTACCTGAAGTCTGCAGGGGTTTTTTGAACTGAACGCTTCATTGAGGTGTGGTAAAGTACCTAATTGCCTGAGTCTGACGGTCATCATACCTGGTCTTAAGAAACCGTCTTTAAAGACTAACGATTTTAGCAGCTTTCGCCTTACTTCCAACCTTAAATTTGTTGCCAAGGCAATTGAGAAAGTTGTGGCTTTTCAGACCTGCCAGTATATCAGAAAATGACTTAAAGGAGTTATACCAATCTGCTTATAAACCCTATCATAGTATGAAGTCTGCACTCGTTAAAGTTCATGATGACAGCCTGAGGCCCTTGGGTAATCAGAACTCTGTGATACTCTTGTTACTAGACCCATCGACGGCTTCTGATACAGTGGATTATAACTGATATCCTGCTGTCGCGTTTGAAACCAAGACTTGGAATCAATGGCATTGCTCTTGACTGGTTCAGGTCTTATCTTTCCAACAGGACTTACACTGTCACTGTTCTGGGTGGTCGATCTGCTGAGCGACCTTTCATGACCGGTATACCACAAGGGTGTGTACTGGAGCCTATATTATCCTCAACGTACATATACTTCACCTCTTGGAGATGTCATTAGTCTACATGACTTGAGTTACCATCTTTATGAGGATGACACCCAGCTCTATGTCACTTTTAAAACAACTTGTCCTGACTGAACGTGGCGAGATCCCCCATAGAAGTTTGCATAAGTAATGTTGGCTCATGGATGGCCTGCACACTGTAATTTTCAGGGAGTTATAATAACTCCTCTAGTGGGGCTAATTTAACTCCTTACAGTGGAGTTATTTTTCGTGGAGTTATTTTAACTCCAAAAAGGAGTTTAAAGAACTCTTTTTCAGGAGTAAAAGTGACCCCAGATATTGAGGAGTTAAAATAACCCCAAAAAAGGAGTTATCCTGTACCTAAAATTTTTACTCCACTTTCAGAGTTAAATTAACTCCAAAAAGAGTAAAACAACCCCTGTAAGGAGTACAAGTAACCCCATTTCGGAGTAATTTTAACTCCAAGACTGGGAGTAAAAGAACTCTTTTTCAGGAGTAAAAATGACCCCAAATTCGGAGTTAAATTAGGAGTTAAAGTAACCCCAAAAAGGGGTTATCCTGTACCTAAAATTTTTACTCCATTTTTGGAGTTATAATAACTCCCTAAAAATTACAGTGTATATATTATATATGTAAATTAATTTTATGAAATGTCATTTTTTATCATAGATATTTTTCATTAAAGAAAACCAGGGAGGAGCAGCGTGGAAGTCAACAGAAGTAAGTTTATTATTTATTTTATTTCTTGTTTTCTTTTCACTCGCGTTAGAAAGGACTTCCGGTTTTTTTTTTGTCCGAGGGGAACCGGTTCTAGTTTTGAAAGGTTCGAGTTTGCGCGGTATCTTTCTCCTTTCAACGGCTCTCTTCGTGAGTGGAGAGGTTTTGATCGGAGCGTGTGCGAAACGGGGACTAATATGAGCCGAGTTTGGCAAGAAATTCTATTTCCACGGTTTGCAAAGTGCCTGGGACATCATTAAGTCCGGGAAGGCTTAAATGGGCGCTCGTTGCTCAAAGAACCGAGTTCCGGGCACAATCCGAGAGACCATCCGGTGGATGGTGTATAACGTCTCCGCCCAGCTCTGCACACCGTGAAGAAGTCTCCAGCAGGCAATAAGGGGCAAATTGGTTAGTTTGGACATAAGAGAAGAGGGCCAACGAAGTTTTTGGCTGTGATTTTTGCCTTGCTGGAGACTTATAAATTGTGTTGTTATTGCCAGGATGTAATGTGTCCCGCACGAGTTGAAGACGGATTTCCCAGAATGCACTGCGAGAAAGGTTAAAAACATGTTTAATATTTGACCATTACAGTGAGACTGTTCTGTTGTTGTGTTTCAGTTTCTACGACGGAGGTGCTGATCTTTGAATAAGCGAGCAACAACGGTGAGTAGCAGGCTTTTTGCCAGGAAAGGTTATGTTACAAAGTCGTGAAAGTGTAGTTCAAATCAAAGTCTGTGGTTTCGTATAGCGAAGGTTGATTTTTGGTCATGTGTCGAGCGACTCTGGAAATTTACTGTGTCCAAAAGAGCCGCCGTCCTACTGCACAGGCTGAATTGTCGTTCATTTTCAATTTATTGTTGGCATTGCAAGCTAGCTAAATGCTGATCGGATCGCGGAAGAGTAACTATTTTTCCTCAAAGCATGTTAAAGTTCCCGCGCTATAGCACCGTCGCGACGACGAGCGCAATTTATGATTGATTGTCCGGAATGTTCGGTACAATGTTTTTAATCTGCTTTATGCGCCGGTACGGGCGATTATAAAACCATTGCGGGATGAAACTGATCTAGGGAAAATGATGTAGAAGAGATATATTACTTTTTAAACACGTGTTGAGGAATTTTCTTTAAACAAGGTTTTCCCTTTGTCCTTTTCTTTCAGATGTGGCCGTTGGTTTTACTCGCCACCTCGGAGCTGGAATATTTACTCTCTGAAATGTTTATATTATCTGTGCTCTGCTGTGGTCAAACACGAAGAAAGCGAAGCGAAACGTCTTGTAAGATAACGTTAATTTAAAACTATTTGCTTGACCAGTGTTTAGTCTTCGAAAATCGCCTGTATTGAAACTACATCTCTGTAGTTCTCACCTCCTGACCCGTCTTTTGAAATTCAATCCTACGCTTAGTACGGCGATGTAATTGATATGTAACGCAACGTTATTTGGTATCCAGCCCAGAAGTCCCTCAAACGTTAACCCTCATTCAACAAACCGTACTTCTTGTTTGTAACCTTTATCCTTATTTAACCCCAAGCCTTGGCTGAACTTTAGCTATCCACCCTAACCAGCTTAACGTAACACCCTTTTCCTGACAAGGCGAACGTTTAACTCAGTGGATCAACTCATTTGTTATGACCATTGAAATCAGTTGAGACTGCTCGTCTAACCCTAACCCTCCAACCTAACCCTAACCTATTCCTAACCCTAACCTATTCCTATTCCTAACCCTAACCTATTCCTAACCCTAACCCTAACCTATTCCTAACCCTAACCCTAACCCTAATCTGATTTCTAACCCTAACCTATCCCTAGTCCTTACCCTAACCTAACCCTAACCCCAACCTTAACCTTAACCCTAACCCTAACTCTTCCTCCCCCCCCCCCTGCTCTTACATTTAGTAGTATACAGTAAGGACTAAGTAATAGGTGCTTTTCAAGTTAGCCTCAAAAGGCTCTTATAAATTTTTGTTTCTTGAAATTAAGCTGTTTAGGTTCTCAAACATTCGAGGTTCTTATTTTCTTAAGGAAAAAAGACTTTTGGAAGAATGTTGGTGGTTTTAAATGTTTGTGCAAAATATGCATGTTGTTATGTCTAAATGACTGCAATTTAAGCCAATAGAAACTTTTTTTTTGCCATTAGAATGATTAGTGCACTTTAAGAACTCCACAGCGATCTGTTTTATTATTTCTACTTCATCTGGTTCTTTCAAAATCTTAGCCTGAAGAATTCTGCTGCTTATCTGTGCCTCTCCTCTGTGTCACTATCCTGACATAATAATGAGTGACACGTGCATGTTTTACTGTACAGTATTTTTCAGATGAAATAAAATACTGATTTGCATTGTTTTTGTTGTATTGGGGGCAATTAGAGACTTACTGAAAACTATACACTGTAATTTTCAGGGAGTTATAATAACTCCTCTAGTGGGGCTAATTTAACTCCTTACAGTGGAGTTATTTTTCGTGGAGTTATTTTAACTCCAAAAAGGAGTTTAAAGAACTCTTTTTCAGGAGTAAAAGTGACCCCAGATATTGAGGAGTTAAAATAACCCCAAAAAAGGAGTTATCCTGTACCTAAAATTTTTACTCCACTTTCAGAGTTAAATTAACTCCAAAAAGAGTAAAAACAACCCCTGTAAGGAGTACAAGTAACCCCATTTCGGAGTAATTTTAACTCCAAGACTGGGAGTAAAAAGAACTCTTTTTCAGGAGTAAAAATGACCCCAAATTCGGAGTTAAATTA
>CALNXK010000050.1:727500-770000 GCA_942486035.1 Porites lobata | reverse complement strand
TAAAAGTTTGCTCAAAAGGGATTTTCAGTAAAAGATAGAGAATCGAATGAAACACTAGGTAGGATTGAAGCGGATTTCTAGATGTATCCGACGCGTAGATATGATTTCGGGTTGAGGTAAAAGCTTTTCAAACTCTCAAAAGTAGTGTCCAGGTCTGCGCCGTCCCATAGCTGACTGTGTCCCTTTAAACCTCCAACGCCGGGCGCAGAACGCAGGTGCATGGCAATTGTGTTGTTACTCTTTTGCCAAAGTCCTGTTATATTATACCAGTCTATTCTTCTTGTGAATCTTTACTGGCACCTGATCGATCTCCGAATTGACTGTGAAAGAAATTGTTATTACTTAATTGAAACGAAAACCTCCATTTTAGACACTTTCCCTTGAGAGTTCATATATGATGTATTTATACTCGGCTTGGATTGGCGGCAGACGTAATCTACCTTTACAGGGTTTAAGTTGTTGTCTCGTAAAACACTTCAACATCAGTGGGAGTGAAGTAGGCACTGGATCCACCTGCATAAAATCGACAGGAAATGTAAAATGCAGAGTACCCAGGGGGGAGGGAGTAGGAGTAGCCACATTTGGTGTTGGAATAGCTGTTGCTTGCAGCGTTGTTGGATATGTACAGGTCGTATCCTCCACCAAACACTGGTCCCCTATCAGAACATGTGTATATAGCTTTACTGTAATAACCTGGCATGATGTTCACCTTAACCGGTGCGTAGCCATGGATGTTATATAACGAGAACAGGAACGATTTACTTGAATAGACATAACGACAAGAACCTGTGGAAAAACATTTTGCAGTTATTAATTTCAATTACTCAAAACACTTTAAGTAGCAAGGGCGACATTGGCGGCTATAAATACTTTGTGTTCGAAGCTGGATGTTTTTCACCTTTGAACCTTTTTGATAAAATATTCTATATAACAATTAACAGAGCCAGGAAATCCACCAGTCCTCACCAAAAATCAGTCAAGTTATTTTGAAAAAGTACTGTCCTATACATTATAGAGCTACTAGATCTACTAGTAAGCTCTTGTAGAGAAAACGAAATTTCAGGCATTTCGCTTTGGTATTCATTTACTCAACTAGTTAGGTAATTCTTTCATTTAAACTCCATTCGATAACAATCTGTTGCATCAACATTAGAATTTTTTATGAATTGTTTGGTGCGAACGCATTTTAATACTTTCAATCCGTTTATCAGAATATTTTTAAGAGACAAATAAAATAATCCCGAGAGAAAAATTTTAACTATCTCTTTATGCCAACGGTGTCAGTGACTTATGTTTATTAAAGAGGCCTTATCGACACGTATCCGGATATTAGTTTTGCTTCCATGTACACATAAACGGCGTTTTCGGGCAACGAAAACGTTGGTTTAAGGCCCAGTACACACGTATCGGGATGTTTATTCAGCAAAAATATGCGCCTAGTGTATGAGAATCGTTTTCGCTCGTCCACACGAAAACTCTGAACATGCATGATCTGTGTGCGATTAAAGCTGTTCTGAAATGATACATACCACCCCAAGACTTGTCAATGTATCCACCAAATATGTAACTAATACTTACTAGGACAGGACCAAGACGTGTCAGTATATCCACCAAATATGTAACGAATACTTACTAGGACTGGACCAAGACTTGTCAGTGTATCCACCAAATATATAACTACCGACTTGGACGATGGTTACAGCGGGACCCTTTCCATCACAGTTACTGTGAAATGTGAATGCCGCCCAACCATCTGTCTTAGCGTGCCAACACCTTACAAACCTGCTGCGGCCTGTAGTCTGGAGCACTGGGTCTAAATACGAAATCAACTTGAAATGATACTTCCTGCCATGGCTGTCAAGAATGCTGGATGAGCTGAGAGCATCTAAAAATGAAGGTGGTGCACATCGATGAGGAGGTCACATACTCTGTACACTGAAATTTCCAGTCCTTGCGTCATTAAATCCTCCTTAATTCTTTCGCTCCTTTTACCGCTCCTTCACGAGCAAATACATATGTACATCGACGATACTTACTCGAAAACCTTTTTACTCAATCGCATAAAACTACAAAACAAGGAAAATGAAGTCGACGCGAAAAAATGTCGACGCTAAGCTCAACAACCTTAAGTCACGTATTCAGGGGCGTAGCCAGGATTTGTTCAGAGGTTCGCACAATTCTCCAAAAGCCCCTAACCCCGTCCGCCACCTTCCCCCTCCCGCACCTCCAATGTCCCCAAAGGTGGAGGTTACTGTAAGCCTAAGCGTTTTTACGATAAGTAAAATAACCTCGTGTGTTTACTTTCACGTTCTCCGGACAACGTCGCATATTAAGAAAATTTCACGCCGTGGTCGTGCAGGGACGGCAAAGAAATGTACCAAAAAGCGTGCGAAACATGCAAAAAATTGTTCAACTTTTTAAACCTTTTGCTTGTTGACGTCGTTCTTGTTGCCTTCGCTGTCGTCGTTTCTGATAAAGCCACCCAGTTTTACCGATGTGTGTAAATCGTTGGGAATCCGAATGTATTTTTATGAAAGCTTGCAAAATGATCCGAATACCCTCAATGTATAATTAATCCGGAATCCTAAATCCGAAACATTTCGGTATGAATCCTTTGGGGTAACCTTAGCGCCTACGCCAACAGTTTAACAGTATCTCACAATTTGATTTGCAGATGAGCGATTCTTTTCCCCCTGCACTATTTGCCACATTATTTTTGACCGATAAAGCACTCTAAGTTCATGTAAGTGTGCCCTGCTTAGTCTAGTGCGAAGACAGGCCGAAGTGAAAACAACGCGTTTACTATTTATACCATCAAGTCTTACTTACTAAGGGCCTGTTTATATGGAAGTGGGGGACCTCAGATAGCTGAGGTAACATGCGGCGGGTCAACCCACCTATCATGTAAACGTAATCAAATTCAATTGAGAGATTGTGTGGACAGGCGGGTTACATTACCCACCTGGGGTGCCCCCCGCCATGTAAACAGGCCCTAAATACATCATTGAAGATTCGGTCCACCAATGACATTCGAGTGTAAAAAGAAAAATTAAACTGACACTCCGTTGTTAAATGAATTAATCCAAACTGTGCTCTTAAAATAATAATCTTTTATCAAATTTTATCCTTTTTAAAATTTTTTTTCCACTATTCGTTTTTGTACTCTTATTGTATTATAATTATTTTCTTACCGTGCGTACAGGCATCTACGTCCCTGGTATTTGAGAAAAATAAAATACATTATAACAATTAAAAGTCGCGGGAAAGGACACGACATGGTGGTATACATCTTGTAAAATCCTGGATTTACATTGTTAATCTGTTATTTCTATTCCTTTCATACTAAGCTAACTTTTAGAGCCTGCTGACCAAAAGTCTATTCTGAGACTGAAAAAACGTAACAACATAGAACGTAGTCCTTTGTTTTAAACAGCACCAAGTATTTAAAAATCTGGTCAGATGCTGAAGTGTGAAGACTGAAGTAGTCATAGAGGGTCAGAATTAGGCCTTGTTGGTGCCTTCCCCTGCGTTCCATATGCCTTCCCTTTGTTAATATTTATAAGTGTCTTCCTGCATACTAATTTAGTGCTTTCCTGTATATTAATTACGTGCCTGGTCAGTGTCTAGCTAGCTAGGTAAAAACGCGTTCCTCCATACTAATAGGCAAAGTTTGATATATTACACATTAACTCACATTTTTTTTGCTCATCGAAAAGAGAGTGCATCAAAGATTTGCCGATTATCTTAACGACAGACCCGTAACTTTGCCAAAAGGACTTCGCCTTTTTGGAATATATTATTACGTTTATAATTTGTAGTTTCAGTCTAGCGTACATTTAGCTGTATTTATTAAAATACACAACACGCAAAAAGCAGTTCGTGTATAGCTTACAAAATTATGTTTATTCAGATCGGGAAATGTTAAAGAAGTTATTAACCTTCCTGGGTCTTTTCGCCAGAAGAAACAAAAAGTATAACTTACAGTAAAGGTTACTGAGTATCAGATATTGTGATGTATAATCTAAAAGATAAGTTTACACGTAACGGTAAGTCGGGTCCAATTTCTCCAAAAAAAAAACCAATTCTAAACACAAAAATCGGCTTAATTTGCCACGTGGGTAGAATCGCGTATAGACGGAAAGATTGGCTTAGAAAGGTTAACTGTGAACTGGACGAATGTCTTGAATGACAATCTGCCTTTATAAGATATTAAATTTCTTGGGTTATTAACTTCAGCGATACAGAGTTATGGGTAGAATACTTTTCAATATATAACTATAACTATGATCGAATTTGATTTTAACGTTTTTTTTTTTGTTTTAAAATCGGTTAAGTATAAATTTCTGGATTTCTTTGCGTAGGTTCAGAAGCTTTTTGAAAGTGTATAATTGGACGCTTCGCTTTTAGCCTTGGCTAAATTTATAGTAAGATAACGGTTACAACGTTTCGTCGGTAGGCAACGTAAAACGATGAAATAAAAAAAACTGTAAAAAGGAAGTAGAAACAAAAAAAAGGCTTTTATTGAGAAATATATGGATCGCTTCGTTCTTTACTCGACGCGATTTCCGCAATTGATGAGACAAGTTTAAAAATGTGATTAAATATGATAATGAAACTGGGTGGAGTGCTTAAAACAAACACACAGACAGACTCTACCAGTTGATCATAGCTCAGACAATACATGTACTGTTCTATTTCTCTGCCCTAATAATGCAGTCAGAGAGAGCAATGACGCGTTTTATACGTAAAGGAGAGGGTTAGAAATGAAATAGCAGTATAAAAAAGAATTACCTTTTTCAAATTCGATGTAAGTCACGGCTTCTGTCTTGAACACTCTTGCATATGGTGCAATACATTTGTAAATCCCTCTATCTTTCATTGTTATGTCTCTTATTACTAAAGTTCCATTTATCAGCTGGCGGCTTCGTCCAGCAGGTAGTTGGCCATCTTGTTTCTTCCAGCTGATGACAGGTTGAGGATCACCAGCAGCTTTGCAGTCTAGGGTCAACGTGCTGCCCACTCCTGGGAAAACTTTGGCGGGTGGTTTAACAATGAATCGAGGAGGAGAGACAACAACTAAGAAAGTTTTCTTTTCAGCGCGTCCTAACAGGTTTGATGCCGAACAGAAGTAGAAGTCAGAGTCATCTTTACGAATATGTAGCATTTGTAATGCACCGTTGTTGTACTTCATCCTTCCCTGGGGTAATGGACCAGATGTCTTTCTCCAAGTTACCGCGGGTGCAGGATACCCAGTCACGTTACAGGATGGGAAAGTATAGTTGCTTCCTTCAATAGCGTGATGAGGCCCCGGATGAAGGGAAACTCGAGGGTAAACTACAACAAGAATTTTTTTATGGTATGATTAATAAGAATTAACACAGAAATAGGCTTAAATGATCTAAGCCAGGTCACCGAGACTTTTTGCTAAAACAGTTGCCTTCTGTTAGGGACATATATAGGGAAAGTTATTAGTTAGTATTTTTGACCAATTCCCTTCGATAAGTGGCTTGCCTTGATTTTATTAACTAGAGGAATTAGGATTTTAAGGCTACATTGTACTATAGCGCTGACAGCAAACCTGAGAAAGGCATAAATAGCTCTGAATAAAAAGCGACGACAACAATATATGGTAGTCACTTTTATAACTTGTTTTTCTACTTTTTTTTGAAATAAGTTATCCAAAGCACAATGTAAGGACAACAGGATCTTCGAAATTGGTTTCATACTGTTCAATTTTCTATCTATAGTTCATAGCGATCTTACCATTTACTATCAGCTGCAACAGTGCCTGCGCCTGTCCTAAAATGTTGACCGCTGAACAGTTATATGTCCCCGAATCACTTCCTCGCACATTCTTAAGAAGCAACTTTCCTCCTGAAACCACTGACCGACTAGACTGTCTGTTTGTTTTAATCCATTTTATTGCAGGTTTAGGATTACCACTCACTGAACACTGAAACGAGGCTGATCCACCTTCGTTAACTGTCAGCGTTTTAGGGGATACGGCAACAGCAGGGGCTGAAATCGATTCACCAGGTTCTCCTTTAGCTCCCGGCATGCCTGCAGGTCCCATGTCTCCTTTTTGTCTCTTGAGTCCAGCATCACCCCTCGGGCCTACAGGTCCAGTGATACCTCGCTTGCCGTTCATTCCTGGAGATCCTATAATATCTTGGTCTCCTTTGTTTCCCCTTCGTCCCTGGGATCCTTTGTCTCCCTTCGGACCAGGTGGACCGGGAGGACCTGGGAGACAGCTATGACCATTTGACTGACAGAGTTGAGGTTTTAGCTCGGACAACAGTTTGTTAATCTTCAGAATTGTTTCCCTGTCTACTGTGATTTTAGCTTCCGTGGTGTTTTTCAGTACATCGGTTGCTCGCCTATTCCTATGGAGCTTGGCATATTCAGATTCTACAAAATATGTCAGTGCTTAAGATCAAAACTGAGAACCCTGTACCTAGTTAATCTTAGTAAAAACCCTTCAATGCAGAGGTCCACTTAGCGCGTAAATAAAACCGAATTGTTCTTTCTTGCTGGATCTCTAATGTAGAGATGCTAATGCCAGACGTCACTTGAAATGGGAATTAAAACAAAACTGAATGCAAGCTAAGGCTGGCAATACGGGGATGATTTTATTTGAGGCCAATTAAAACAAATTTTAGCCTCAAATAAATCAGCCCTTTGCCGTTTTGTCAGCCTTGCATTCAGTTTTGTTTAAAGTAAATTAAAGCATTATGTACAGTTATATGTAATGTAATGTATTGTTTGTGGAGTTGTTGATAAAGTTAAAAAATTTATTTAACGAGAGTCCGGCAACTTTATACAGTAAAAATGAGTGCAACATTAGCCGGCGATTTAGCCGATCTCCTTTTGGCGTGATATTCAAACGAGGTGTTTGCAAGGAGAGAGATGACAGGCCTTTAGTCGGGGTAATGGAGCACTAAAAATGAATTGAAATACTCGGTCAGCTGGTGGACAAGGTAAAAGGAGATTAGGAAAGACAGGAAAGCGTCACTGGCTTCGCCTCACAGAGACCGCCGCGTGCGAAATTGACTGCACACAGGAAATACAAAAATTGCCCTTCAGAAGCTAAAAAACATGCAGACTTTCCTCGAGATTGACAGGTCAATGTAGGAAAAATAAAAAGCTCTTAAGTTTCACTAACTCGATAAAACAATATTTGCTCGCCAAAAAGGAATGAGGGCTTAATACTTCTCGAAGAAAATAAGGCCAGTGTAGTCTACTCAAATTTGACGACTGTATCCTACATACACCTAATCACGACGTTTTTTGATGACATGCCGACTCCATAAATAAGAAATATAAGCACTGTGGGGGAGGGGGTACTCCCTTATATAAGCTATATAGGTATGTGCCGCCACATCGGGTAGGGTTTTTGCGCCGTTTTGGCTTGAAAAAGAATATACTCTTTGCCCATTTTGGTTTGAATCGGGTATGGTTTTCGATGGAACTATGTGAGTGTATGAACGTATTTATCGTTTCAATTCCAAAAAAATAGAAAAAATGTTTTGGTTTGCGTTCAGCGTAATGATAACATAATTTCTGCCTAAAGGCCAGGTCTGAAAACGGGTATGTAAAATTACATTTTTGGGTCTAAAATAGGGTCAGGATTTGGAAAACCGGGTGGCACACCACCATCAAGAATTCCCAGAAGAACCCCCCCCCCCCCGGGGAGTAAGTATTGTTGGTTTTCACATGACGTCACTAAAATTCAAACTTCAAAACTATCGATAGAACCTATATTTTACTTTCATAATGTATTAGAGGAGCTGAACACTAATTTTCAAACAAATTTTCGCTTCAAAAGGGTTCTTGGTTTCGTGATAGAGTACGCTTGAATTTCTAAGCTTTTGCGTGACGTGGCATTTACATAACGGCCAAGAGAGCTATCATGTAGGTTAAAGAAATTACTTATTTCAGGGAATTTTGCTCTTTCAACAGTTCATTTATTAGATAAAGTATTACTTTATTGTTTATGAGTTCCTCGAAGAATAAATTCACGCTCTTGTAGCAAAACTCGGTAACAGATATTTCTGTTGGTTTCCTTCCGCCATGTTGGTGCTCATCCCGGAGGGCACCAACATGGCGTCTCCTTACAAATCTCTTAATTTTGTGAAAACATTTCTTCGGATATCTCGTATACGAAATATTGCTCTGACCTGAATCTTGGCGAGGGTCTTTCCATATTTACCTCCTTTCGTTTGCCAGATTAATAATAATAATAATAATAATATTTCTGGACTTTATCTATTGAACGGTTTTGACTTTTATTTTGATCTACTTTGAATTGCGTGACACTGAAAACCAGCAATTAAGGGAACCAGATTAGAAAATTTTGAATTTTTTTTTACAAGAAAACTTGTTGATTGAGCTGAGATTTATGAGAAGCCGGAAATGATAATTACTCGTCCAAAAAAATTTAGTCCCATCTGCTTGATCGATGCAGCTTTCTTAAAAAAAATGTTCGTCATCTTTAATTTGAACTGTAATTTGAAAACAATAGTTCACCTACTATTCAGAAACAAAGATCATTAAGTGTTTTTAAAAACTTATTCCCTACAAAGGAAACAAATGGTGACCTGTTCACCTTCGGTTTTCTTTACCTTTGCGCTAAGAACACGCAAAGACAAGATATCTACCGTATATACAAGATTTTTCTGCACTCGCAAGAATTTTTTTAAAGAAAAAATAAAATAAACATTCTGTGTGACGCTCTTATTGTAAAATATTGAACCACAATAGAAAGGACTTACCATGAGTATTCTTAGTTGACTTGTCACGGTTTGGAACATCGGGGGGATTATTCTCCTTGTTGTTTTCAAGATCGTTTATTCTCTTCTTCTGTTCGTTTAGCTCTAATTCTACTCTCAGAAAACCCACGCAGTAAAACACAATCGACAAGACAGAAAGAATCGAGGCAAAGGAAGGCAAACTCTGCTTCTGACAAGCCATGGCTTAATTACTATTTGATTGATTAGTCCGCATGAGACAATGAATGGTTCATTGATTGTCTGGTTATTCGATATCATGGTCAGAATTATGGGTATCTTGCCAACTTTGTACTCCTCTTTATTTGTCTGTTATGCTATCTGCAGAGTCAAAGTTCACTCATATTCAGTCTTACATCAGAGGCTTTTGGATCCACCACTCAAAGATAAGACCAAAGTACCCCCTCTATTAACCCCTTCTCTCCCCCACCCCGCCCCCACCATAAAAAGTGAGTTTGTCATTTGCATAGCCCTCTAGACTACGAGTAGTCCCCATTTTTCCTTAGGGATAGTAGAGCGAGCGAAACACGAGCACACGCGAAAATCACCCCACGCGAGAAAGACGAGACGCGGCGGGGACTTTGTCTGTAGTCCCTCATTTTGCTCTCTCCCCGTGGGGAGTCCCAGTAAAAGAACAAGATTTTAATGCCTCAGTACAGTATAGTATGTCAGAAGACAATTAGGCTCATAAGTATATGCCTCATAATGGAAGCCTACATTACATGGATAGTGTCGCTGGTTCAGTTGCCTGTAGAATTCGGAATCAGGGGAAACCGTTCTTGCTCCTGCAGAATCCCACCAACGACTGGAATCCAGATAACAAGTTACATCAACAAAAACATGTACAGTACATGGAATCCGGAATCCAAGGCGTGGAATCCAGAATCCAACAGTGCCTTGGACTCCCTCAAAAGGGGTAAAGGCATCGCACCCCATACAAAAAAAAATAAACTTTGCAAAGAGGAAATGGAAGAAAAAAAAAACAAACAAACTCATCTGACAAACGGCTCACTTCAGGTGCACAATGGTTCCTACATTTAAATCCTTTCCCCGATATAAATAATCATTATCATAAGTTGTTGATCAGTTGTAGAGCAAACAAATAACTACTAAATGACTCTTGGAGACTTAAGGGTAGCTAAAAATGGAACAGGATACAAAAAGGCAAAATCCTTGAAAAGTCTACAACAAAGCAGATGTTATCTACAGGAATTAATCCGTTGTCTCGTAAAACACTTCGTCGTCAGTGCGAGTGATGTCGTTTCGCATATTCCTATAAAAACCTAAACATGTTATAGGAAAGAAAAGATGTAGAGTACCCAGGGGTGAGGGGTTAGGAGCTGCCTGGCACAACTCCTCAAGTGTTTGAATCGCTTTTGATTGCAGCGTCAGTTGTCCGATGACAGGTCGAATTCGTAACTAGAATTTGGTTCACTTCGTATCAGATATTCGGAAAGCTTTCCATAATGCATCACAAATCACTCGTCCGAAAACGTAAAAAGTGCCGGGCGTCAATGGATTATATAAACAAAATTTAAAAAGTGAAATAATATATATGTCTGCTATGACCAGAGTTCGAGAGCTCTATATAGTCAAAGAGGAGTGAAACACTTGCCGCAGACTCAGTTGATTTTCTTTTCAGCGTGGTGTTCGTACTCATGTATCGAGGTGTTTGCAAGGAGAAAGATGATTGTTATATTTGTCAGGTTGAAAGCCTTCACTGTGATAGACAACCTGTCCTGCATGTGCTGCAGGCGTTTACTCGAGGTGCAAGAGCACATAAATTAACTTAGAGTACTTGATGGAGAAGGATGCCATGGGAAAAGCCACTATCTACCTCTGTGATCAAACAATTTCCCCCCTGCCTCATCGGTCAGTCCGCCTCGCTGCTTTAAAAATTAGGCAAAGCGACTATAGGGAGTACCCTAAATAATTCGTCCGCGCATTTTTGATCCCATCTGCTTGATCGGTACAGCGGTCTACAGCTGCAAACAGACCCCCAATCTTCTCACTATGTTCGTTTTTATTTTAGTTACTGAAACACAATAAGGCAGTTTACTCTGCAGTAACCATCATGCACTCGTGAGAAAAAAAGATCATTAAGTAGTCGATCTTTGTTTGTTTTTAAAGGATATTAATCTCATTAGGAGTAAGCAGTCTCAGGAGCCTATCAAATGGAGCCTCCATCTCCCATACAAGCCCTTGGAGTCAACCCTTTCCCGAGTAGATTTATAATTAGAACGGTTCCCAGGGGAGACTTCGCGCGCCGACGGTGGGAAGAGCCAATCACAACGACTAAATGACACTGCTATTGTATTTCATGAAACAGCAGGAACTCCGGTGCTGACAGGCCAAACAAAATCATAAGCTAGTGAAACGTGACTTTAGCGTTTTCATCCCTCAGAGATTTTCTTTCTTTTCTTTCTAGCGGGTAGATTATACTGTGGAGAGTTTTAAACTCTGACTATGTTAATCTTAATTTTGGTTGCTTGTCTCACATTAAGCTGGTCTGTTACATGCGTAAGGATTAACTACTACCTGCAGTCTGTAGTTCTGATAGGATTCGTTTTCTTTAGCCAATTTTTTTGAGCGTTAAGTTTCTTATTTCGGCTAAATGACTCAATATTAATCAAATTTCTAGTTTTTCAAGTTTTTGTCCGAAATGCGTTTGTCTGAATAAATACTGTGGTTGTTTTGTCCGTCAGTTAGTGTGATGATTCCCTGCTATGTTTTGTAACGCCGAGCCCAGCCATTGTTTTCTCGCAAAAAAGTGATCTACAGATGCGAATTCGAAGGAAAGAATTAGCCTAAACTTCTACATTAATTGCTGAGAATTCTCCTGTTGGTCAGTCATAATTCTTTGGGCGCAGATACAATCCATTTTGTTTTTCTTGAGATAAGAGGGTCTTTGGACTGGAGCGCGATGTCACAAATTCCACCGTTAGCAAATTACTTTTGAGTTAGCTTCACGGTCGAGCAACTGTTGTCTTCTGTTCAACTTTTCAAGTGCCAGTTTTATCAGGCAACTCTCATGGTGATACAAGTCAGTTGTAAAGGAAGACTGCAATTTTTCTGAAGCATTCCTCCTTGGTTGCTACTCAGGTCATCGCTTTTGCACACGGTGCTTAACTGGCGAAATCCACTCCACGGCGATGACAAAAATAAATGATCCTGGCACTTTTTCGGCGCTGATCATCGAAAAGTTTCAAGTCGACCACAGAACGCTTAATGGTCGACTCTTTTCAAGGTGTATGCTTAAATGTGGGATGTATGACGGCAAAAAAAAAAATCAAAAACAAACACTCGCAAAGAACCTTTCCGTGATCCTCAGTTCGCTGCCTTTGTCCCATCGCTTCATGCTCAGTCTCAGTCGGGTAATTCATTAACTTTTATTTCATCCCAGATCCCTGCGGCTGTAAAACTGTAAAAATGAACGTATAGTAAAAAAGGAAAACGGTCGAAGGACGGGCTTCTGAGTTCGACTTAATCCAACTTCATTTTTTTCACGGTGACATACGAGACTCACGGAAATATGACACTTTTCGCGGGAAACAAGCCGTTCTATTTATAAATCTACTCGGGAAAGGGTTGACTCAAGAAATTAATGGAGATGGAGGCTCCATTTGATGGGCTCCTGGCAGTCTTAAAATTTACTGGAGTGGGCCTATTTCAGAATTGAGCAACACACATTATACGGGAGTCACAAGACTACAGAGAACCAATTGCAATACACCACGCAAGCATGTACGAGTATAGTGCTTAATTTTGGGTTTTATTAGACTAAGGCTTTATAATAGGCCACTTGCACAAAGAGGTCACGTGACAAATGTTTCCTTTAAACAATGAGTTGGAATCTTGCTGATAACAAAAATTGACAGAGCATATAAAAATTATCTTACACCCGAAATTTGAGAGGAAACGCATTTAAGGAAGATATTTTATGGCACTTTGACTTTTCAACAAAGTAGTATGATTTGTATTAGCGGCCATGTTGGAGGGCATACTCTTGTTCTCCAACATGGCGGCCAAAACTACTTTTTGCTTATATCTTGTTAAACGTTTGATAGTTAGGCTCAGATGTGCTGCAAACGTTACCACATCATCTTTTCAACATTTACCTTGAAGTTTAAGTTCAAAATTTGTGTTTAGAAAGGGGTAATTCATAATTTTAAAAGTCACATTTTGGTCACGTAACCAGCTATGAACTTATTCATTTTAAAAAAAATGGTGCGGATTTGAAAAACCAAATCACTATTATTTTGTTTAAGATATGACCCACTAATCGTTTTTCGAAGGCAAAATCATATAACTTTCACTTTCATAAAAACTATGTTACATGACCTCTTAGTGCAAATGGCCTATTTCAGCGCAATTGAGTATTAAAGCAAGCAAGCAAGATTAAGTTTTGCTAGTTACATTTAGCCTGTGTAGAGACGATTCCCTCCCTTTTTTTCTGAGGGGAGGGGGACTTCTGTACACAGCAGGCTAGTTACATTTGAATTTTTTAAAGTTTCTCTCCCACCTACTCCATAGGCAGTTTCTGATTGTTTTTTGTTTAAGTTGTTTCTAACTTATGTGTTCTTTTTTGATCTTTGATATGGACCGTATTTGAGTGTATCAATATGAACCACTGATTAGATTTATCCAGTGGTTTATTGTATGCAAGGAGAAATAATATTTGAATAAACTGCCTGTTCCCAAAACAAGATTTTTGCATGTTCATCTTCGGTTTTGTTTTACTCTGCGCCATAAACACGTAAACACAATAAATCTATGTGCAAAATTTTCTGGACTTACAACATTTGTTTTTGAAAAAAAAATAAAAACGCATTCAATGCTAAACCAGATTAAATACAAACTTACGACGGGTTTTCTTAGCTAACTGGTTAGGATCGTCTGACGACGTAGTCTTCTCGTTGTTTTCAAGGGTTTATTCTCTTCTTCTGTTCTTTCACTGGCTTCAATTCTGCTCTCAGAAAACCAGAGTAGTAAAACAGAATCGGCAAGACAGAGAGAATCGAGGCAGAGGAAGGTAAACTCTGCTTCTGAGAGGCCAGTGGTCTGGTCATTAGTTTATGAAAAGGTTTGTTAATAAATGTTGCTACAGCTGGTTATTCCATAAGAGACTAATAATTAACACTCAAATAAAGCGTATTTTTTAAGTACTAGATCTGAAACGTACATTATCGTGACTTTTGAGAATTCCAGTTGTTCGCATTCTTTTTGTGTAATGATCTTGCGGTATGTAAAATTTTTAAAAATCATTTCCATGGTTTTCAAATGACGTCACCAAAATTCAAACTAAGAAACTATCGCTTCTTCTGAGTGCTTCTTTCATTAGCTATCACAGCACTTTTTGCTACAAGCGTACGCAACGGCGTCCTGGACTTTGACAGTTTTCTACTGCGTCTGAACAACAAAATTGATATTCTTCGCACCACAGCTTTTAGATCTAACCGCTTATCGCAATTCAAAAAAACATGGGACAAACTTCTTTAGATACGTGAATGCTAGTGTCATTTCCTTCAAGCTACACTTTACTGCTATACTGTTTCACTTATCAGGTTTGCGTCTTTTTCCTTTTAATTTGTTTAGTTTGTTTTTTGTTTTTTTTTTCCTTTACAAATTTAGTTTGTTTTTTGCCATATAGATATATATATTATTTTTCATAGTTAAAATAACAAGTATTTGTAATTAATTTTTTTTGTCAATAAAGAAATAAATAAAAAAAAAACTCTATTACAGCACTTAAATACTCAGCTTTATCTATACAAATTTTCGGTTCGAAAGGATTCTTCGTTTTGCGATAGAGTGAAGCAAAAATGGCGCTCATAAGCCCTCTTCTTGTCAATATGCAGATTTAAGCCAAAATGTCAAGGGATACAGATCGTTGATGAACCAGAAAATAGACACTGAGGAGTTCGACGGTCTGAACTATTCCTATAGGCCCCATCCTTGAATATTCTCTGGTGCCGTTTGTTACGAGACTCAGAGTCAAACTTGTTTTGACTACAGTTTCCGTTTAAGGTCTCGGTAAAGGAAAACGAGGTGCCCACAGAAAAAAATTCTAGTCGCGCGAGTATTTTCGCTACAAAGGCAAGTTATATATCAAATTAAAGCTAAAAGACTAAAGTACCTTATAAAAGATTTTATTTCATCGAATTTCAAAAGGGGCTTAAGTTTTTTGTTCTCGAACTCAGAGGTATCGAGTTTACTGCTGAAGCTCCAGCCCTTTCGCGTTGTTAAATATTCACTTCCTTTTTATTGTATCTGATTGACAGATAAAAGACCTAAAAAAGGGTGTGAGGAAATTTGTATATGTCTCGTATTAGCGGAATTATTGCATTTCAAACTAAAAAGTCGAATCTCGAGCGCGATTTACGCAAAGAAACTGACATAAAATGAGTTACAAAGGAAAATCGGAAAATTCCTCACACCCTTTTTGAGTCTATATCATTATCCATCATATCTGAAAGTTTCAAAGCGATAGCTTAAAACCTGTCCCGACTGGAGGTCGCAGAATTTTGATTTTTGCGTCTAAAATAGAGTGAGAGAAAATCAGCTCTAAAGATTTAGCGCGAAGTCCACGCTTGGCTGGTTAGCTCAGAAAAGGCTCACTTTCTGATTTTCTTTTTCTGCCAAAATAAAATTCAGGACCCACTCATGCCAAAAATCCAAAAAAAACAAAATCGAGCAATGTACTAAAATTTTCATTTACCGAGACCTTAATGATATCTCCAGACTTTAATAAAGTTTATTTGTCATCCTTTTTCAAATAGTTTTGTTGGATTGCTATCTAGGAGTTAGACCATGACAGTGAGCAATTACATGTATGTTTTTCATTGTCAATTCTTCACCAGTTTTTTTCAATTTGAACTTTGATTTCATCATACTCTTTGATCATGTTATTACAGCTTTTATCTTCATATGCTTCTTTTGTCCAATTCGTACCCAACCAGTGCGACAAGCGTAAAGGTAAAAGGAATTGGCTCCCACGCGCTTGGGCGTCTTAGTTCCCGGGGGGTACTCAATAAAGAGGCTCCGTCCCAAAGGCCAACCCCTTACCCCTTTATTTACCATTTTTCACGAAAAAGGTACCCCTTTCGCATACCTAATTCTATTGACAAATGGTACCCCTTTCAAATACCGTAAAATTCCGAAAATAAGCCCCAGGGCATATATTTTTCAAAGGCCTTTTTTGAGGGGCTTATTTTTCTACGGAGGGATATTTGCGTTTCAAAATCGATTGGGCTAGCCTTATAGTTGGAAGTAAATGTACTGTTGTAGCTTTGTTTTACTTGGTATTTGAGGGCAATTTTCCAAGTACAAGCCACCGGGGGGCTTATATTTGGAGGGGCGATTTAACGAAGGGTTTCTTGCATTACCGGTTTGGGGGGCTTATACACGGAGGGGTTTATTTTCGGTACCTTGTTTAGGCCTTTGCATCCCTTTCACTTATTGAACATGTACTGCTTTTGGTACAGGAATCAATCACAAAAATAGAACGTTTTCTAGACTCTATAAAACCATGAAATGTATCTGTTAGCCCTTTTGGACCCTTTTACAGACCCAAATGACAGATTTCCCCACCCCTTTTATATACTTCAACTAGTAAAATCCCTACCTTTCATATACGTGAAGCCTGAAAAAGGTCGCCTTGCGGGCGGAGCCTCCCCGTACAGGCCATCATAGGAAGTACCCCTCGGGCTTAGTTCTCTCTTTCATTTATCCCCTTCAAACGTCTGCACACAGGCTTAATACGTGCGCCGTGAAAGCTAATCAAGTATTATTACTAGTAATAAAGAAAGTATATTTTGAAGGTCGTGGCATTGGCGTGGTAACGGTGTACCTCGTGTACCATCTATTTGCTTAAAAAAAGGTTTCTGTCAACTAAGAAAAGCGCATACGTGAATTTTCATCCCTCTGATGTTAATAACCGGCGTAAAATGCTTCCACTAGAAGCTCACTGTAAACCACAAAATTATGCAGACAGCGCCTTCCTTCACAGGATTGTGTGGTGTGCGCAAAAGTCTGAATTCCAGAGAAAATCTACGATCTTAAAATCATCTGATCGGTGAAAACATGCAATTACAAAACATTTGGAATTTTAGAAGTTCTTGGGTTGTGGCATCCTGGTCGAGGTGCGATTGTGCAATGTCATCCTTACTTATTTGATTCATTTTATTTTTACGTTATTTTAGATCTCTGCATATGCACCATTCCCAAGTCAATTTCTGGTAGAAAGGTAGATTGCAACTTCGGGTAAAGGTAAAGATTATTGTAGCATCTAAAAGAATTGAAAAGCTGACGTTCAGGGAATCTACTGTGCATGAAGCAAACAACGGCCAGTTATGTGTACACGTTATGAGTAAGGCAAGTAAGGTACCTTATATAGTAACAGTCAAGCAATTTCTCTAAATACACCACTTCCTTGAACTGGACAGCTTAAACTTAACCCAGTGGACTAAAATTGCAACCATATGCTAATCATTCTAAAACTTGAATACTGCAATTCGTTGCTATATAATGGTTTGCCTAAAATCGCATGATAAAAGCTCTAACATGCGCAGGAAACAGCTTCTTGTGAATCTTCACTGGCTCCTGATCGATCTTCGAATTGATTTTAAAAGAATTTCTTGTTACTTAATTGAAACGAAAACTTCCATTTGAAACACTTTCCTTTGGGACGGTCTACTAAACCTCGTCCACATATGTATTTATACTCGGCTTGGATTTACAGACGTGATAACTTTTACAGGGTTTTAAGTTGTTGTCTCGTAAAACACTTCAACATCAGTGGGAGTGAAGTAGATACTGGATCCACCTGCATAAAATCTACAGGAAGAGGAAGATGCAGAGTACCCAGTGGGGAGGTGGTAACCGTAGCCACAGTATGTGTAGGAATTGCGGTTGCTTGCAGCGTTGTTGTGTATGTGCAGGTCGTGTCCGTTACCAAAGGTTGGTCCGTAGTTGGAACATGTGTATACGGCGTTACTGTAGTGACCTGACTTGCTGTTTACCTTAACCGGAGCGTAGCCATTGATGTTATATAACGAGAACAGGAACGATTTACTTGAATAGACATAACGACAAGAACCTGTGGGAGACAATTTTTAGATATTACTTTAAATTATTCAAAACACCTCAAGCAGCAAGGGCGACAATGACAGCTATAAATATTTGTGTTCGAAGTTGGATGTTTTTCACCTTAAAACCTTTTTGATAGAATATGCTATAATGTTTAACAAAGCCATGCAATACACCAGTCCTCTCCAAAAATCAGTTAAGTTTTCAAAAGTACTGTCCTATACATTATAGAGCTGCTATAGTAAACTCTTGTAGAAAAAATGAGATTTCAGGTATGTTCGCTTTGCTATTTATTTACCCAAAAAGTTGGTTATTTCATTTAGATCCATTAGAACAATCTGTCACGGACATCAACATTACAACTTTTTACCAATTGTATGGTGTGAAAGCATTTCAATACTTTCAAACCGTTTATCAGAACATTTTAACAGACAAACAGAATACTCCAGAGAGAAAAAAAATCGAAATAAAACAGCCCATGCGGCTTAGTTATTGTTGTTGTATTTTTAACCATCTTTTTTTGCCAACGGTGTCTGTTGCTAATTTGCTTGTCAAAGTGGCCTTATCCACACGTATCCGGATATAATTTTTTGAAAACGGAGGTTTTTTTGGTCCGAATACTGCCTTCCGTTCACATATAAACGGCGTTCTTGTGCAACGTATACGCTGGTTTTACGTCCAATCCACACGTATCGGGATGTTTTTAGAAAATGGAGAAATTTATCGCCGCTTTTTCACAAAAAGTAAGCGCCTACGCGAAGCGTATTAGAATCGTTTTCGCCCCCGTCCACACGACAACGCTGAACATATGTGTGCGATTAAGGCGTTAACGAAATGATACATACCACCCCAAGACTTGTCAGTATAACCACCAAATATGTAACTACCGACTTGGACGATGGTTACAGTGGGACCCTTTCCATCACAGTTGCTGTGGAATGTTGCTGCCACCCAACCATCTGTCTCAGCGTGCCAACACCTCACAAACCTGCTGCGGCCTGTAGTCTGGCGGACTGGGTCTAAATATGAATTCAGCTGATCAAGGTACTTGCTGTCAAGAGTGCTAAGGATGGTGGAACCGGCAAGGCCATCTAAAGAATTTATTTTCCAAATAAAAAATAAATAAATAAATAAAAAACAGGAGAAAGCTGAAAGTTTTTCACGTACCTCTTCACTGTTAAAACTTAGCATTCACACTAGATCAGTGTCAAACACACACAAAAAATTAAAACATTCGTAGATACTGAATCGCGGATTACCGGGAACACTTCGGCATTTACTCTGTAATTTAATGTTAAATCTGCTTAATAAGATGTTGTTTTGACTGCTTTGCGTGCGTGTTAGTATTCTCCATCACTAGTTACTTTAGCAACATACTGATAATAAACTTCTTAGTGCTTTGTTGGTATAACTTTGGCTTTAGGCTACTCTTCAATGAAAGCCGTTGTACTAACCAAATTAGTTTAGAGACGCTTCATTCAATGATACATGTACATTACACTGACTTTCGTTTTTTTTTTTTTCAATTAATAAGAGTTCATTGAAGAGGACTTTTTGCTTTCTTGGGTAGTCGTTATGCCCAAATTTTAAGGCAAATGGTCTCTTTAAGAGTAAAAACACGTAGCAGTACAAATAAGGTAGACTCAAGGCATAAAAAGGGAAGAGGCCCCCTGGGAAGATGCCTCATATCCTGTTGTCAGGCGTTTCTCAAAAACGACTTGCTTATTATATATTTATATATATATTATATATTATACTTATATATTAAATTTATATATATATTATATATTATATAAGCTCCCTAATATGTGACAGTGCAATGTTACCCGAAAACGTTGACCGCTCGACCAGGCTTAATTTCATTAATTTGTACAAGTACGAGAAAATTTTCTTTTTTATTGCTTTTTATGGCTGGTCGCTCAGGAAATTAAAAATCTTATATCATCAAGTAATGTGTTTCTTTTGTAACGGTTCTAGCCACCCGGTCAGTTGCCCTGGAGGTAGAGTACGTCTTTAAATGAGTCAAAATGTTGGCGCGATTGCACTCTAACTTTCAGCTTCTTATTGTAGATTCGAACTGAAGCAACATCTTAACACTGGATGCCGTTTGAGGCACTTAATGCAGAGTGATAGCTCGATCAATCGTTGCATCGTTCAAAATAAAACATATTCTCTCATCTTTCCTAATGACTTACCTTTAACTTCAATGAAGGTGTCAGCTTCTGACTTAAACACTCCAGCGTTTGTTGCAACGCAACTATAAATCCCTTTGTCATTCACCGTGACACTTCTGATCACCAAATTGCCATTAATTTGTTGGTTCCTCCCGACTGGCAGTTGACCTCCTTGCTTTTTCCAGGTGAGGACTGGTTGAGGATCACCAGTAGCGCTACAGTTTAAAATCAATATACCACCAACCCACACGACAACTTTAGCAGGTGGTTTAACAGAGAACTGAGGAGGAGAAACAACAACTAAGAGAGTTTTCTTCTCAACCCGTCCTAACAGGTTTGATGCCGCACAGTAGTAGAGGTCAGAGTCAGCTTTACGAACATGTAGTATTTGTAATGCACTGTTGTTGTACTTCACCCTTCCCTGGGATAATGGACCGGATGACTTTCTCCATGAGACCACTGGCGCAGGATACCCAGTCACGTGACAGGATGGAAGAGTATAACTACTTCTTTCGATAGCATAATGAGGTCCCGGATGAAGAGAAACTTGGGGGTGAACTACAAAAAAGAAAGGAATTAAGACCTAGACTTAAGAGTTTTAGCCCAAGTAACTGAATTCGGTTCCTGAAACATCATTTTTTGTAAGTTCATCTTTCAGTATAGAACTTTTATTTTTTTTAAAAAAATCTTGTTTGTTGGTCTGTTTGATTGTTTACAATTTGTATAGGTAATAGCATGATTTGTAGTGATATTTGGCATAAATACCACGAGTGATATTTCAAAATTGTTATACGTAGTTTCACGAGCCGTTAGGCGAGTGAAATTTGAGACAATTTTGAAATATCACGAGTGGTATTTATGTCAAATATCACATACAAATCATGCTATTAATTGTTTATACTACTACCCGCAAGGTTTGTAATTTTCACATGTAGGTATTTCAAATTAAGCTGAAATACCACTGCTCTAAGCCAATCAAATTGCAGAAATTTCTCATGTAGTAGTATAAAATGTGGCAACTGCCTTAGAGCTGATTAGCTAAGCTTTGAAATGCATCAGTAGCGTAGGTAGAAAACGATATCCAGTTTTATTTATTTTACTTTTTTGTGAAAGAATTTAACCGAGCCAGACAGGTAGCAGCATCCAGGCAAAAATGTTCCTGCATTTTAACTAACTCATAGCGATCTTACCATTTACCATCAGCTGCACCAGTGCCTGGGCTTGTCCTAAAATGTTCACTGCTGAACAGTTGTATGTACCCGAATCACTTCCTTGCACATTCTTCAGAAGCATTTTTCCTCCTGAAACCACTGTCTGACTGTACTGTCTGATCGTTTTACTCCACACTAAGACAGGATCAGGATTACCACTCACTGAACAATGAAACGACGCTGAGCCACCTTCGTTAACTGTCAGCGTTTTAGGTGACACAGCAACAACAGGAGCTGAAATCGATTCACCAGGTTCTCCTTTAGCTCCCGGCATGCCTGCAGGTCCAATGTCTCCTTTTTTTCCCTTGCGTCCAGCTTCACCCTTCGGACCTGCTGGTCCCATGATGCCTTGCTTGCCACTTTTTCCAGGAGATCCCATAATGCCTTGGTCCCCTTTGTGTCCTCTTCTTCCCCGGGATCCTTTGTCTCCCCTTGGTCCCGGTGGACCGGGAGGGCCTGGGAGACAGCTATCGCCATTTGAATGACACAGTTGAGGTTTTAGCTCGGATAACAGTCTGTTTATCTTCAGAATTGTTTCCCTGTCAACTGTGATTTTAGCTCCCGTGGTGTTTTTCAGTGAATCGGCTGCTCGCCTATTCCTGTAGGGCTTGACATATTCAGTTTCTACAATTAACGTTTATAATAAGTTAGTGCTAAAGACCAAAACAGAGGACCTTTTACTTAGTTAATCTTAGTAAAAACCCTTCAATGCAGATCTATAGGACCTTCGAGTGGCTTATGTCGGATCTTTGCTTAAAGGACGAGGCATACACAGTGCGTAGCGTGCTTGTTCCTTCGAGTGGCCTATACCTTTAGGCAGAAATTGGGCACAAATTAGGTCATCATTACTTAGTTTAGAGCGTGTTTCGAACTCGCATATTCCTATTTGATTTTTATCCTTTTGGAATTGAAACGATAACCACGTTCATACGCTCCCGTAGTCCCCTTGAAAACTATACTTGATTCCAGACCAAAATGGGCAAAGAGCATACCAGTTTTCAGACCAAAAAGGCCCTAAAACGCTACTATACCCTTTGGGGTGGCACTTACCTAAATGATTTACATAAACAGCAAGGAACGTTTTAATGGCATACAGACTAAATAAATAACGAATATAAGCATTAAGGACATCAGATTAGATAACATTAATATTTCTTATATGAAACTTGCTGATTGAGCTGAGATTGAGTGAGAAGCCTGAAATGATAATTACCCGCGCGTCCGAAAGTTTTTTTTTTATGCTATCTGCTTGATCGATACTGTAAACACACCACCTCAATTGCACAAAAATGTTCGTCATTTTTAATTTCAGCTGTCATTTGAAACAATAAGACTGTTCAGCTACTTTTCAGAAACAAAGATCATTACTGGTGATCGATTGTTGTTTTTTTAATATTTCTTCGCTACAAAGGAAACAAATGGTGACCTGTTCACCTTCGGTTTTCTTTACCTCTGCGCCACGAACACGCAAAGACAAGATATATACCGTTTATGCAAAATTTTCTGCACTCGCAAGATTTTTTGTTAAAAAATATAACATAAACATTCTGTATGATGCTCTTATTATAAAATATTGAACCAGAATAGAGAAGACTTACCATGAGTATTATTAGTTAACTTGTCACGGTTTGGAACATCAGGAGGCATATTCTCCCGTTTGTTTTCAAGATCGTTTATTCTCTTCTTCTGTTCGTTCAGCTCCAATTCTACTCTCAGAAAACCGGCGCAGTAAAACACAATCGACAAGACAGAAAGAATCGAGGAAAAGGAAGGCAAACTCTGCTTCTGAGAAGCCATGGCTTTAGTTACTGTTTGATTAGTCCGCATGAGACAATGAATGGTTCATTGATTGTCTGGTTCATTCGATATCAGGGTCAGAATTTTGGGTATCTTGCCAACTTTGTACTCCTCTTATTATGTCTGTTTTGCTATCTGCAGCGTCAAAGTTCACTCATATTCAGGAAGTCTTACATCAGAGGCTTTTGGATCCACCACTCAGTGAGAGATAAGACCAAAATACTCCCTCTTTCAACCCCTTCCGTGCCCCCCTGCCCCCCACCATAAAAAGTAAGTTTGTCATTTGCATAGCCCTCGAGACTACGAGTAGTCCCCATTTTTCCTCAGGGATAGTAGAGCGAGCGAAACGCGAGAACGCGTGAAAATTACCCACGCGAGAAAGACGAGACACGGTGGGGACTTTGTCCGTTGTCCATCATTTTGCTCTCTCCCCGCCGCGTCTCGCCTTTCTCGCGTGGGGTGATTTTCACGCGTACTCGCGTTTCGCTCGCTCTACTATCCCTGAGGAAAAATGGGGACTACTCGTAGTCTAATATCCCTCCTGTGATAGTACCAGGAAAAGAACGAGATTGAAAAGGCCTCAGTATAGCATACAATGTCAGAAGACAATTAGGCTCATGAGCGTGTCTCATAACGGAAGCATACAGTAGTCCTACCACAGTCAAGGAAGTCAAGGTTGATCCTCGTCGAGTACACTCATGTTGATCTTCTCCCAAAATATGGTTTCTCTTAAATGTTGTTGCTGTAAAATGTATCGCCTCCCCCCCCCCCCATGTAAAGGAATCCAGATTTCTGTCTGTAGAATTCGGAATCAGGGAAAACCTTTCTTGTGCCTGCAGAATCCCACTAATGATTGGGATCCAGAAAACAAGTTCCACCAACAAAAAAGATGTACAGTACATGGAATCCGGAATCCAAGTCGTGAAATTTAGAATACAACAGTGCCTTGATTCCCTCAGATGGGGCAAAGGCATCGTGCCGATCCCCCATACAATAAAACAAGCTTTGCAAAGAGGAAATCGAAGGAAAAAACCAACTGATCTGACAAACGGCTCACTTAATGCACAAAAGTTCCTACAACTAAATCCTTTCTTGTTTTGAATACTTATCATTATAAGTTGTTGATCAGTTGTATACACCGTATTTTTGGGGAGTTATTGTAACTCCAAAAATGGAGTAAAAATTTTAGGTACAGGATAACTCCTTTTTTGGGGTTATTTTAACTCCTAATTTAACTCCGAATTTGGGGTCATTTCAGTTACTCCTGAAAAAGAGTTCTTTTTGCTCCCAGTCTGGAGTTAAAATAACTCCGAAACAGTGGGGTTACTTTTACTCCTTACATGGGTTGTTTTTACTCTTTTTGGAGTTAATTTAACTCTGAAAGTGGAGTAAAAATTTTAGGTTCCGGACAACTCCTTTTTGGGGGCTATTTTAACTCTATAATATCTGGGGTCACTTTTACTCCTGAAAAAGAGTTCTACACTTAAACTCCTTTTTGGAGTTAAAATAACTCCCCAAAAAATAACTCCACTGTAAGGAGTCGAATTAGCCCCACTAGAGGAGTTAATATAACTCCTTGAAAATTTCTGTGTAGCAAACATATAATTACTAAAAGACTATAAGAAGTTTTGCAAAAATACCGCATGAAGTACTTGAAGCCCTTGGAGACTTTTATTATTATTATTATTATTTATATTTTTTTATTATTTCGGACACACAAACAATTACAATACATTATTACATTTACAATTCATTACAATAACTTCAAATTATCGCGGTTACTAAATTTTACCTTACATTGAAACAGGTTTTTGTTATCGTTTACAGAAGTGAAATAAAAATAAAAAGAAAGACAAAGTCCTTCAAAATACTATAGTTTTTGTATTAACAATTAAGAGAAGGCTGCATGTCTGCCTCAAGGTCCTCCATCCCCCATCTGCCCGTTTGTAACTTGCACTTTAATTAACAGTATAGATCAAATTATTTCTGAGGGGCATTGTTTGAAAGTAGCCCATTTCTTCCTAAAGGAGGCTAAGTTATTATTATCAAAAACAATCTGTTTCTCGATTTCCATGGAGCGTGTGACTAACTGAGTGTACACTTGTACCAAAGGAAAGGTATTTCGTAGTTTGCAACTATATATATAGTGTCTAGCAATAAGGAGGAAGCGGTGTAGGAGAAGATTAGATATGTTTTCAATTAAGCCTAGGCAAAGGGCGGGCGAAAAGGGGGCAATGTTCAAGTTGGTCAAATCAAGATTTTCGCAGCCACTGCGAAACATTATTCGAAAAACTCTGAGTTGATCTACAATGCCAAAAAAATGTGTAAGTGTCTCTGGGGAACCAGCGCAAGAAGAACAGGAGTCTGTTTCCTTTTTGCCTATCTTAAGAAGGAAGTCGTTTTAACTTCGTTTCCGTAGTACATAGAAAAGGTAGCTGATAGGTATTTTTCCAGTTCACTTCTGCATTTGAAAAAATATCTTTAGCAAGCCACTTTCCCTGTCTTTTCACTGGTGAGGAAGTCTTTCTTTTGACCAGAATCTGGCACTTAGGGGTAGCTATAAATGGGACGGGATACAAAAAAGGCAAAATCCCGGAAAACTCAACAACAAAAATGTGAGAGGGGTTTGTCCGTTGAAAGTGCTTGAACAGGCAAATATTATCCACAGAAATGATTTCGTTGTTTTCTAAAACCCTTCGTCGTCAGTGCGAGTGATGTCGATTCGGATATTCCTATAAAAAACCTAAACATGCTATAGGAAAGAGAGATGCAGAGTACCCAGGGATGAGGGGTTAGGAGCTGCCTGGTACGCCTTGTGTTTGAATCGCTTTTGCTTGCTGCGTCAGTTGTCCGATGACAGGTCGAATCCGGCCGTAACCAGACTTTGGTTCACTTCGTATCGGATAACCCGAAAGCTTTCCATATTGCATCACAGTGCTTTGACCTATGTTTTAACTCGAGCCTTCAATGTGTTAGAACAGCACTATTTTCCATGGTATCGTAAAGTCTAAATATGGAGTCACGAAAGTCCTATGGCTTGTTTGTATGAAGAAAATTACTTATCCGAAAACGTAAAAAGTGCCGGGCGTCAATGGGTTATAAAAATAAAGTTTGAAAAGTTAAAAAAATATATTTTTGCAACGACCAGAGTTCGGCACCTTTATACAGTCATAAACGCATGAAACACTTGCCGCGGATTCAGTTGATTTTCTTTCAGCGTGGTGTTGGTAATAGCGAGGTATTTGCCAGGAGAAAGATTATTGTTATATTTGTCAGGTTAAAACCTTCACTGAGATAGACAACCTGTCCTGCATGTGCTGCGGGCGTTTACTCGGGGTACAAGAGCACAAGATTAACTTAGAGTACTTGATGGAGAAGGATGGGAAAAGCCACTATCTACCTCTGTGATCAAACAATTTCCCCCCTCCCTCATCTGTCAGTCCGCCTCGCTGCTTTGAAAATCAGACAAAGCGACTACAGGGAGTACTAATAATTTGTCTGCGCAATATTGATCATATCTGCTTGATCGAGGCAGTGGTCTAAAGCTGCAAACAGACCCTCCATCTTTTCACTATGTTCGTTTTAATTTCAGTCACTAAAGCTCAATAGGGCAGTTTAGTCTGAAGTAGCCGTCATGCACTCATGAGAAAAAAAGATCATTAAGTGGTCGACTTTTGTTTGTTTTAGTGAATGTTAATTTCAGTCATATAAATCTAGACACTAATAACGGTGGAGAGGTCTGGGCTGGGAACAAGCAGTTTTAAAATTGACTGGAGTGGGCCTATTTCAGAATTGAGCAACATACATTGTATGGGAGTCACAAGACTACAGGTCCTACAGAGAACCAATTGTAATACACCACGCTAGCATGTACGACTATAGTGCTTAATTTTTTATATTATTAGATTAAGGCTTTATAATTTCAGCGCACTTGAGTATCAAAGCAAGCAAGCAAGCAAGATTAAGCTTTTCTAGTTACATTTAGCCTGTGTACAGACGATTCCCTCCCTCTTTTTCTGAGGGGAGGGGGACTTCTGTACACAGGCTAGTTACATTTGAATATGAAGTTTCTCGCCCACCCACTCCATAGGCAGTTTCTGGTTGTACACTTTTTGTTCAAGTTGTTTGTAACTTAGTGTTCTTTTTTGATCTTTGATATGGACCGTAGTCGAGTGTATCAATATGAACCCCTGATTAGTTATATCCAGTGGTTTATTGTAGGTAAGAAAAAATAATACTTGAATAAACTGTCTTTTCCCAAAACAAGATTTTTGTATGTTCATCTTTGGTTTTGTTCTACTCTGCGCCATGAACACTTAAACACACTAAATCTATACACAAAATTTTCTGGACTTACAAGCGTTGTTGATATTATTACCCATCACCAGTAAAGGAAGTTATTTTATAAAATAACCAAGATAGTACGCGCGCTCTGATTGGCCGAGAGGAGTGTTTGCATGAGAGTATGTAAACATGGTTGTGGTGTCAAGTCGTTTTGCTTTTCGAGCGCTAATCACGCAAGCACGAATTTGAAAACGTTTTCGAGTTCAAAACTCGAGAAGTTTACTTTATTTACCCATTCCTTCGTCGGCTGAAACTTGGAAAATCGTTACAAACAAGGTGTGTCAATTTGTTCTCGCGTAAGCAGACATTTTAAGCGAGAAAAATGCGTATTTTGGAAAGCATCTTTTTGCAAAACAAGAACTGATGACGAGTGTAAGACTTCGTGTACAAGACTTTACGACTGGCAAGAATTTCTCTTTTAATCATTGCCACAACAAAGAGTTTTGAGTTTTTACTCGGGAAAGTTATTTTATAAAAGAAATAGAAAACTTTTCTCCTGTGTTTGCACAGCCTGATATAAACACTCGAGGGGTTGGGAGAATTCTCGACAGTTTTGCATAACTGTCGAGAATTCTCCGAACCACTCTCGTGTTTATATCAGGCTATGAAAACACGGAAAGCGTTTTCTATTGCTTAAATACAGCTTAGTACTGATTGACCGGCAAAGATGAAGCAAAAATGGCGCTCATAAGTCCTCTTTTTGTCAACATGCAGATCTAAGCCAAAAATCAAGGGATACAGATCGTTGTACCAGAAAAAATAGAGACTGAGGAGTTCGACCGTCTAAACTATTCCTGTAAGCCCCACCCTTGAATATTTTCTGATGCCGATTGTTACGAGACTAGAGTCAAACTTGTTTTGACCACAGTTTCCGTTTAATGTTATCTCCAGCCTTTAATAAAGTTTATTTGGAATCCTTTTTCAAATAGTTTCGTTGGATTGCTACGAGTTAGACACAGTGAGTAATTACATGTATGATTTTCATCGTCTTCTTCATCAGCTGTCTTCAATTTGAACTTCAATTTGATCATACTCTCTGATCATGTTATTGAAGCTTTTATCGATATATGCTTCTTTTCTTTTCTTTTTTTTATTTATTATCATTTGTCCAATAGGCCGTTTGCATTAGTTGATCACGTGATCAACTTTTGGCAAACACGAAAACAGTTCGCTTTTGAAAAATTTTGTTAGTACGAGGTGAAAGAGCATATTAAAATTTGGTAACCCGTAAATTTCCAACCGTATAAATCAAAAGCAGCGATTGCAACGGCCGCCAAAAGTTAGATGCATTTTTGTGCGAAAAACAACTTTTGCCACCCAGTCACGCTTGCATGGTTTTCCATACAAATCCTTGTAAATTTCGAAATTTTCAAACTGTCGTGAAATATTTCCTTAAGCATTACGGGGCTCAAATCTCCTTTTAATTCATAACAGGCATTTTCGAGCCCTTAAATGCGAAAGGGAATGATTTAACGACAGTTGAAAAGTTTCGGAATTTACAAGGAGTTGTATGGAAAACCGCGTGACTGGGTGGCAAGCGCTGTTTTTCTCATACAAATCTTTCTAATTTTCGGCGGCCGTTGCAATCGCTACTTTTGAGATATACGGCTGAAAATTCACGGGTTACCTAATTTTAATACCCTCTTTCAGTTCGTGCTAACAAAATTTTTCAAAAGCGAACTGTTTTCGTGTTTATAAAAAGTTGATCACGTGATCAATTAATGTAAAAGGCCTATTCCTGCCCAGGCGGTGTGCGCACTACGACTGCGATGCATTGTGGATTCAAAATTTTCAAGATGGCGGCGAAGGTCGAGAAATTTCGCAGGTTATATGCTTTATTTTTCAATAGATACAGTTCTTTCCTTAGATAGTTTTTCTCGATTTCACAAGCTAATATTTGTTTAGATTTTTTCTGTGAAGAAAAACAAATCAATATTCTTCATTTCAATCTAAAACGTGGAGCCCGAAGATTCCTCCTGTAAGAGCATGAAATTTGAACCCGGTTTTTAAGAGGCTATAATTTCCATTATATTTCCCGTCGAAAGTAGAAGATAGTTGTAAGTGTTTCTACAAACCTTGTTCTACGCTAATTTTTTATCGCTCCCCAACGCGCCCCACGTTTTGTGATACTTTTTCCGAATTGAAACCGGCATGTTTTCATGGGAAAATGTCGCCTCGCGAAGACCAATGTGACATGTTACTGGAAGTGTTACTGTTGTAATCACAAGCTGATCACAAAATAGCGGTGCAGCGGCGACTGGTTCCTCCAAACAATAGCATTAGGTGAGCATAAAATGTTCGAAACTGGTATATAAATAGGCTGATGAGTACTCTGATGTAGGAATGTCTGTTTTTGTAATAGGACTAAAAAAGCATAATAAAATTGCAGTCATACTGGTGACTCTCTTTATGCAGGTATAAAATCAGTAGGATTAGAATTACAGGTATTAAATTAAAAGATAAGTTTGATTATACAGTTAAGCCCTGTGCATTTTGAAACCAACAATGTACTTCCAAGATTGTTGTGTGTTGTTGTGTGGATGTTATGACTTGGTCAGTTTCTTGCCTAGTCCCTGTTTTATTCAGTGGTGATTAGCCTCCATAGCAGGCATTTAAAAGGAAAGGGAGAAGGGTTTTGGGCACAAGAGAAATGCGAAGAGTGCACGAGGAAGGAGGGAGTGATTGCAACATTCACCTGGTTGATGTTTATAATGCAAAAAACAATTAGTCTCCTGTATGGCAGGCATTTCCCTCCCTCCTTCCCTCACATTTCTCTTGCACCAAGACCCACTTTCCCTTTTCTTTGAAATGCCTGCCACACAGGCTATTAAAGTGATGTCATTCTATCTGTTTACCCGTTTACACTGTTTAATATATATCAAGCAATTTGCATATTTTGGTGGCTTTAGTTAAAATATAAATTGCTTGATCATTGAATGTGCTTTTGATATTGGAAAACCAAGGCTGAAAAAATGGTGACAGGGAAAGGAAATAGAAAAAGTGGAACAATGGGGCAGTAAAATCATGAGACTAAGAACCTGAATTAACTAAGTAAGCCTAAACAGATTCTTATATAAATAGTAGTTAGCACAAATTTAGGCTATTTAGGTTTTTAAATGGGTTCATATTTTCTGAAGTAAAAATGTAGCTAAGAGTATTTGTGTTTCACCTTGTTCCACATATAAAGTCTGCATACCAAATTAGAAGTTATGTGAGAATGGAAATAAAAAGAGGAATGTATTTAAATTTAAACATTGGCATTTACATTGCAGTTGGAGTGATAAGACAGCTTTGTCTCCAAAGAACATTCTAAATGTTGATTTATCTCTGCTCAAGTGTACAGAATTTTTTTATAGATTTGAAAAATAAGAACCTGTTTCAAATTTTAGGCTAAACAGGTTTTTATATAAAGGGGGCTCATCTGGCATAATTTTATTTTAGCTGAACAGGTTCTTGAAATTCAGGTTCTAAGTCAGGGAGTTTTACTGTACCACTAGGATCCACCTCTGCAATAACTGGTAACCCAAAAGCCCTCTTTACGGACAACCGCTTCATACAGACACCTGATCAAGGCTGTGCTCTAGCAGAGCCCTGTGGCCCCTGGCACCTAACTTTTGCTTTTGGGTGACTAGAAAATCTCAGACTTTTCATACAAATCATATGCTGGGCAGCCTAGATTTTACAGGTTCAGAGAACTAGGCTCCTTTCAATGTTCCTTAGAGCACAGCCTTGCTCATCATTACAGATAGCTTGCTTTGTTCCCTGGAAAAAAGCCCTTAAATTTTCTCTAAATTAAGATGGTTAATTTCTACAGTCCCCTCAGTGTCTGTATAACAGAGTTGACTGTGAGTATGATGAGACCTAGGACACCATATTTAAATTATAAAATTGGAGTGAGGAGAAAGGAAAGGGGTCTCAAGCTATGTTGCCCCAGCCCTGATTACAGGAGATTTGTAAACATGTATGAATTTCACATTTTGAAGAGTTTTTATAATCCAAAAAAATATGTGATAACATGTGTTTGTACATACTGACACAATCATAAACAAATATTGGCTGCAGCTTTTAAAATCTATTGACTGCATCAGGCTTTGTAATCACAAATATGCCATTTTCAGTTTCAATCCAATTATAAGACATTCTATGACTCATACCAATAGAAAAATATGGCAAATAAAGATGCTCAATATTATATTATCTATAAAGAGGACACAAGTTCACTGTACACAAATACTCTCTACTTTATTTACTTGTCTTCATGTGATGATAAATACAGATGTTAAGCAAAACGAAATGCAGACTTGGTGCCAACAGAGAAACAAGTCCTCGAAACGATGACCCCTCAACTTCGATTCTCTTATTACAGCTAGCAAGTGAACATCTTGCAATGCTGAATGACAAAACAAAATATGCTCACTGTGTTTAAATACCGTTGCCGGGTATTCTGAAGAAGCTCCTAGTATTTTATGAGTATATCACAGCTATGCACATCAGTACCTCTTAGCACTAGTGCACTGATTTCACGGTGAATTCAAAAATTTTCGGCGAACCGCGGGTCTTACCTCCAGTGCTTTTCATGATTGAAGCATTGTGCCGACTTTTCTCGGTCAGTTGCAAACAGGATGCAAGTGATTACGAACAAAATACACCAGAATACACTTATCAACGGAATGAGACTGTTTTTTCCCTGAGAATTGGACAAACTTTCTTATTCAAGGGCTTCCGTAGGACATTCAAAGCAAAATCGTATATATCTACAGCGTAATTAACGAATATTCACTCCGCAGTCGAGATGTTCACTCCACGCCATCTTGACACAAATGATCAGATTTTGAATACCGCCCATGATGCTTAGCGATCGTAGTGCGCACACCGCCTGATTCCTGCCTAACCTATGTGACAAGCGTTTAAAGGTAAAGGAGACAGGCTTGCTCGCGCAAGGGCGTCTTAGCTCCCGGGAGGGGGGGGGGGGTTACTCAACAAATGATTATACGGAGAGGCTCCGCCCCGAGGTCCCGGACTTAGTTCCCTCTTTCGTTGATCCCCTTCAAACGTCTGCACACATGTACAGGCTTAATACGCGCTCCGTGAAAGCTAATCAAGTATTATTACTCGTAATAAAGAAGGTATATTTTAAAAGTTGTGGAATTGGCGTTGTAACGGTGTACCACGTGTACCATCTATTTGCTTAAAAAAAGGTTTCTGTCCATTAAGTAAAGCGGATACGTGAAACCAAAACCAAGCGAATTAAATTAACTTAATTTTCACCTTTTTCATGTTAATAACCCGCTTAAAATGCTTTGGAAGTTAACTTTTAAAATGAGCTTCCAATTCTCGTACTCTTTGGTACTAAACCACAAAATTATGCAGACAGCGCCTTCCTTCATAGGTTTGTGGGCTGTGCGCAAAAGTCTGAATTCCAGAGAAAATCCGCGATCTTAAAATAAACAACTGATTGGTGAAAACATGCGATTACAAATTATTTAGAATTTTAGATGTTCTTAGGTTGTGGCATCCTGGTCAAGGCCCGATTGCGCAATGTCATCCTTACTTATTTGATTCATTTCATTTTCATTTTATTTTTGGATCCCTGCATATTTATCATGTACATGCACCATTCCCAAGTCAATTTCTAATAGAAAGGTAGATTACGACTTCGGATAAAGGTAGAAACTATTGTAGCATCTAAAAGCATTTCATGTTATGTATTAAAAAAAACTGGATACTGAAAAGCTGACGTTCAGGGATTCTGCTGTGCATGAAGCAAACAATGGCCAGTTATGTGTACACATTATGAGTAAGGCAAGCAAGGTACCTTACTGATAATATAGTAACAGTCAAACAATTTCTCTTAATACACCAGTTCCTTGATCTGGACAGCTTAAACTTAACCCAGTGGACTAAATTTACAAGCAAGCTTGAATACTGTAATTCGTTGCTATATAATGGTTTGCCTCAAAGCCCATGATTAAAGCTCCAACATGCGCAGAACACAGCTTCTTGTGAATCTTCACTGGCTCCTGGTCGATATCCAAATTGATTTTAAAAGGATTTTTAACAGTTTTTATTAAAAAAATTCGTTATCACTTAATTGAAACGAAAACCTCCATTTAAAACACTTTCCTTTGGGAGTCTACGAAACCGCGTCCATATATGTATTTACACTACTTGGATTGGCAGACGTGATCTACCTTTACAGGGTTTAAGTTATTGTCTCGTAAAACACTTCAACATCAGTGGGAGTGAATTGGTAGCTGGATCCACCTGCATAAAATCTACAGGAAGAGTAAGACGCAGAGTACCCAGGGGGGAGGAGGTAGGAGTAGCCACAGTTAGTGTAGGAATTCCTGTTGCTTGCAGCGTTGTTGTGTATGTGCAGGTCGTGTCCGCCACCAAAGGATGGTCCCCTATCAGAACATGTGTAAATAGCTTTACTATAACTACTTGACTTGATGTTCACAGGAGCGTAGCCATTGATGTTATATAACGAGAACAGGAACGATTTACTTGAATAGACATAACGACAAGAACCTGTGGAAAAACATTTTTCAGATATTAATTTAAATTATTCAAAACATTTTAATAAGTAGCAAGGGTGACAATGGCAGCTATAAATATGTGTTCGAAGCTGGATGTTTTTCGCTTTAGAACCTTTTTGATAGAATATGCTATAATGATTAACAAAGCGAGGCAATACACCAGTCCTCACCTAAAATAAGTCAAGTTTTCAAAAAGTACTGTTCTGTACATTATAAAGCTACTAGTAAACTCTTGTAGAAAAAAATGAAATTTCAGGCATGTTCGCTTTGGTATTCATTTACTTAACAAGTTAGTTATTTCATTTGGATCCATTAGAACAATCTGTCACGGACATCAACATTACAACTTTTTACCAATTGTTTGGTGTGAAAGCATTTCAATACTTTCAAACCGTTTATCAAAGCATTTTAAGAGACAAACAGAATACTCCAGAGAGAAAAAAAATGGAAATAAAACAGCCCATGCGGCTTAGTTATTGTTGTTGTATTTTTAACCATCTCCTTATGCCAACGGTGTCTGTTGCTAATATGCTTGTTAAAGAGGTCTTATCCACACGTATCCGGATATAATTTTTTGAAAACGGAGGGTTTTTTTGGTCCGAATTCTGCGTTCCTTTCACACATAAACGGCGTTTTTGTGCAACGTATACGCTGGTTTTACGTCCAGTCCACATGTATCGGGATGTTTTAGGAAAATGGAGAAATTTATCGCCGCTTTTTCACAAAAAGTAAGCGTCTACGCGAAGCGTATTAGAATCGTTTTCGCCCCCGTCCACACGAAAACGCTGAACATCTGTGTGCGATTAAGGCGTTTATGAAATGATACATACCACCCCAAGACTTGTCAGTGTATCCACCAAATATGTAACTACCGACTTGGACGATGGTTACAGTGGGACCCTTTCCATCACAGTTGCTGTGGAATGTTGATGTCGCCCAACCATCAGTCTTAGCGTGCCAACACCTCACAAACCTACTGCGACCTGGACTCTGAAGGACTGGGTCTAAATATGAATTCAACTTAATGAGGTACTTGCTGTCAAGGCTGCTAAGAATAGTGGATGAAGAGACACGTTCTTCAAAAGGTAAAACAAAACAAAACAGATGCATGAAAATTATGTATATAACTAAAAATAGCAGGAGTACTTTATCGAAAGTAAAATAAAAAACCGTTACTTGATTTCAACGGCTTCAGAACTTTATGCGAACAAATCGCACACTCGCTCTGAAAATCACTTGAACTCACTGACTTCATGTAAAACCGTTTATCTGATAATCATAGCAATCATCTGTCTGCCTAAACGTCTCCAAAATATGTCCAAATCAGTACCTCTGAAAGAAAAAGGAACTTTTCTCTCCCCTCCGCCCCTTTAAAAGCAGAACGCAAAATTGGATTAAATCTACGTTTACTACTCTTCTAAAATGCTTATATTCTAAACGTTATAAAATCGCACCTTTAACTTCAGTGTAGGTGCCTGTCTCAGCTTTAAACACTCCTGCATTCGTTGCCATACAAATGTAATTTCCTCTATCGCTCCTTGATATGTCTCTTATCACCAAATCTCCATTAATCTGTTGACTCCGCCCAAAGGGAAGTTGACCTCCTTGTTTTTTCCACCTGATGACTGGTCGAGGATCACCAGTAGCGCTGCAATTTAACTTCAAAGTTCCTCCGACTAGTGCAATAACTTTAGCAGGTGGTTTAACAGTGAACCGAGGAGGAGAGACAACAACTAAGAGTGTGTTCTTTTCAACGCGTCCCAACAGGTTTGTTGCCGCACAAAAGTAAAAGTCAGAGTCACCTTTACGAAGATGAAGAATTTGTAATGCACTGTTGTTGTACTTCACCCTTCCCTGGGGTAATAGACCGGATGACTTTCTCCATGAGACCACAGGTGCGGGATACCCAGTCACGTGACAGGATGGAAGAGTATAACTACTTCCTTCAATAGCGTGATGAGGTCCCGGATGAAGGGAAACTCGAGGGTGAACTGAAACAGATAAAATATTTTGACTGATTTGCTTTCAATTCGTTTTATTGATAAGAGGATTCTAGGATTTTAAGGCTAGATTTTACGATAGAGCTGACTAAGCCATGAGAAAGGCATAAATAGTTCTGAAGAAAAAAAACAACAACATAGTTATGATATTCAGTTTTGTAACCTTTTTTTTACTATGTTTTGAAAAAATTTATCCGACGCAAAATGTAAGGACAGCAGAGTATTCGAAACTGGTTTCTTACCATTCATTCTTTTTTTTTTTAATTTCAAAAAGGTCTTACCATTTACTATCAGCTGTACCAGTGCCTGCGCCTGTCCTAAAATGTTAACCGCTGAACAGTTATATGTACCCGAATCACTTCCTCGGACATTCATAAGAAGCAACTTTCCTTCTGCAGCCAATGATTTGCTTATTTGTGACAGACTGTTCCGTTTACTCCAATTGATTGCAGGTTTAGGATTACCACTCACTGAACACTGAAACGAAGCTGATCCACCTTCGTTAACTGTCAGCGTTTTAGGGGACACAGCAATGACAGGAGCTGAAATCGATTCACCAGATTCTCCTTTAGCTCCCGGCATGCCTGCAGGTCCTATGTCTCCTTTTTGTCCCTTGAGTCCAACATCACCCTTCGGACCTACAGGTCCCATGATGCCTTGCTTTCCGCTCATTCCGGGCGATCCCACAATGCCTTGATCTCCTCTGTTTCCTGTTCGTCCTTTCTGTCCTCTTCGTCCCCGGGATCCTTTGTCTCCCTTTGGTCCTGGTAGACCGGGAGGGCCTGGAGGACATGTGACGCCATTTGAATGACAGAGTTGAGGTTTCAACTCAGAAAAAAGTTTGCTGATTTTCAGAACCGTTTCCATGTCTACTGTGTTTCTAGCTCCTGTGGTGTTTTTCATTGCATCGGCTACGCGTCTGTTCCTAGTAAGCTTGAAATATTTAGATTCTACAAAGAACATTTCTCGGGTAAGTGCTAAAAATCTGGTCAGAGGACTCTGTCTACCTGGTTTTTATGAGACTTACTAGAGTTAACTCGGATTATTGGTAGCCAAGGAAAAAGGGGGGGGGGGGGGGGAAGGAAGCCCTCTTGCCCGCCTCAATGATCACACTTTTTATCCCCCATAATTTAAACCAAGAGAGAATCATTCTCTCTTGTTTAAACTATCTAAGCTTTCAAGATCTGAGAAAGCGAAAACACTATCCTCCTGATTGACAGGGTCAATCATCTTTTTCGCCAAATAGGGAAAACGCTTGTTCTTCTCCGATAAATAAAGCTAGAATTTGAACGAGTTTGGCCTGGTTTGACCTTCATAACTCGCAAATCTAATGCTAAGTAATTGTGTCATACACCCACACTAAAGTCAATATACCTTGTTTACCCTCCAAAATGTTGGGTAACAATTGTTTAAAATCTCTCCAGGGTATTAAAGTCGTTCCAAGTATCTGATTAGATAAGAACGAAGTAAGGAAAGTTCACAAGCGCGTTTTTGGAGCTCTGCTGCAAAAGAAACCCCTCCCCATCAAAAATATCATTTCCGTGTTCGTTTTTCAATTTCAGCTGTCCTTGAGCACAACAAGGCAATTCACTAAGTAGCCAACATTTACTGTTGAGAAACAAAGTTCATCATAGGATCGATTTTATTTAAATCTTTCTTTAAAAAAACATGTTTTAATGCTATTTCCTTGACCTGTTCACCTTCGCTGCTTTCGTTTGTCTCGGCGCCACGCGACGAGCACACTAAGACAAGATATCTATATGCAAAATTTTCTGGACTCACAAGATTTGCTTTTTAGAAAAAAAGAATGAAAAAGCTACTAGAATAGCAAATTCTGTTTGAGGTGTTTTCTGTAAACTATTAAACCATATTAAATACAAACTTACCGCCAGCATTCCTGTTTGGAGCATCGGACGGCTCAGTCTCCTCAGTGTTTTCAAGAGCATATATTCTCTTCCTTTGTTCGTTCAGCTCAAATTCTACTCTCAGAAAACCGGCTCCGTAAAGAACAATCGTTAAAAAACAGAAATAATCGAAGCAAAGGAAGGCAAACGTTTCTTTTGAGAAGCCATCGTTTGTTGTGATTACAATTCAGTAGGCTGCACAAGAACAATGATGGGTTTGTTGTAATATGACAGTTGTTTCCGCTTGTTACTCGATACCACATCATGAATATGGGGATCTTGCCAACTTTGTTGTGCTATTTATACTCGCTGTTATGTTATCGATCGATATCCAGTGTAGAAAGGTCGCCCACGCGCGCAAAACGGAGGAGAAAACCGTATATGGAGAAAGGTTGATTTATACCTCGAAAGCCTTTCAAAACCTGATTGGCCTGCATAGCAAGCGTTTCTGCATTAGTTTAGAACTCAAAGAACTCGCGCAAGACCTTGCTGGTTGTGATGATTGCGTCATTTGTCACTGGCTGCCACAATGCTTTTCTCCTTCATTTTAATACCTTGACAATTCGAAGAGAAAAAACAAGATTCCTCACTCCTCTTTGAAAAGAGAATAAGATGTCTACACCCTTTGTGATGACACCATCTACTATGGGTCTGGTTTGCGGGGGAGGGGAGGCACAGAAATTTTCGACAGCTGTTGTGGTGACTCCGCCAAACAAATCGTGCCCAGGCTCCTGCGGCTCTGGGGACGACAATCACCATTCACCACCGCCAGAATATACAACATTCGCCTTTATTAATAATTATTTTTCCTTAGATTAATTTATTTTCACTAAATTTCAACGAATGATCGCCTCGAAAAGAGATGGAAATGTTTTTTAGACAGGTCTAGCTCTCTTCAGTCTACCTATGAAATTTCGTTGCTATAACAACGAACCTTACTTTCTGTGACTAACATCTCCCGTGAGAAGACACTATTTCTGGTCCCAAGGGTAGGGGTCTACTAGTGAGAAGTTTGATTGACGTAGTACACGCGTGTGGAATTCTATACATACTTGATGCTGTTCAGAATGCAACTTGGTTATGTTCTATAAATTCCATCTTGACCATTAGCAATAGTAGGATGTATATCGAACATTAACACACTGTCAGTGGTACTGCGGTCTTTTCCCTTCTAACAAAACACTTTGTTTACAATTAACTCTGTGGAGTATTTCTTATCTTAAACGAAGTCTAACTTCAACCAACTGAAGTGTTTTGGTATTTTATCAGGGGCACCCAACGAGGATATAGTTTAGCTGATTCAAACGGTAGACATAGGCAAATTTTTATCCCCTAAAAACTTTTCATCTGTTCGGATTTCCTAGCTGAAAGTCTAATGACCCGAAAATTATAGGGATAACAACTTACCTTATGGAAAATTTCAGCCAGGAAAAGGCTCCCGAAAATTCTAGGTGGCCTTTTTTAGGATCAAAATCCGTCAAAAATGGGTAATTATACCATTTTGTAGATGTTCGAAAATCCTAGGAGAGGCAGGCAAGCAAGAAATTTTACAACAAATGCTCCGAAAATTCTAGATCTCAAATCGTCTTCCGAACAGATATTTTCGCGAAAATTGCCGTTGGGTGCCCCTGTTTTATGCTACGTGCATTAGCACTAAACAGTGATTGGGATTTTCTGTTCCTGAGTTCGAACGAATGAATTTATTACCTGCCAAATGCTGTCTAAATATCAGTACGTTTAAATTTGCACCCGAACTGCGTCTGCTATTAACGAGCATGATAGTTCTTATATTTTCAGAATATCCAACGCTTTATCCTTTGTTATCTCGATTTAGCTCAATATCAACAATTGTAGTCTTTTTTAGTTTGCTCACTGATGGATACCAACTGAAGCAGATTAACCGTTGAATGTAACAATGATGTCTACATCACCGAAGTTGGGCTAGGCGTCGTGGGCCTGTTCACCGTCTGATTCGCCAATTGTTTCACTGTCTTCTTCGTCTTCGGCTTCATCTTCACTGCAAGAATCTTCGTTTGTGGATTTCCTTGTTCCATCGCCACTACTAGCCTTAAAAAGGTTCAGTAGATCCATGAAACGTTTTTGGACCTGAAAGAAAAAATATAAAAGATATAATTGATTCAACGAAAGAAGGCCGACAAGAGCTGAAAGAAAAAAAAAAGAAACGGGGAAGAAGTAAAAAAAAAAAGAGGCAGCAAAACCACTGAGTGAACGTTGACAAATCGAAAAATCAGACAAGGGCGAAATGAGAATCTGAGATGACTTCATGGCATTTTCGTCATTTACATTTTTCTTAAGTGGTAAACTAATGTATGGATTTAGTCAGCCTAAAAGGGGAGCACCTGATGAATACCAAGAGTCTTCTTTGAATGAAAAATTACTAACAGGCCAGTGGATTACCAAAGAAATACGTGACCGTTATGAGTGTGGTTCCTGAGTCCACAAAACGGCCATACAATACAGGATTAGACCATTATGACAGCTGTCAATTCACATTGACGTGAATGACATATGCCGTCTTAATGCGCTTACCTCGGCTGCAGTTTTATTTTTCAGACTGTTTGCTATGTGTTGGAACGTTTCTGACTTAGCACCCAACTGTTGACAAGTTTGTAAAATCGTCCGGTCGTCCTCCCTTAATAACAAAAAAGAACAATAACATTCTTAGACATTAAAGTAGAAACAAATTTATTATTATTTCCCTCGATATAATAATGAGATTAAAAAAAAAAGATTTAATCTGGCCTGGGACAAGCTCAGAGTCCCATTTAAATGTAAACAACCCAGAGTGGTGCATCACTGATTGATTTTGCACTTCGTTTAAAATGCTTAATTTGACGCGCGTAGGATTATAGTTATCAGTTGGCCATATCATATTCTAGTTTATAATCAACGCTATATATACCGCCTAACACGTGGCAGAGGCCATTCATTTAGTTTCAATAAGTGATTGAAGCAAAAGTTCAAGACATCTTGTAATGTAATTATAGTTTAGCCTCCCTACCACCCACCCACTTTCGGGTCTAGAGGTTTATCTCACCAACTCAAAAAATCTTGTACAAATGTACAAATGTAATAAATTAGACTAGTAAGGTACACATGTAAACGTTTGAGAAGATTTGCCCCGGTACTGCTGGATTGTTTGTAATTAATCTGGACGGGCCCAAACTTTTCAAACCAGAAGGGCTAATCCAACATTATTAAATACCGAAACAGATTATTATCCTAGCTCCTAGGCGCAGCAGGGGGGGGGGAGCTCTTTCGAGTAAACCGGCCTCTCTAAATAGGCTTTTTAAAGCTTACCTGGTCCATAGTAGAACCACCTGTCCGTCTTCACTTCGTTGAAGGTTTTTAGCTGGCACAACACCCGAAGAGGCCATATCAACGTCGCCACTACCACAATCACTTGCGGCAGCATCACTTCTGACGTCACCAACTACGTCACAATCTAAGTCACCACTTGTAAAGTCATTATTATAAACAGCAGGTTCACCATCCAGAAAATCGTCATCTTCATCCTCTTCATACCCATCATGCTCCACGTCGGAATTCCCATCATCCCCTTGTTCCTCGCTTTCGTAGTTCCTCACCTCGCGTTCTTCATGTTCGGGGCTTAAAGTGTCCCCAGAGGCCGGGTTTAGTTCCTCTCCATGATAACTGTCATTACTAGTTTCTGATTGCAGCGAGGTTGCTGCTGATGACAAAGGTCCTTCTTGAAGGTGAACCTCATTTCTTTGATCGTCCAATCCACTTTCCTCCCCTGTAACTTCTCCATTTGTTGGAATACTAGGGGGGTGTTTCAGATTTCCCTCCTCATTTTTTCCGAGGGATCCCCCAAGGAGAGTATATTGCTTGCCTCCCTTAGTGAGGTTAGTTTTTGTTTTAGTTTTATTTCCTGCCGGTTTGCTTGCATTTCCCTGTTGTTTTGAACCTTTAGCTATCCCAGAAGGTTTTTTGTTTTTCCTTGCCTTGTTTTTCTGAGTTTCTTTTGGAGGGCGACCTTTCATTTTCTTCGGCTCCACAAAACATGGTATTTCCACTTCTTCAAAATCGTCCACCTTCAAAAATCATCACAAGAAGTTAGACCAACCTTAAACTACGACTTAAAGTTTTATCTCTTATTTTTGTTTGTGTGTTTGTTTATTTTAATGAATATATTAAGTGGCTCTAAAACCCTCCCTCCTTGACCGAAATTCTTTAAAGGTTAATTACGGCCACAGGCAAAATAACCCAACACGCAGAATTTGTTAAGTTAAGAATATATTTTTGGTGAATACGTGTTTAAATCTAATGCTTTACGTTTAAAAAAGAGAACAATGGCGCTATAAAGTGTCCTGTTTTCAGATAGATTAGATAGATAGATAGATAGATAGATAGATAGATAGATAGATAGATAGATAGATAGATAGATAGATAGATAGATAGATAGATAGATAGATAGATAGATAGATAGATAGATAGATAGATAGACAGACAGACAGACAGATAGATAGATAGATAGATAGATCGATAGATAGATAGATTGATTGATTCACTTTTATTTGAATACGGTAATTTCATAACTTACATAACTTCTTTACATGAAAGCCGTATAGAAACAGAAGTAAATACTGTACAACTACACTAAAAATATGTACAAA
>CALNXK010000050.1:610000-725000 GCA_942486035.1 Porites lobata | reverse complement strand
GTAGCTCTTTGAATTTGTTGCTGGCAAGCTAGGTTTTTCCACCCTAGAAGTTTGAAAAGGTGACCAGCATCTACGTCATAGCTTGAGTAGGTCAAAACACGGGCTGCTCTGTTTTGTAGCTTTTGAACCTTATTCCTTAAGGTTATCCCACAGTTTCCCCAAACAATGTTGCAATAATCAAAGTGTGGCTGTATTAAAGCTTGACATATTAGTTGTAAGGTCGCCTGAGGGACAAGGTGCCTTATTCGTTTTATGGCCCCAATACCAGAAGCGACCTTCTTTGTTACTTTCTCGATATGGCCACTCCAATCAAGTCTGCCATCGATGGTCACTCCAAGTGATTTTGCAGTAGTGACCTGGCTAACTTGAAAATCATTAATTGCAAATGTCGGGGACTCTGTGGGAGTACTTAGCCTCTGCCTAGATCCGATAAGCATAAATTCGGTTTTAGTCATATTTAGGGTAAGTTTGTTTGCTCTCAGCCAATTGTGAACATTTTCTAAATCTTGATTTAGATGCAACTGAATATTGTCTGCATTATCACTTGCATATGTAAGGTGGGTGTCATCAGCGTACATCCTCGGCTCACAATTTGAAAGACAGTTTGGAAGATCGTTGATGTATAACAGAAATAGTAGTGGACCTAGAATCGTCCCCTGGGGAACACCACAACTTAATAAACAGCTTCAAACCTTTTGAAACCTTATTCCTCAACATTGCGTATCTGGGAGAACTTTAACAGAACATGTTTAATACCATACCTCTGGTTCGCTGCCACTTCCAAACTCAAATTCCTCGAAATCATCATCAGAACTTGAAAAACAAGCAGAACACGATAAAGTCGTTTTATGAAGAACTGATTATTTTCGTACCAAAAGGATAAGAGTGGATCGTACTGTTTATTTATTTATTTATTCTTGCTGCATTTCTTTATTAATTTTAATTATCTTATCTCACCACACAGGGGGCTTTGTGTCTTCAAAAAATGAGTTAAGTTCTTCAATCAGGTGCGTCTGGCCTTTAAGCATTGGAACAAGAGTTTGTCGTAGCTGAAATGGTGAAACAAAAACATTGAGGATGACTGCTACCAATAACAACAACAATAACAATAACAATAATTTATTTAACCACGTTATCGTCTATGAGCACAAGTACTCGTTCAAAATACCAACGTGCATGAAATCTACAATTATGATAATAATATCTAGTATAAAAAAAGTTAAATATATAATCTATAATCTATGTACACGTGAATATAAAAAATTATAAAAATTACAAAAAAAATTAAAAATATATAAAAACTACAGCAGAATTGATCATAGCTTAGACTTAAAAATATTAACATTATCGGCCAGCTTGACATCTGAAAGTTTATTCCATAGTTGAGCGCACTTGTAAGTAAAAGAGCTTATCATAAAATTAAGATTAAATTTGGGAACGCAAGGATTAACACCATTTCCTCTTAAATTGTAAGACGTTTCTCGCATGCTAAAAAAGTCTCTAATGTATTTCGGCCCTATATTCCTAATGCATTTAAACAATAGGATCAGAAATAGACCTTTTTACAGATACGACGGCCATATTGAATTAATTCGATTTAAGGAGTATTGTAGGATGCCCAGGGGGCATGAGCACATTTCGTTTGTATTTTCGAGCGCTTTTCGGGACATTTTTTCGTAAAGATTTATTAGAATAAGATTGTAATGGGAAAAAGATCCTTGTGCCGTGTTTTGAAGTATATAATGATCGCCTTTTTCCCGAGAAATACACAGTGAAAGACCATATTTCTAATACTAAACTAGAAAAAGGCGATCATTATTACATCCAAACACGGCACAAGGATCTTTTTTCCCATTACAATCTTATTCTAAGAAAACTTTAAGAAAAAATGTCCCGGACAGCGCCCGAAAATACAAACGAAATGTGCTCATGCCCCTTGAGCATCCTATAATACTCCTTAAATCGAATTAATTCAACATGGTTGCCGTATCGGTAAAAAGGTCTATTGCTGCTTTTTCCTACACTCGTAAGTGTCCAACTTACATACATTTAAGAGTTTAACCAATGAGCGATCAACAGAACAGGAGTGACACAAAAGAAGCTGAACGGTTTATTGGTGTGCTACACAGTAAAATACAGTACACAAAAACGGTCCAGAAGGAAACAGTTACTGTTTTTGTATATTCTTCTTCTTTTTTTTTTTGTAATTTGTTTACCCACGGAGTTCTTAGGAGTTCGTAAGAAGTCGTTGAAACGTGTCCAAGCGTTCCAGATCGAATTCAAGTGATTACAAAAGATTTTCGGATGGATAGATTACCAAATTTTTTCTTAGCTATGGGGCTTCCCTAAAAACAAACAGACACAAAAAGTCAAATGCCCATCGCATACCTCCAGAGGGTCTTTGACTGCTTTCTTATTCCAAGAATGAAACGCGTTGATAATCTTCCTGAATTGAGAAGGAGTCCGTTGGAAATGAACCTAGTAGCAAAAATATAGGAGAAGCCCAACGTTTCGCGCTCTGAAAGGGCAATTCAAGTCCATGCACTGTTAAAGGTTGTAAAACCGACTAACCACTAAGTAGCCTCCCGACGCAGACGTTCTTTGGGCTGGTCGCGCAGTCCTCCCAAACGAACGTCTGCTGAAGCGGGCGGGTAAAAACGTAAACCAATCACAGGACACTTCCAGATCTGGGAATTGTGCTTTGCACCTTAAAAAACTTAGCGCGATACCCGCGGCGCGAGACTTCAGAAAAGGTCAGCAAGTCTCAAAAGTTCTCCTAAATGGAAAAGTCCTTAGATTTCTAGGCCCGGGGGTACTTCCTATAATGGCCTATAACGGCTCTTTTTCAGGCTTCAGATAAAGAAAGGGTAGGGATTTCAGTAGTTGAAGTATATGAAAAGGTAAGGAAATATGACATTTTGGTCTGTAAAAGGCCTAAAATGGCTGACAGATGCATCGTATGTCTGTGAAAGAGCGCACTGGTTTTGTGTTTTATTTAATATATTTTTAAATATAAATAAGACACTTAAAAGAAACAGTGCATTTACAGCAGTTAAAAGGGATGCAAAGCTCTAAACTTGGCATGTGAAAGGGGTACCATTTGTCAATAGAGGGTATACGAAAATGGTACCTTTTCCTTCAAAAATGGTATATAAAAGGAAAGGGGGTTGGACCCCGGGGCAGAACCTCCGCCCCCGTATAAAACTTTGCTGAGTTCAACCCGGGATTGAAAGCCGCCAACGAACTAAAGAAATTCAACTGTACTTTGCAGGCGTCTGTTTCTCTTATGTTCTTTGAGATTTTGCATTGCTTTATCTCGAACAAATAAACTAACTAGTGCAAATAAAAGGTATTTTAACTGACCTCAAGCTTTCTCAGGAACGTTCTTGCTCTCACAAACTCTAAGTTTGCCATAAACTATGAAATATCAAAACGAAGGAACGGTTTTAACATTGTGGTGTTGGCTCGGGATACATTAATTTACAGAAAAGATTCTGCCTAGGTGTTTCGCACCTACGCACTAAATGGCTGAGCTAACATTAACGTAAATATTGGTTTAGGGGAGGGGTAGGTGGGCAGTTTTCATAAAACCTAAATTGATCCAAAAGAAAGTAAAAAACTTACCACGCCCGCTTCAACTGCCTGGTGAGGCTCTAAAAATCCCACAAAACCCTCCACAAGGTCAGGATAATCTGCCAGTACAACTTCAACCCTTCTGTATAACTACAAAAAAATAATATTGAGATAAGCTGTAATTCACCACTTAAGAAACAAATCTGACTTACGTGATCGTCATTAACTGGCGTGATACAACTCACTTTGACTCTGAAGATGACTACCGCACAGATCGCCGAAACGTCAGTCACTGCCAACAACAACAGTCCTATTCTGGACTACGTTCAACCGGACGATCAAACTCAACCTACTTTTGAAATGACTCCTGGGTTCAAACCTTTCACAAGAAGGGAACCGGAGACGAAAGGTGTCTCGCAATTGTTTCTGTACTCGTTACCGGGGACGCGCCGGTCATCTATTGGCCAATTTTTTTCCTTGTCCTTAGCAACAGTTCCAGAAGTCTTTGCGAAAGTTAACTCGTCCCAGTTTCCGTCTTGTTGCAGAATAGCCCATGTGGCTCCGAGGCTTTAGGTTCAAAACTGCAAATTTTTCACGACTCCATTGTCTCGCAATTCCCAAAATAGACTTGAGTACAAAGAAAACCAAACCAAATAAAAATGATCAGAAAGCCTCGGAGTCATGTTACAATTTTGATATATCGTGGGCTATTGAGTCATTACAATAATAATTTATACGCATTCACTTCCTTGAGTTTTATGCCTGAAATTTCATCTGCTGAACTCATTCGCCTTCAAAATTTACTAAACCACACGTTTCAAAAGGGTTTGGTCGACGGATTGGTGACTGACTTTTCGAATCTCGGTCGCCAGCAAGAAATGAATGACAGAATTAGGTTTCACTTTCACTCATGACAGTATTAGGTTTCACTCACCCATGCATCTGGGTAAGTGAACAACTGGGTCAACGTCTCCAAACAATATTTACCTCTACTGGGGAGCACTGCTCCTGGGAAGACATTGCCAGCGTTCGTAGAAATTCCTCGTAAGTTTCGGGGTCGTCCGTTAGCTGTTTCTATCAAAAGGAAGGCAAAAACAACACTTACTCTTCCTTACTTAACTCTTTTAAGATTTCTCAGAATAACAAAACATAACATAAAACTTTATTTATACTCGACTTTTAGAGTAGCTAACAAGCTAATATCTTCGAGCTTTCAGAATATGACATTGAGGGTGATGTTTTTCGAGACGATTCGCAACGACGATTTTTAGCGCAATGCAAGCGTGGCAACATCGCTGCGACATTGTTTCGAATGGTTACAACATTGTTCCAACACTCCAACGTTGTGTTGCGCAAAAAATTGTCGTTGCGAATCATCCCATGTAACATCACCCGAAAGGAGCTGAATTACGCAATTTATTCAACCTTCGTACTTCGAAATAGACTTCGAATACCACTGAGAATTATGGAAGAAATACTGCGTTTTCACATGACGTCATGGCGGCCATGTTGGTGTTCCAATCCAGTCTTGTGGGATTTCAACTCCTTCTTGAGTAAACGCTTTCTTTTGTTCCAATAAATTTGCACAGATGCTGGCCACGTGAGTGAAAACGCTCAATACGCCTAAGTATCGATGAGTGATTTGAAGTAAGCAGTAGTAACGCGAATTTGACGAAACTCGAAATCTCTATTTGGCATGACTTCAATTTGCTTTAGCATACAGTATGTAATTTATTGAATTGGCCGTTTTTACTAGTTGTTGCCCCTTGAAAAACCGCGTGACATTGCTTTTGTCGCTTGAATCCTTTCGTGCGTGCAAGATGGCAGGCATGGCGAAAGCAGCCTACAAAAATCATCCTTTAGGTCTGTTGTCACCGATTCCGCAAAAGTTTACCAAAAATAGGGTATTAAACTAAAGGATGGACCTCACCTTAACCTTGGCTATGAAATGTTCAGCAAATGCTTGAGCCCTGTTCCTAAACTGACAGAATCAAAACAAGAATAAATATCAAAATAGAAAGCAGGTAATGGCAAACCGGAAACTTGAGAAATAGCTTTACGGTTTCCTTCGGGAATGCACCCCACATTTTTTTGATATTTTCTATATGCGTATATAGCATTTTTAGGAAAGCACATTTTAATGGGCTCCGTGCAATTATCGTCTGTGTTACACAGTGTCAAGAAATATACTATTATATTTGCGTTCACTATAAACAAGAGAAAAACCGAAAAATTGAAAACCGTTGCGTTAGTACAGTACACTTTGGGCGCTTTTCAGTCAACTAAAACATCTGGTTTGAAATTTCGGCAACTTCTAGCAGCGAATGGAATAGCATTTTCCAAAATTTCCAAAAAAGAGGACAACCTCGCGGAGTATACCCAAATTTTCGAAAATTTTTTCCGAAAGTTTTCTTTCCACTCAACTTTGCCCGCGGAATTTCTATAATTTTCGCTTGAATGGTTCGCATTTCGGAAATTCAACAGTTATCGGATTTTCTGGAAACTTTTCCCCATTTGCGGCTATTTCCAAATTCTCGAAAGTTTCGGTTGAATGGAAAGCGCCATTTACCTTAGGGTCTGGTTCCAGAATGTAATTTCCCGCCATTCCAACCTGTGAGTTTAGCGCAGCTTTACGCGAGGTCCCACTGCCGGCACCTCCGCTCTCAGACCCAGTCACGTGGGACTTTGATGTCACGCGACCACATGCCACGCCACCCCCATTCTTGTCACGCGATGCCTTAGGTTTAGAAACAGGAACTGGTTTGTTACTTGTGTTCGCTGATGATGTCTTTTCTGTTGCCTCCTTCGATGCATTCTCTTGCTCACTGTTAGTCTCCTTTGTAGCAGCATTTGAAGAATTTGAGTCAGCTTCAGAAGGAGGAACAATCGGTTCACTGTCCGATGTTTCGTCCATTGGGGCGACAGTTTCATCATTTACGGAAGAATGGTTGGAATCAACGTTTGTATCCAAATCAGGTTCGGGTGCAGATGCAAGACTTGGTGGTGAATTATCCTCTCTCGTAGTCATGGTACTGGTTAGGTGAACACTTAAATAAAAAAGGAAATAAAATTAACTATCTCGCACTCATTGACAAAAACACAAGAATATTTGCTCTGACTGTGAACTGTTTAAATCGTGTTCCAAAATACCCCAACGTTGATGTCAAAAATCAGCTACGTCTCGTTTATAAATATTAACCAGTTCAGTAACAAAGTTTATGGGGGTAGCCTTGAAGTGGTTTGATTGTAACATCTGTCTCATTTGACTCCAAGAAAAACAGTTAAAAATCCTCCGCAATACTTTCTTGGGCAAAAAAGTAACAAGACAGTCCTGGGGATAAAGAAACTAAATAAACATGACAACAGCTTACTTGCTAACGGGAGATGACCGCACATTTGTTACCGTGTCCGAATTATCCACTTCGCGAACCACTTCAACTGGTTTTGGTGGCGCGACAGCCTTCCATGGACTTGTAGAAGTTGTTATAGCAACCCAAGTGACTGTTCCTGCATTACCAGCAGATCCACTGCCAGTCGGTAGAGCCACGGCGCATGCTCCGGCACTAAATTTGGGTGCAATAGGGCGGCCGTAAGCTGTACCTTCTATTTTCTGTTTTACAACCTTGGTTTTCGCTTTTTCTTGACTTTCACGGCGTTCCTTCTCTCGCTTTTTGTAATTTTTCATCCACTCTGGTTCCAACGATTGTCTGCTTCGCTGTCTCCGAATACGATGTTCTGCATAGTACAAACAAAGTTAGACAATTCATAGAAAATTAAGTAGGCGGCCAATTTCTTCTTTGACCCCCTCGACGACGAAACTACCACGTTTGTCATCGACAACTAAAGAATTTTTCCTTTTTAAAAGAAAAATTAATTAACTCCAGTGAAGATCATTGTTGACCTTTGAATTGAAATTTGAAAAATAAATTGTACATTCACTAAATTCAATAGGTCTCAGAGCAAGAGCCATGTTCATTTAGTTAATTATCACCTGTAGAAACTTGTACCCTAGTGGGTTCTATCCAAATTTCTTTATATCTGCGATAGTACTTGACAACATTCTCAGGCGCTCGAGCGGATAGCAGATTCTTGCAGCGAATCTGTAGCTGTTTAGGACTTTTCACAGGCAGCAAATGCTCTTGAATTAGTTCCCATTTTTTGCCCAGTTGCTTCATTCCCATCGCCAGCAGATTATCTTCAGCATCCGAGAATTTGACCCGCAGCCCGTTCAACTGCTTGGGCGTGTCGCCCGTCCTGGGAAGAAGATTATGAAGAGGAAGCAACTCCACGAACCGGAACACGTTTGTGTTCGCCGCCATTAACTGGACGTTGGTGTCGGACGGCGACGGAAGCAGCTCTTCTTCTACACGTCTGGAACGCCTCGTTGTTTTGGCGGGAGATTTGTTATCCTTCTTGGGAGTGGCGCATTTTCGTGGGCTCGGTGTTCTTCGTTTAGGTACGAAGGTGCTATTAACAATTCTGAAAAGAACCAGAGATTATTTTAAATTCGATCGAGTCCGGTGTCACTGTATTTAGCACGAAAGTACTAAATGGGAACATTTATTTACGTCTCCTACTTTAGACGGGGCCGCCATTTTACGCGGTCATTCGAGCCACACGAAGGTCCAGCCGTTTGCAAGGCAAAGAGAAAACCTTCACTTCTCAGTGTTATTTCAAGACCCTGAGTATTGTTCCAGCCCTAGGAATCGAACCCGCGATATCCCAAGCGCTCAAACGACTGATCTTATCATGCCATGATAAAAAAGGGCACGCACCACACTTCACATAAGAGACTTACTCGACAGCAACCTCCAGAGGACGCGCACAAAATGTCACACTTAAGGGACTTACTCGACAGCGTCCTGGAGGGGACGCGCACATTACTTCACGTAGGGGACTTACTCGGCAGCATCCTCGACAGGACGCGCACAACACTTCACATAAGGGTCTTACCCAACAGCATCCTCGAGAGGACGCGCACAACTCTTCACATAAGGGACTTACTCGACAGCGTCCTCAAGCCCTGGGAAGCTAAATGCTGACGTATGCACCTTTCCGTCACCCAGTCCTCTTATGAGTTGAGCATTACATGCACGGTCTTGGAAACCTTTTAATTCAGTGACATAGTCACGTGTCAGCTTTGCTTCTTTGCTCAGGCTGTCATCCTCTCGCGACATCAAGTATATCTGTGTCAGGAGCTGTGTGTGCTGGAAAGAAAATTCTGATTAGAATTCGGAGTGAAAGGCAAGGTGTCACACGAGCACACAATTTTTATGATAAATATGTTAACTGGTATAAAGCTACGGAAAGATGGACAACAAAAGCGAGCAACTTGCTTTGCAACGTTGCTACAAAATGAGTTGAAAAACTACTTTGCGCGTTTTACCACCCACGAATCAAACCTGCGTTAGAAGAGCACGAAGCGAGAGTCACGCGCGACGAAAGGGGCAAGAAGAAAAAACATCATTAACTGTAAGCGCCATGATTTTCTAACTCGATGGGTTTATTATCTTTTTTCTGGTGTTGGTTCTCCGCTGATCGCGCTTCCTGGAGTCTTATTTGGATTTTGCGCTTTCTTACAATGTAGGTCTCCATGTGTTAGCGGTCATAAGAAACAGTGTGGAGTAGAGATGGCTATTTATTGTTGCTGATGTTGTTGTTGTATTAAAACGCCTGATTAACTTCGCTCATGTGCACACCTCTGGGATCTGTTTTCAGCTTTCCACGATTCTAATTTTGTGATTTCCTCTAGGTCTAATTTGATCCCCGAGTTTGTGTCGTCATGATGACGCATGTGTGTGACAGGTAACTGGCTATGAGCAGCATGCGTTTCGCCACTTTAGAAACGAGAAGGAAGCTGGGGAGAGTTGACTTTCGCAAAGACGACTGGGACTGTTACTAGGGACTGTTACTAAGGACTGTTGCTAGGGACAGGGAAGAAAAATGCCCCATAGCTGACCGACGCGTCCCCAGTAACGATCCCAAAACACATTGCGGAACGCATTTCGACTCCGGTCTCCATCTCGTTTCTTAAGTGGCGAGGCGTGCTCCGCTCATGCGAGGTGTCTTCATCTACCTGTTGTAGTTGTACATTTAATCTGTCCAGCTGCTGCTGCGAGAACAACTGAACATTATCCTGACCACTGGTCCTAAAGAAAAAAGATTGCACACAAACAGCCAAAATGAAGATTTACTGTATGGACTGCTACGCACAGGGACAAACAAAACGCATGACGTAAATTGCAAAGGTAGAGAAGTCTGCAACAATCATGAGAATAAAAATCAAAGCTACAGTGTATAGTGCTCAGGAAGGACTTCTTGAACCACGTTTTACACTGCATATGGATAGAACAATAATCATTTATTTTGATCAATTTAATTTTATAGAAACATTTAAGAATAAAAATAAACGAAAGTGAAACGTGTGATTTCGAAAATTTTCATTCTTAAACATTTACTTCATTAATTATCAATATTTTTTTATTGACTTGATAGCTTGACAGAACAGTGAAACAGTACATCTTCGATGTCTCTCTTTAATGTTTTGTACTACTTTATGCATTGTTGATACATCATTGTATTAAAACAGAATGGGAAAAATAACAAAATACAAAAATACCAATGTAGAACTGTAGACAAAAATTGAAAAATGATTCCCAGCACAAATGTAAACTGAAAATTGTAGTAAGACTGGAACCAAAAGAATACACCAACCCGCTACTGAGCATCTCCAGATACCCCACTGGTTCTCCTTCCTCAGTCACACAATAGCCATCCTCGTTGTCATCAAACTGTGTAATCACAATTCAGTAAGGATCATGAAATAATTCAGTATTGCACAGTGTTTGATAAACAGTAACATCGTTGTTAAATCCTTCATAAAAAAGACAAATAATTGTTGTCCTAGTTTATACAAATACATCATGTACCGGTAACACTTACATCTTTAAGTAATTCCTCAAACAGTTCATTAACTTCCTTCTCTACAAGGAAACAAATAGCATCTCAAATATCATCAGACCACTTTAATGTTATCATGGACACCAATAGGACAGAACCAAATGTCTGTTTTACAGAGGTGTACATTTTATAGACTGACGCAAATGTAGGGACTGAAAAAGCTACCAAAGAAAGTCATGTCCGATAGCCTGGGGCTGGTGGATTATGCTATCAGGCTAGTGAATTCTATTGTAAACTTGCATGATGGGCAAGTGAAGTGTTTGGGGGGAATTTAAATTACAGATTAAACTGCGATCAATTCTGCTCATCACAAATTTTTTCAGGCTAGTTCAAATGACTCTTGGGCTGGTATGTACAGTGTACCAGTCTTATGCAAGAAAATGGCAGGAAGCTATTTTGTAAATAAATGCTCCATTAACAATATCGTGACTGACGGAGAAATAGCCTACTGGCAGTAATCAAGAACAAAAAAAATTGTGCAATTTTATATGACATTACTAAACCTCAGCAATTAACTAAACTAGAGTCCTGAATCTTTGACAGTCACACATTAGTTACTTACGTGGAATTCTAACAGCTCTGTCATTCCTGTATTCTTCCTTTTCTTCTTTTTGGTCTTCAGCCATGAAATTGTATTCAGTATCCTCCTGATCATCTTCACCACAGACTTCATCTACATGTAAAACAAAAATAAAAATAACTGGATTAAATGTGCTAAACCATACACTACTTTGTGTATGTCTACAAGTACAAAAAAATACATGTAGTCACAGCTGTTCAGTAATCAAAAAGAGAAAAATACTGTATGCCAGCATTGAGATCTTAAGAATAAAAAACTATTAGCACAAAGTTCTAATATCATAGAGATCAACTCTAATGGTGATGAGCATTAGCAAGCAATGAAAAAGTCAAAAACTCTGTCAAACGTAAAGCACAGGGGCATACAAACTTAGTTATTATATGATCAACTGTTAAGTCTTTCCACATGTAGATGGTCGTTGGCATTCTCCAAAAGCAGGCAATATGAAGTGAATCTGGTTAGCCAATGAGAGAAATTGAAGGGCTCAGTGCAAGAATGACACCTTGGTTATTTGGACATTTTTGAAAGTGCTTCAAAGTAACCAAATTTTTGCATCAGACTTTTGATTAACAGTGTAATAGACATACATTGTTATGAACTTTCTGCTTGGCCATACAAGTGATTCTTTTACATTGTATAAATTGACCACTGGAGGAATTGTTTGGCCAAGAAGGCTGGACATTAGCCTTCTTCATTTTTTGGCAAAAACCCAACTTTGTCTTTAAAAAATAAATGCATTTAACATACTGAACTTGCACATCATCAATGATTCTCCTACATGTACATGGTATATACCTGAGTTGACTAGTCCCTGAAGCCACTTCTGCCATTCAATGTCTTCAAAGTCCATATCATCCACTGGGATACTATCATACATATCAGCAGTGAAATCTGGAGGCTGGAATGTGGCTAAATAAAACAGAAGGTGTTGGTCAGAATTACTCCTTCAACTCCTTAAGAGTAGTAGACTTACACAATAGGAAGGGAGAGGAAAGACAATTGCAAACCTTGTGTAACAAGCGTGTCATGATTAAGTACGTTTGAAAAAATTTTCCGTCAAATCTTACCGTCCTTTAAACAGATGAATTCTTTAAAAAAAAAGAATCTAAAAGACAAGGCCCCAGTTTTTCAAAAGGATGATCGCTATCCACCAGTTAAATCTCTATCCACTCAATAACAAACTAAGTTAGTGTTCCTTATACTTATCCCCTGAATCTGGCCCTGATTGCTCAAACATTGGATAGCACTATCCACAGGATAAATCGCTCTCCAGGAGATAGGTATTAGGGAAATCAATTGCATTATCCACTGAATAGAGATTTATCCAATGGATAGCATTATCCACCTTTCGAACAACTGGGCCCTGGTGGATAGTGCTTAATCCAGCTCTTTAACAACTGGGGCCTCAACACAGTTATAAAGATCACAACAAAACACAAATACATTTTGCCATCCTCTTCCTTTTGCCATCCTGTTGTGTATGTCAACTAATGCCTAAAATCAAACTGAAGTCAAGTCCAAAATCCAAAGTTCAACCCAATAGAATGTTCAGTGGAAACTAGTTAAAACAAAGAGCCAAGGGAATGGCTAAATATGTTTGCAATAGCAAGGTTTCATTATAATATTGAGGTGCTTTGCCATATATTTTTACTAGTACTACAATCCTGGACAAAAGTCCTAGGGACAGTAATTTATTTTTGTGTGCTTTCATAAAACAGTGCTACCTTTTGGAAAATACCTCGCAGTTCTCTCTCCCCCCTGCCTTATACAATGCTGAAACATGCTTCAAATACTGTTTGTGGTGTACATGTAAGAGGGGGGTGGGGCAATCCAAATTTAATTACATTGCTGTAATTCACTAACAACAGTAGATTAATACTTTCTGTTCTTGGTTGTGTTAACAATATGTACCTTCAATACTTTCAATAGAAACATCTTGGAGAGGCAACTGAGAGCGAGTTCTTTTGGCTATCAAGTCACCTTCTTCCACAACAGTAATCTGCAAGAACAAACTCACAATATACTGTACCACCCAAAAGAGATTCAACATTATATGCAAATGAACAGACTGTAATAAGAGTATCATTCAAGATTCACAAAAACTTTATATCAACCAACAAAACCTTACTGATTAGGGTTGATAAGTTACAGTAATACTTCTACATGTAATTCTTAGACAAAGTCTGTTCAGATAGTAAAAACTCAAAAGACACTTCACTTTTTAACCTTCTGCACAGCTTCCTTGATAGTCATTTAAATGCCACATCATGGAATTCAAGCTTACTGTACATGTCTCAGAAACAAAGAGCCTTTTCAAAGTTAAAATTTGTAAAAGTTTTACAAATAAATTTTGGCATTTAGCTGTCCTTATACCTCTTGAAAGCAAAAACTCAGAAAAAATTGATAATTCTTTAAATAAGGACATCATGAACAAAGCAGCAATAGATTTTTTTAACATTGTAACATTCTGGGAAACTGGGAAACTTCCCACCTACCCCTCCCCTAATCCAAGGTAAACACTAACTGCATTCTTAGGTCAAAATGTTGGGTTAGGGGAGGGGTAGGTGGGTGGGCAGTTTCCCAGAATCTTACATGCAGGCTAAAGTGTAATCCTATATTAAGATCACTGATTGAAATAGATTCTGGCACTAGAATTTTTACATTACATAGTCACTATAAACAGAACTTTGACGGTCACACGTACCTCTTCTAGTTCAAAAGGTGCTGGTGCAGTTAACGTTACTGGATAAGGTACTTTAAATGGCTCCTGCAAAAGCCTCTTGCTACATGATCTAGTCACTAAAAGAATTCAATCAAAACACATAAAATAATTTGTTATGGCAAAGGTAAAATAACTGTAATTTAACATTTTTGAGAATCTCAGTAAGTCAGTTTCCAAACATTATATTTTCTGTCATCTAATTCTTTAGCTTGCAACTGCACACAGAGCATTAATAGGCTGGATTGGAAAACAGACATTAAAATAATGTTGGTCACCAGAACATTTTAATTTTTTTGGAGGCATGCAAGACCTACACTGTACGTGAAAGCTTAATACCTAAGCCCCCAGACACAATGTACGATATATTAATAATACATTTCCCAGCCAGTTCAATTATAAATGCAATGTTTGAAAAGGGTAGCAGTGGAAGGTCTCTGCTGGAATGAGTCCATTAGCAGGGATGAGAAAAAATTATTCACTCACACATAATGCATAATGTTAGAACTACCATGTTATATGATTGCAATAAATGTACATGCATTCAGCGTGCAAAGAAAGTAGTGTCCGATAGCCCGGGGCTAGAGGATTTTGCTATCAAGCTAGTGAATTCTGTTTTTAACTTGCCCGATGGGCAAGTGATGTTTTAAGAGGAGTTTGAATAACAGAAGAACAAAACGTTTTTGGGGCTAGTTATAATGACGTCTGGGCTAGTAAATGCCAGCTTCAGCTTGCCCGAATGGCAAGCTGTAAAAATGATTTTCTTTGCACCCTGTGCATTGAATATTAGTATACATTGTATACTTTTCAAAATTGATATTTGAATTAAAAATGAAAGATAAACTGTACAATCATGGGCATAATATATGTACACATGTGTATGTACCTGTTGGTGATTTAGTTGATTCAGTTGGCTCTCCAGACTCTGTAATCTCTGTTTTATGACTTTCCGGTGTACCAGGCATATGTGCTGGAGATGCCAGGTCACTGCAATAAAAAAAGAAGATTCATTCAGAAAAGGAAATTTTGATTTAAAAAAAATGGTTTTATAGTATGTAACATTGCATTCTATGACATTAATTTTCAATTTTAGTACTTTCTTAAGTCTTTTCCAATATTAAATTTTTCAGCTGGATGCTGGGAGAGAATTTTGTACATGATAATTTTACTCTAGAGTTAACCAAAATATTTAAAACCACACCAAATTGTTAATTTTAAAGTACAAGCCCTAAAAATAGTATCCCTAAGTTTTTCCACATCATTAACAGAAAATTGTATTAAAATATGAAAAACTCAAACCCAAAAATGGCAAAAAGTACTTGGACAAGTACAGACTGTACTTTAATTCAGTTTTTGCTTGAACAAAACAAAACATCAGTTAAACCTTGAAAATGATAGAAAACTTTCTGTATCATCATCACTTGCATCCTGAAAAAAAGGACATATGACACGGTTAAACCAACTTTTTATGGGCTGTAAGTTTCAGAGTGCTTCACAAAGGTTTTAGCATAAAATAATGTAGTTTACAGCTGTATGCACAGATGCACCTCATTCAAAATACCTGACTATAATGTCAAATTAAAACTCACAACACCATAATAGAATTCCACATCACAGATTTCTATTCTCAAATTCTAACAGGATTACATTAACTACCCCAGAACTGTAAATAATAATAGACTTTGTCAAGGCCATGTGCTTATGTCAAAAATTCTACAAGTATGTGTAATCAAAACATTAATGGTCAGGACTGAAATTAGGCAGGAATGATTTCTTGGCATTTTGTCTAAAAGGATTTGAACAAAACAAAAGTGAAATTTAACATTACTTAATTTCACAAGTAAACCATTGTTTTTGATTACCTACATACGGTCAGAATCATAGATTTTTGACACGTTTATCATATTGATTATTGATTAAGAACTCTACGCAGTGAGAACTTTACAGCTTAAATTTTGGCTTAAGTTCAGAATTTTTCAGAATTTTTCGACAAAATACCTAATAGAATCATTCTGCATGTGCTCTATCGTGTGTTAAGGGTTTTCTAAAGCGCAAAACCTAAGTAAAGTAAATTACTTAGGTTTTATAAAAGCATCCTAAAAAAATCTCCTGAAGGGGCTGTTCTGAAAATAATAATAATTTACAAAGGAATAATAATTCTAATATAATAGGTGACGAATTACTCCTTAATTTTGGCGTGAAATTTCAGCGATAATTTGTAATTTCACATGTGAAATTACAAAATTGCCATGGCAACCTTCTGTACGTCTCAGTGTCAAGATGGCGACGAAGTTTTAAAATGACATGAATGAAGATGCCAGGGCATATAAAGTCGCTTTAGAAAACCTGAACTCACCAAAGAGCACATCAAGAAGGATTCTAACAGGTATTTTGCAGAAAAATTCTAAATTTGAGTCATATTTAAGCTATAAAAGTTCGAGAGAGTGGAGTTCTCGATTGATACGATCCAGGATAAACATGTCAAAAATCCAAGATTGCTAACATAATTCGTCAGCCATGATATTAATAGTAATAATTTCACTTGTCACCATTTGATTACACATACTTATTATTCCTTCAATTGTAAATTATCTCAGAATAGCCCCTTCAGGAGAGATAATAATTAAGTTCTTGTATTGTATAATATAAGGATTATTAATGCTGGAAATTTCGTGCTAAAATTAAGGAGTAATTTGTCACTCATGATATTAGGGACATAAAAATATTAGAGTGTGTAAGGCCAGTGTTTGCCTAATGTCATTGTGGGTGAAAGCCAGCATGATACAGCTGTGCACAAGGCACTTCTGGAAAATGATAGACCAAACGGTCTAAATCCTAGACAGACCAAGTGACTTACCTCATCATCTGGATTGTATTCTTCATCAGAGGATGATTCTGGGAGCTCCAACTCTGTAAAGTGAATCTTCTACGAGGCAACAATATACCAGTCACAGTGAGATTTGTTTGAGTCATGTAAAAACCAAAACTTTTTTATTATAAGTTTTATAACCAACAGACAAGGGGATCATCTGAAGCAGTTTTTGCTTTATAAAGCTGCAAATTGCACTTTGACATGCAGTTCAGAGCTTTAAAGCATGAATGCAGGTGACCAGGACTGTGTAAAGAGTTGGTGTAAAGTGTCATCTCAGAATTACTTTGACATTGTTGTTGAGTTTTGACCACCTTTCAAATTCTCCATGCAGTAATTCAAGGAGTAGACTACATTTGTATTTATTTAATAATACTCTACTTCTTGAGTTGGTGCTTTTTAAAAGAATAAATAATAACTGTTATTATTTATTCTTTTAAAAAGCACCAACTCAAGAAGTAGAGTATTATTAAATAAATACAAATGTAGTCTACTCCTTGAATTACTGTATGGAGAATTTGAAAGGTGGTCAAAACTCAACAACAATGTCAAAGTAATTCTGAGATGACACTTACACCAACTCTTTACACATTCCTTTAAGCCAAAAATATTCATGTACCAATATTGAGAAGGAATACAAAATTTTCCTGAGGATGATCATGACTACTTCCAACCATGAACCTCAATACACTGTCCCTTATGCAGTTCTAGGATCAATTTAGGTTTCTGAGAAACTGCCCACCTACCCCTCCCTTAAGCCAACATTATCACTAAGTTCTCACTTAGGGCAAAATGTTGGCTTAGGGGAGGGATAGGTGGGCAGTTTCCCAGAAACCTAAATTGATCCCAGTTCTAATGACAAGTCTTAAACACTAACATTTCATACCTTATTTTTTGAAGTTTGCTTGGCTTTCAAGTCTTTTATCGGCGACTGGGATGCCTGAAAAAATAAACAATACTAAATACTGATGGTATAAGCTCGCTTCAAAGGGAAAAATACGGTCAAACTGAAGACAAATGAAATCTTGACTGAATAATATTATGTACATGTAAGTTGTACAGTAGATTTTTTTCTTACCAAAGCAGCAATAGGATCTCCTTGATTTGTCTGCTTGCTCTTGGCTCTGGTCATTTTTGGTGCCTTGTAAATAAAGATATCACATACAGGTGTATTTCATAGAAAAGCTATATAACAAGTTTTCTACAGGGAGTATATGGTGTTAAGGTCTCAATGAACCACACACAATTCACCACCCCATACACTTCTGAAAAGATATACATGTACATAATAAGGACAATGTACTTTTGCATAGAACTATTTTTCCTATAAACCTTGAATTCAAGCTTTTGAGAGATAAAGGCCAGTTTGAATGACTGATAACCACCCATTATGGAGGTCAAAGAACAGGAGGGCTTAACACTATGTGCAAAATCGAGAAACAGCTGGAAACAGAGAACAAGTTGCCTACCTTCTACAAGCGCTATGTAGATGATACACTTAGCGAATGCCGGATCTGACAGCAGCCTCAGAATTCCTGACGACACTAAACGAGAGTCATCCTCTATCAATTTTACAATGGAGCTCAAGAAAAAATGGCAAGCTTCCCTTTCTCGGAATGAATGTTATCAGGAATGGTTGCCGCCAGACACCACGGTTTACAGAAAACCAATGGACACTGGACTTCTACTACACTACCACAGTCACGTTGATGCCAGATACAAACGGTCACTCCTGAACACCATGCTTAACCGCATTTAAACTCTCGCTCACGTGGAAGTTTTTTCACGAGGAATGTGAACGCCTTTAAAGAGATCTTTCCCCGACCGCGCTATCCAGACGACCTTGTGCAGTCAACCATTCGCCAATTCATTGAATCCAAAGTGTCCGAGGATTCACACACCCAAGTGGCTGATAAAAAGAGAAGCCCCAATCAGAATCGTGTTGCCCTTCAAAGACCAGAAATCAGCAACGTAGTACGAAACAGCTGGCTGACCTGAGTAGGAAGATCAACGCAGACATCAGCCCAGTTTACACAAGTAGGAAGATCAAAGATGAAATTAAGGTCAAGGAAGACAAGCCGCCTTGTGAGTCAACAATGCGTGGTGTATTCTTTCCAGTGTAGCCTGTGTGATGCAGGTTATGTCGGCTACACGTGCGACACACCTACACCAACGAATTGAAGAACACAAAGGATCGGGTAATCGGAAACCACCTCAGAGAGCAGCATGATATGGAGCCTGAAGACATCGCACAAAGTTTTAGAATCTTAAGAAAGTGTCAGAACAAATTTGACTGCCTTATTTTTGAAATGTTTTTTATCCAAGAACTGAAACCGACACTTAACAAACAGTGCGATTCAATTCGCGCCAAATTATTTGTTTAGAGTAGTTCTTGTTAACATTGTTTTATTTCCATTGTTTTTTGACTTTATAAAAATTTTTTTAGCACTTTTTACATTTTTACATATTTGATAACAATGAATCAAGCAAAATGCACTTTTTTTGACATGCACACTGTATATTTAAAATAAAAACCTACACAACACAGGAACAACTGTACACAACACAAAGGTCACTGAGATAGAAAGATGTGCTGCACAAAGTATGTTAGATTATAACCTAAAGAGAACATTTCTAAAATAATTCAATTTTTGGCCTATATATGTTTTCTCAATTCTTTTGTAAAATAATGATTATTACATGAACAGACTGTACATGCAATATGTACTTGTACAGTGTAACCTTTAGAACTAAGGGGTTTCAGTTTTTTAGTGATACTACTACAATAATTACACTGACCAGAGAGTAACATAGGAATAAATAATAACACAAAAGAGAAGAAAAGATAGAATTACCGTATTTATTCGACTATAAGCCGATCTCGGCTATAAGCCGAGACCCCAAACTTTGAACGTGTAGACTCGGCATAACGAGAACCAAAAATAAATCGAAAACACCCGGCTATAAGCCGAGACCCATTCATTATTACAAGACTGAATTGGTAACTACGGGAAAACCTAACATTTTCGGAAAAAATCACATTGATTATCATAAATGAGGCTTAGACGATAACACACACGCGCGTATACAAGAGATGTAATGATGATTTATTATGCAAACAGCTTCCCTCTTAGAAAGCACACGCGAATTAATAAATACTATTAGTATTAACCGTAAGTAACTATTCAATTGAAAAGCAATGAATCATAACTCAGATGAATTAATGTGATCCAAAAAATGAATTTAAAACTAACTGTGTTGTTAAGCGGCATCACCAGTACCTAGACATCCGTAGCGTCTATCAAACAATCTCGTGTTTGCAATCGTTTATTTCAAGTCAAGTTGTCATCATGCCCAAAGCTCGTTGCACGTCATACAACCTCGCGCTTAAACTTACAATAGTCGCCGAAGCAGAAGCTGTTGAAAATAACTCTGAAATCGCCAGAGAATATGGCATCAGTGAGTCCATGGTCCGTCCCTGGAGGAAAGATCAAGCGAACCTTTATAACGGCGAGATTAAATTATTAGCGAAACGGAAGACGATGGGATGCTTCACGCCGAATATCCGGAGCTCGATCAAAGAATACTGGAATGGTTTACAGAGCAGAGAACCCAAGGTAAGTTTTTTGTCGAGCATTGATTTTGTATCTTAAAACAACAGAAACAAGATCACGAAATAAATCAATCAGCTGATTGCAGAGTGAGTATGTGTTGTTGAATGTGTGACTCTCAAAACTATCGTAGTATCGTGTCACAACATTGTGTATGAAAGACTCTCATTGGCCAGTTTTCACAAATGTCAAAACAAATTCAAGACGTGTCCAATTTTTAACCTTTCGATCGTTTCGTAACCTTCTGTGAGTTCTCACTTCGTTTTGCATAGGAATAGCTGTTAGCGGATTGATGCTACGTCTAAAGGCAAAGGAATTCTGCGAGGATCCCGAGTTTAAAGCGTCCCTCGGCTGGTACCAGAAATGGAAGCGCCGCCATTCCGTCAGCCTTCGCACCAAAACAACACTCGCTCAGCGTCTCCCTGAAGATTTGGAGCAGCAAACAGTCAAATTCCATCGATTTGTAATCACATCCCGTCAGTGTCACGGTTATTCCCTATCAAGAATCTTTATCTTTTCTGTGAAAACACATTAAATTTAACAAACGGCTCCTTTAGGAGCCACCACATTCTTAAAAGTTAATAACCAACGATTGCATATTGTGTTTCTTTACTTTAGCTCGGCTTATACGTAAATACATCTCGATTTAGTAGAGTTTCCATGCGCCGGAAAAAATTTTTTTTCAAAAACTTTCGGCTATAAGCCGAGACCCCCTCTAGAGCCCAAATTTTAATTCACTTCAGTTTTAATTTGTGTAAAAATCGCTCGGCTTATAGTCGAATAAATACGGTAACTGGCTTGGAGAGAAGTGTACAGTGGTCAGAAGAGCATGGCTTTCGAACTGACCACTGCTTCACATACTGCTTACATGTAAGTATATCATCAATAGATAGTTTATCAGCAGGTCCACATCAGCTTTAGCTGCCTTTTAACTTAACCTGCTTTACCAAATAAACTATGAATGAATGAATGAAAAAAAAAAGTACATCTTAACTTCTAAGTAACCAATCCCAAAATGTTTAGAACACTTAGAACAAAATAAAAAAAATGGTAAAAAAAACATGGCAGCTTCACAAGGGCGATGTATACTGTAACTCTTTTTTTAATTTTGTTAAATAATTTACAACAATTTAACCATATTCTTAACAAAAAATGTACAGTGCACACGTACAATATAATAATGTCCCTTGTGAAGCTGCCATGTATTACCACATTATTTTCACTGCTCTCTGAATGTTACATGTACAGTTTTGTACATGTACAATTGTTGTTGCCCATCAGTCACATTACAGTTGTACCTGGGTTTTATTTCCAATGAAATAACAGTAACTTACAAAGTCTAGTCCCACATCCTGATCAACACCAGCAGTATCATCACCTTGCTCATCATCAGCTTCAGCAGCTGCACTCTTCACCATGGCAAGGACCCTCTTGTCAGTTACAACATGCTATAGCAGACAAAGAGGAAAGAATTCATTAAAAATACATAAACAATAAATTGTCCGGGAAAGGTTTAAACACAACAGTCATTTCACAAGAGGATTGAGTAGGACCGTCTGCAGGTGAACATAGTCCTGAAGAGAACTGTTGTTGTTGACAGTGATTGACATTTCGACAACCTGTGTAGTAGTCACCTTCAGAGTCAAAGTGAGTTGTATCATGTCAGTTGATGGTATTAAACTCTGGTGGTTCACCTGAAAGGTCAATTAAATCGTGATGTTATTAGTAGCCTACCGTTTAAGCTACGCGTTATTCGCTATGAAGACTCGTAATGTCATTTTAATGTCACTAAATTTTACAGAGCTCACCGGTTTCTCTTTTACATCTGTCTTTATTCTAACATTGAATTAGCTTCACGATATGCCCTTAGTTGTTGTTTAAAAATTACAATGCGTTATTACTAAACTTGGATACAATTTCACTCCAAATTTACATGTAGTGTAATTGAAGACCACCTTTCCTTACCAGGTAAAACTAAAACCCGGGAACTAAAATTAGTTCTTGCAGTAACCCCTGGTTATTTGCTTAAAAATACATGGACGACATGACTGACTGACGCTGGTGTGGCAAGCTAAAAGAAATTTAAATCATTGCCAAAATAAACAAAATACATGTAGAAGGGACCGTGATCACCAAAACAGAGATGTAGATAACAGCGTCACATTACAGAGTAGTTGGTCCATCAAAATACATGTAGTTGCGAGTTGATAGCTGAAACTGGTTTAAATTGAATCCTTTTTATAATCTCTGCGAAGCCTACAAATGAAGATTCAAGTGAAGAATGTGTAAAAAAAACTTGGATCACTTTTAGCCCAGATAACATAAGAATAATACTAACATTTGAATGCGCCTCGAAAGTTTGATTCACTTTATGCTATTAAAACAAAGCCACCTGCCCAAGTACAACTACACTCACTAAGCTAGCGATGTAAGAACTTGAGTAAACCGAATACATGCAAATTACAATAATCTGCGTGTAAAGTTTTACATGCAGATTTTCCTAATTTGCGTGTATTTTCTCGCGTATTTTTGTGTGTATTTCTTTACACGGGTGTTTCACACATGTTTTTCTCATGGAATTTGCGTGCAATATGGTGGATTTCCACGCATGAAACCCATGTGTAATGCTGCAATGCCCGGGGTCTTTACTGTAGACTCTGAAGATGACTACTGCACTTGTAAGTTATCGAAAATGCCCTGGTCACTGTCAGAAACAGAGGACTACACTCACCTGATGATCGTATTTCACCTACTTTGAGTTCAGTACATTACAGTAAACCTAAGGCTACAATTATTGTAAGCATAAATGCACCAGCAGTTCACACATGATCACATGGCAACAAAAAAAACATACACACGAAAAGACGAAAGGCTTGAAAAACTTCTCGGCCAAGAGGGGATTGCCCGCTGGAAAAAAAGCCGTTGTTAAACTGTTCAACAAAATGTTCCAAACTTAGGTTACGCCATTCAAAGTACTAGTACAAGTAGCTACATGATCAACGACACACGTGTACACAACAAATTAATAATCAGAGCTTACATGTAGAATGCTTCTGACATTAATTGCCGTTAAGTTGTTCCTTGCTGCATTCTCCTCCAAAATTTCATCAATATCATCAATTTCTGATTCTTTTTCACAAGGCTTTTCAGAGCCATAACCTTCTCCTTCCAGTTCAACATCGCTTTGTTTGACTCCACCGTCGTCATTTGATTTTGCTTTCTTCGCGTTGCGCTCTTCATCCTTTTTCTTATCTCTCTTTCGCTTTTTACCATTGGTAGCCTTAGGCATCTTTTAATCTACTGAATCCGACGAGTACGCTTGAAAGTCAGTGATTTGTTTTCTGCGTTATTTACAGTGAAGTGATCCCTTTGCGCCATTTTTCACAACATTAACCATGATGCCCTGCGAGCAACTGGCACATGCACAAAATATTCCCTTGGGGGATGCGCACGGGCAGTCTTTTACTCTTCATGCAGGAAGTGACTCAAAGTATCGACTATCCAACGCAATAGAAGAAACAATTTCGTTACAATCATGCCTTCCCCGAAAACTGTGCTTTTTACTTGCCTATTATTTTCGAAACAGAAACTTAAAGTATAGTGTGTGTAAACTTATGGCTTTAAAAAATTCGACGTTTGGTTTTGAAATATTAAGAATACTTGAAAATGGAAAATTTTAAAAAAATTCACCGCTGTACCTGACAAAGCTCTACGGTACTGAAAAATTATTTTAAAAAATACTGCCAAAAAATTTCTAGATATAGCGCCGACTTTGCGCAGCGTGGACACTGGTACCAAATCGTGACGTCACCCCGAAACCCAGTGAACACAAAGTGAACACAAACATGGCGGAATTTTCGGTAGGTGGAGCACGGATACGTGTTTATGCTTGAATGTCAAATGAAATTTCGTCGATTTTTCTTCGTTGAATTAAACAACAGATCTTAAGTTCTCCAAGAAGGTTTCTAGCAATGTCTGGAGAACACACGCCAAGTTTAAGCGACGAAGAAGAGGATGACTTAGATTGCACGAGCTCTCAGCCGCAACTCCCTGAACTCCAAGACACCTTGTCAAAATGGACAAACTATCTTCACGGATGGCAAGAAAGATGGGTGGTCTTGAGCGGCGGCACTTTGTCGTACTATAAATCAGAGTACGATACAGCGTTTGGCTGTCGAGGCTCTATGAGCGTGGCTAAAGCTACAATTCAAGTAAGTTCGTACTTGTGGTAAGCTAATATCTGTAGTATCTATTTAGTAAAGCCGGCATAATATTTAAGGTTTAGAGATCCAATATAATTGTTGCGCTAAATTTAAACGTGACGAAGATGATAAGAGTTCTTGATTTAAAAGATAAGGCGTATATTCATTTTTCACCAGGCATAAACTTAAATTTATCTGAACACATGCATGAAGAAGTTTTGCAATGTGTCGGCGCACGCGGTGATGTTTTTGCTTTGGACGAAAAAAGAGGACCTTGTGGTTAAACCCTCACGTGCATTGTTTATATGTTGCCTTATGTTAACACGAGGATTAAAATATTTCGTATTTGACATTTAACTTAGTTTTGAATATTATTAAAATGTTTTTTGTGGTAGCTACTTGTAAGCTTAATATTATTCATCTTTTCGTTCTATGCAGATTGCGTAGTTGCTTGTAACTCAATGCCTTCACATGCCGCGTGTTTGCCTCCCATTGTTTTGAAATTTGAGGCCCACTTGTAGATTAGTGTATTATATATTCCCTTTTTGAACCTTAATGGCAAAAACAACATTAATATCAACCTATTTATTTTCAAAGGGATCTTTTATCTTGAAGCTACAAAAAAACGTTTCTTACTGGTAAATATTATGAAAGGTTTCCTTTTCTACGAAAATTTATTTTTAAACCTACAGTTGTTCTCTGAGTGAAGAGGAAGTTCTTGTGAAAAAAACGAGTAAATAAAAACTCTTTGCATGGGAAAACTACATGTAAAACTGACTTTATCTGAGGATAATGCTAAACTTAACTCACTTATCGCTGGAGGTTTCCTATTTGAACAAAATTGAATTTTATGTATAAACCTACTGTTGTCCTGTTAGTGAAGTGCAAGTTCTTGATAGAAAAGAATAAAAAGCTTCTACATGGGATAATTAAAACTAAAGATGATTGAATACAGGATGTCAGTGTCTTAATAAAATTTACTACTGCAGTCAGATCTCGCCTTGATGTTTAGTAAAGGAGGGTACAGATCTAAGTGAATGTCAGGTGGGACTACATTTTGTGGCGATTGCTATAAATTAAGGTGGCTATTGTGTATTTTCTGAAGTGTAGCTAGTGAGTCTTCCCTGTTTCCATTATTTATCATTTTGGCAACATTCTGGTATGCCTATGGTCACATTAATCTTGGGCACTAAACTATGCCTTGCCTGAAATATGAGCACATTTTTGTCAATTTTCAGGTTAGTATGGATGATTAAAGTACTAGACAAAATTAGTTGATTCAAGGGTTTTCTTTAAGTTTACGTTCCCTTAATCCCTATACTATGATGTTGTTCATGCAAGTTATCAGCCTGAAAGTTTTATCTTTATTTGTATTTATGTAAACGATTACTAAAGAGTTACTAATAAGTAATCAAATATAATACTAAAAGCAGTGAACATATGCACTAAACAGTGTCACAGTTAAAATATTCAGCATGTTCTTCTACTATGTTTTTTTTTCCTGAAATGTTAGATCTCTTGTGGAATGTGTTATTTTCCCAATGACTTGTAGGTCATGTGATGTTCTCAAGGGATTTAACCCTAGGGTAATATTACAATGTACATGACCCACAGTGGGAACCCAAAACATTTTAGGAGTTGACCGTAATGCCTGGTTTCCCTTTGGCAACAAACTTTGGTTGTTGTTGAAGATAGCTTTCTTTTCCAAAAACTTTAAACTTGAGTGCTTTTATACTGAATTATACTAATGTGCTGTGACTACTTTACAGTCCCATTTTGTCATTCAGCACAACTAGAATTTATTGATTTTCTTGCTGGGCTAGTAAGTTTTTAAAGCTCACTTGCCCAAATAAGCAAGGTTCTCAAAAAGTCATTTAGAAACTAACTCATTAAGAAAGGCGAGCAAAATGTGTAAGAGTTTGGACAAGCTGGAATTAAACTTTATTTTTCTTTCAAGCCCTGCTGTCAACCTCTTGCTGATCAGATTCTCAAATCCTCAATTCCCATGATGTTCAAAATCCCTAAGTTGATAACATTCTTTTAATTTGTTTTTCGCAGCCCCATGAGTTTGATGATTGTAGATTTGATGTGAGTGTCAACGATTGTATGTACTATTTGAGAGCACCTGATGCAGAAACAAGACAGAAATGGGTGGATGGACTTGAAGCTGTCAAGGTTGGTCAATGATTGCCATATGCATTGTTTTAATGATGTATGTGAATATTTAATGTTAAAATAATTTGGGAGCTTATTAATTCACCTATGTGAGTGTTACTTTCTTTTCAGGCTGCAGAATCTGGTTATGGCTCAGAGTCAAGTCTAAGGAAAGGTGGATCAATGCTATCTCTAACATCTGTTACAAGTTTATCTACAACAGCATCTTCTTCTTCTTTTAAGGTACTACAGCTGCAGTTGTGTATATTATACATTAACTGGTCAAAATGGTTTTTCAAACGAGCCCTTGCTGGCTTGAGGTAAACCTCATAATACTTCACAAGTTTGTTGAGTTGGAATGACAGTTATCAGGTGTAATGGCAAACCATTTCTATTTTATTTGTGTGGTAGAATAAAATAACATTAAACTCAAAGAAATGATTTCAACCTAGGTTGATTCTTAGTATTATTATTTTCCTTTGTCTCCTAACCCTAATATTACCAAAAAGATTTTTCATCTGCTCTGGCAAAGTTTCCTAAACCCTTATATATTATATATACCATATTTGCTAAACCCTAATATTCTTCATGATCATGCAGGACTCGAAATTAACTTTTTCATTCAGGTGCCAGCTGGTGACTAAAGGAAAAATTTTGGTGGCCAATTCAAACTTTTTGGTCACCAGTATATGACTTCGAGGGAGTACGCAGTTATGTCCGAAGAAAATGCTAGTACACAAACAGACATCCGTATTTCATCATTTGGTGAAAACTTTTTATCAGACTAAAATCCTCATACACCAAGGAGAGATCTCCATACATTGTCCCTAAAATAAAAGCTTATTCATTGGCTTCACTTCTTTGCAATGTCGTGAACTACTTGTTCCGTGATGGCAATGTGTCAATCAATTTTTTCAATCAGTTCCCTTATTGATACCTTTTTACTCTTCCTTTTTTTTATCCTGTACATTCATTTGTACATCATTACTGTTGTCTCAATGTTATTTTCTGTATGTCAGCTCATTCGAACAAAGGTATAGTCTTGAAACTCTTTATGGGTATTTCTGACGAAATGAAGTCCCGATGATCGCCATTAATGAAACAACAATCTTGGATATTAAGGATCACATGATCGCATTGCCATTCCAGTAAAGTTTGACAACATAAGTGGTAAGATGATAGCAAAAAAGTGTGCTGCACGTTCAGAGTTTTTGTTTTGCTTTCATATTTTCTTGTTTTCATCATCGTTGTGGTTGATCAAGTTTGCTAGTAGCATTACCAAGCAAAACAATGTCTGATAAACGATGATTTCATTAAAAAACAGACAATTTAATGGAAAATGCATGATAAAAATGACGTCTGCAGGAACCCGTATAGAGGCTTAACATTATCATACAAGGAAATTTAAAAAAACTACACTACGCAGAAACCTAAAAAATACTAGACTAATATTGTCAAAATGCTAGACTCTAGAAATCAAAAGAAAGACAATACCAAGACCATACAACTGACGAGGTGTTGTACATTTATTTATGCCTACAAACTGATGTACAGGCCAAGGAAATTTAAGAAGTCAAGACCAATACTAAATGGAGGAACTGACCTACGGTGAAATGTACAGTTTATAAGAGGAACGTAAGAAGATGTGAGATAAACATAGTAAAAGGAACAAACTGACTTACCTTGAAAACTGTGTACATTTCAGGTGTTGGCTTATCTATATACTCTTCCCTTAACAAAAAGTAATTTGTCTGTTGGGGGTTTGAGTTGCTGAACAAGACGGAGTGCTACTTTGTTTTTCCGTGGGGAAACACATTGCTATATGATTAGAGATGTGAGTTAAGGGGTCATCTTATTGAAATATAAGGTGACTCACCAACTGACAACCAGGTCTTAAAATGTAGTCGTCATTGGCAACCAGTGAGTTGCAATTTTAAGCCCTGTCATGAATAATTAAGGCTAGGAGACAAAGAAGATTGAGAATCAATATACATACCTATATGTAGGTGCCATTCATTTTGACCTACAACATTTATTTTATAACTCTCATTCAAGATTTGGTTCTTACATCCTTTTTTTATTATTATTTGCAGAAAGGGAGGGGCTTGCGTGAAAAGTTGATGGAACTGGAGACATTTCGTGATATTGTTTGCCAGCAAATAGACACCTTACAGAGCTACTTTGATGCATGTGCTGGTACTGGAGCAAACCACAAATCTCAACATGCTGATAACCATGACCATGACATCTTTGGTAGTAACGATGGATGTAAGTCATAGCCTTTAATAAATGAAGGTTGGGAGCCCTGTTTCCGAGGGTGCTGAGCAAGCTGAGCTACCTACTTTACAGGCAACCCAGCTATGAGCCCACATGCCCTGACTTCCCCTCCCTGGCACCTTACACACTGAAAGTCATCACTTCCAGTGATGAAAAAGGACATGAGAAAAAGAGGGAAGGTTAAGGATGTAATCAACTGTGAAATGGCCAGAAAAGCACAATGAGGCACTTGAGTATAGTGTTGCAACTGTAAACACATGTTATGACACGTGCAGGAAGGGACTTGCCTGCTAGGCAGATCAACTGTAGTGCAAGAGCTCAAAAGTGTAAGGCTAAAATTCCACACACACTGTTTCTGTAAAAAGCTTATGAGAAAGCTTACTCCATAATGTCCTTGACTTGCGTCTAGCTTTCAACATATAGTTGTAGGTAATAGACTCCTTTAATTACCAAGAACAATCCTTTGAAAAACAGTCAAATGAACAATATATTTGAGACAAATATTATCGCATTCAAGTAGCGGTACATTCTGGTATTAAACATACACCAGAGGTGAGCCATTGTGACATATTGCCTTGGTACATGTACAGTGTACATGTATGTTGCTCCTAATCCATTTTCAAACAAGCACCAATGAAATTTCTTTAGCTTAAGTCGCTTCTGAGGATGAAGTCAAGCCAAAAAAATGAGGAAGCACTGTTGCAAATTGGGGGAGCAATCAGAAATGCCACTTAAATTCTCTCTCTCTCTCTTATTTACAACACCGGGCAAACTTAGTGTGTGTTTTTGTATTTACTATATGTAAGCTGTCTGTTAAGCAAGGGCCATTAATGTAGAAATCCACAGTGCCATGCCTATTGGCCGTTTCAGAGTTGTGTAGGGAACTGGTGCAAGTTTCAAATTTAAACTAATCAATAAACTGACACCACCACATAAAAGGTTCAGGGCGGAAAAACGTTCTGCGCAAGCTTCTGCGCATCCTTTATCGCAGGCTCAAGGCGGGAATTTTCTGTGTGTTGACCATGTTGACTGTGCTTGTTTGTTGCGAGAGTTCTGAGTGAAATGCACGAGGTGCGAACGTCTGCTCTCTGCAAAGCATTTTTACTTGACATGTTTGCTTTTTTTCGTCGCTTGAAAATTATTTTGGATTCAGAACAACCTTTTGTTAAAGGGAAAACCGATCATTCCGTCAGTCTGAGGTGGAATAAAAGGTTTTGAACATTTCTCAAGAGGCGAGTATTTTTCTGATTGTGCATCCGATTAATTTATGAGTTGATTTCGCCGGGTTCAATTAAAACCCGCTGGTATTCTGTTATTAGTAGTTACGGTTACTTTTTTTACATCCCCAGATTTATTACCTTTGCAGAACCAGCTTTATCTTTGTCTTCAGTCAAAGAACCATATTACTGTTATAATGCATCAGAGTAAACAAACTTGTGCGCTTATTAAACTTTCTTGGAAATAGAAAGCCAGCAAGCTTACTCAAGATCATTTTTCTGTTGCTCAAGTAATAATAGTCAGAGTTTTTTTCATTTTTAATTACATAGTTTTGTCTTCCAGTGCGCTGTGAAAGTTTCTGTTCTTTATAAGAATAACTTTCTGTACGCAAATTGTCCTTTTCACTCGCTGTGAAGTAGAGAACGACAACTGCCGGCAGTGACTTCAAAACAATTGACTCTTTTCCCGTAAACAATTACTGCAGCTTGATTTGACTGAGGTGAGCAAAACAAACCCTTATGTGCAATTTTCTGTATTTTCTAATGATCGGCTGAGTTTAATTTGCTTAAACGAAGACCCTGCATGGACCAGTCAAGCTTATTGAAAATAGCTAAATGGTGAATCATGGCTTGGCTGCCAAGTTGCAACTGATCTTTCGCTTTTAAGATCTTTAGGTAGGTTGTTTTCGTACAGAAAATTCTTCATTGTCAGCAAGAAGTTTTTGAAATAATGTAACTTTAAGTTTGTTTGAAGGAAATCCTATTTACACGTTGGTTTCTGACAGATGTTATGCGTGTTCAACTTGACAACACAAAGCAAAATTTATATATCTGCGCAAAACGAGCAAGTTTAAAGAACTATAGTTGCTTTGAAACCGATTTTTGGGAAGATTTTACTAGATTAAGATTGACCTTTTTTCTGCCCACATATCAAAGCAATAACTTCTACATTGAGGATTTTGTTTATATTTTTAATAGTGATCTGCGAAACTACAAGTGTCTGATCGAGCTAGGGTTTTAAAATATCAGCTCGAGTGCGACAAAGTTCAGTGACTTCAAACACATTGTGGGCAAGCATTAATTTTTTTGGGCAAATCACTGTCGAAAGATATGCTGTTTTTGTGTCCACAGTGGAGCTCCGGACCTTATATATCCAGGAACTTCCTTATATGAACACATTTTGTGAATGCATCTTGAAAAAAATCGGACCTACGCATGCACATTTCCAGTACAATGCAAGGAAATTAATGTCGTTAAAGTCCGTTTTACTATGAGGTATTCTTCGAGAAAATTAAGTAACGACAAGGTTATAACCACAGCTTGCAACTTTTGAAAACAAACTGCCTGTTCTTTCCAGGTTATGAGTGGAAATAATTTATTTTTAGGCAATAAAATATTTGAAATCCCGCCTTTTTTCAAACCCGGCCAGGGGATCTGGGCAAAAAGTTCACGCATGCTCAATACGTTTTTCCGCCCTGAACATAAAAGGTCATGTTGAGACTGGTTATTTGACAAAGTTTGGTGCTCTAAAGTTGAACAGGGATCAAGTTATGACTGTTGAAACATGGTCTGTAATTTTGTGACAGCGTCCTCCAAAACCTGCATATAAAATTTTTGAAAATATTTTTCAGTTTTTCTGTTAAACGGTAAAATTCCTCCTGCATCTACTACTTGGAAGGAACTAATTTGAAAATCACTATGTTTGCCCATTTTCAGGAATCTCACAGAAATCATGAAAAAAATTAAAATTAAATTAAGAGCTGGGTAGAATTCCATCTTACATCATTTTCTAGTTCACTATATATCACATATACTGGTAACATTACAATCCCTCTGTATTTCGGTATTTACAGTGGATCATGATGCAGATGACGAAATGGAGGAACTTTCAACTACTCCCACACCTGCCACTTTCAATCAAGTAATTGGTAACCGTGGCAACAGGAGAGCAACTTCCGACAGCTTTGACAATTCAGCAGCAAAGCTCTCCATTGCAAATGCCAAGGGGGTTGATTTCAGGGGGGAATCGATAACCTTCAAAGCTACTACTGCGGGGATCCTAGCAACACTTCAACATTGCATTGATATCATGAATAAGAGAGAAGACCATTGGCAAAGGAGATTAGACAAGGTGCCATTACTTCAGTGTTTCTTTTTACCAGACAAATAGACATGCATGCACTGTATTTAATTTTCTGTAGAGCAGGGTTCCACTGTACTTCAATATTGGACCTTAATTTTGACTAATATAATTTATTCATGTTAAACATTTGGAACCAGAGGAAAAAGTCCCGATACAGCCTCAGTTAACGAAGGTCTAGTTTATTGAGGTGTGACTGCCTGTATACTTGTAAATCTACTCTTTTTTGTTTGTTTGTATTTTGTTGTTGTTGTTGTTTTGTTTTTCAGTATGCTGCTTGGTTCGCAAGATACAGTGGTGTATAAAAGCTGTGTTTGTTTTTATTTAGGAAATAGAGAAACGTAAGAAGGCAGAGGCAGCAGTCAAAACAGCAGTTATAAATGCTAGGAAGCAAGCATTTATTGGAGGGCCAGACTTTGAGGTAATCACATTGTATTAATGTGTAAATAGCTTGCATTAAAGCAACCTCTTCAAATCTGTGTAGGAACTTAAACTGCTGTTATGTATTCAGTTACCGGTACTAGATTTTCATAGAGAGTGTTAATGCATCCAGAAATAGACTGAGCTGTAATATATTGAGTAACACTTGAATGTTCATAAATTGATGTCAGGCATTATTTTAATCTTTTTTGGACTAGGAAAGGTAAAGAGTCATTTACTGATATTAAGTCTTATGTAGATTTGTTGTCATCTATTTGATGCTTACAGGAAGGGCCTCACAGTGTTTTAAATGAAGAAGAATTTTATGATGCAATAGAAGTAGCTCTTGATCGACAGGATGAGGTGGATGCTTTGGTAAGACTGTCTGATTGCTGGCGACAAGGGGAGACCGCAATCCTAATCTCCAGGTTGCTATTACGCGTTTATGGCACGTATGTAGCCAACTTCGTTTGGACTTCCACCAAGAATGAATAAAGTGCACAGAACGCAATCTGGTCATGTGCATTTGGACCTTCTACCACTCATAATCTGATCACGCATGGTTTAACCATGTTTTAAACATCTATCACGTGAAACTCATGCAAATCACAGCAATGGGGGAAAAGTATTTTGACATTATCTTTGTCACCTGCACTCCCAGTACCTTTACTAGTATACTTGTATAAAGGACAAAACTGTCATTTGAAGTTTCTAGAATTGAGAGTTTTCTAGAAATCGCCCTCCCCCATCCACTGAAAGTATTTGTCTATTATTGAATTTGCTGTGAAATTTAATCATTCAGCTACTGGGGAATATGTTTTGAACTAGTAACATCTTTATTTTGGTTGAAATTAACATTGCAGGAGGATTTTCAAGGAAGTACATTTGTGCCTCCATCAGAACTAACTGAAGAAGAACCTGATCACAGATTAAAAGCAGAGGTAAAGACATATGCCGACATGAACATCATAATTATCACTTTAAAGTTCATGTTAGAATGACAAACCTCACTGCTTACACTGTACTCTAACCCCACTCCTACCTGTACAAGTTGCCCTTTTTTCCATTTTTTTTTTGGTAAAATCTAAGCACTTAAGCATGTCACATCGGGTTTTTGTGTGAAAGGCTTCACTCAATAATTGTAATTCACTCAATTGTGTAATTATTACACAAAGTAAGGAAAAAAATCACCATTCTACATGATATAATAACTTATTGCAAAGCGTACATTTTCTATTTAGTTGTTCTTATTGTGCTGCACTGATTTTAATTTGTAGGTTAACAAGAATGTCAAGGAATGTCTCCAGATTGTTTTAGAAAATGTGGACGACAACTGGAACTTGGTTTACGAAGATGGAGAAATGAAGGTCTGGGCTGCTATAAACTTTTAAGCTACAAGAATGACCAACATCACTTAGGATATCCTTTTTCTCGTTACAATATCAATACACAATCAAGAGAAATTAGTTTAAGAATAATATTAATGAAATGATTACAAAAGGGAAAATGCTTTGATCATGAATCACATTCTCTCAGCTAATTGCTTAAGGAAATCTATCAAGTTCAGTCTGGAAAATTTTATGTGGAAATTGAATTGAGGCTTCAATATCAGAGATTTCAGCTTTTTTGTCACATGGACTTGGTTATCTGTTGGCATAGATGAGATACCATTCTGAAAAGTTAATTCAAACTGTTTTCATGTTTCAGTAATGTTACATACGTTAAACAGTATTCAAGATGTTTTTCACATGACAAGTACAATACTAAATTTGAAACGTTGATCAGTTCATGTTAAAGTCTTCGTACACTTAAAAGATGCTGATCAATAAGCCTGTTACACCATGCCCATAAACTGCAGTAAATCCCATGGTGTTACCTTTTATTTCATAGGATTTTTCAAAAAAAAATTTTTGGCCTTTTGTTATATTTTCTTTGGTCACTATTAGACAGGAAAGGTTAATCTTAAGTAATTTATTTTGATTTGTTATTAGGTATACCGTCGTGATTATGAAGAAGGAGGAATTGTCCTTGATCCTATGAAAGCTACACATACTGTTAAGGTAAACTTACTTCAAAACAGGATTTAAAGCTGTCAATCTCATTCTCAGGGGCCTCTCGGTGGAAGAGTAGGAGAGGAACCTGGGAACAAGGTTGGTACCTCTTTGTTAAGTCTTTTGTTTTTGCCAGATGTTGTCCAATCTGAAACGTTGGTTCTGTTTGAATTACAGGGTGTCACAGCAAGAGAAATGGCCCACTACTTCTATGACAAAGATGTTCGCATGGACTGGGAATGTATGTTGCACTGATATTATTTTTTCCTGTTTCAATATGATAAATGTGGAATAAAACCGGTGATAATCAGCCCTGGGAAGGCTTTTATCCTGGGATGATCATAACCGGAATGAAAAAACGCTTCAGAACACACTACAGCAGTGCAGATCAAAATACATTTTTCATTTACTTAACAATTTTTGAATGAGGCTGAGTATCTTATGAAGAATTATGGAGATCGAGGAGGGTGTTATCGATAACACCCTCCGAGATCTTCATAATTCTTGATATGATACGAAAGCCGAATTCAATAATTATTGTTCTGTTATTCATTCAAAATAATTCCTAGTTTAAACACAAAGCTAAAACATGCTTACCTCCATCGATGTTAAGCTCACCTTCGATAGTGCACGTTTAGGGTTTTTCAGCTCCGCAAATGTTCTCCAAATAGCAGATGTCACCCTTCGAGTTGTGTTCTTGCTGTTCTTGCCATGTTTTTAGCTATAATTTCGCCTAGTTCTTACTCTTGAAACGAGTATCTGCCATTTTTTGTTTTCACAACCAAAACAACTCAACCTCGTCCCCAGGTCTTCTCGGTTAACAGTGCCTTAACCTGCAAAAACGCTGCATTTTTGGCGTCATTTCCTCGTTAAACACAAAATTCTTTCAAATTTGGTCATCAGTAACTGGTTATGGTGAATTATACGTGTGCTTTTAGCCAATCAGAATCGGGGAAATATTTTGAATGAATGATAATGGTTTTTGATTAACCTTCAAAACGTCCTTATAAATCGAATTCATGTCAATATATTTGGAGGGGGGCTGATTTAATCGGATGCATTTTTTTGGTGTACAGATAGCCTGAAACTGGGAGGGATTTTAAGTGGTGGTGGGGGAGCAGGGCTTATAATTGTGGCAGTTTATGGAATAAAGAGAAATACAATGCTATGCATATGACTAAGCCAAGCTGCCATTAATATAAAGTTACTCTGCTTTTACTTCACAATGCACTTGTTCATAACTTTCTCATTTTGTTAAACAACATTTTTTTGTTCTTTCAAAGCTACTTTAGAGTCCACAAAGGTATTGGAACAACTTAGTGACAGTACATTAATTATACATCAAATTTATAAACGAGTTTGGCCATCCTCCCAAAGGGACACAGTGTTCCTCTCACATATCCGTGAGATTTCAGCATATGATGCTGGTGAGAGACAAGAGAATGAAGTGGGCCGACCATGGATTGTGTGCAACTATTCTATAGATCATCCAGATGCACCGGTATGTAGTGGTTTTAGGTTACATTAGCCCTTTCTACAAACCATAATGAGTTTTTAAACATAAGTAAGCTTAGCTAACAAAATTTAAGTAGTTAACAATACTCGTTCACTTCAGAAGCTCCCCTTTACATGTGAGCAACAACAAAATTCTTTCCTGCTTCGTTCGTAAAGCTATAAAGACGACTGTTAAACTCTTTTTAGACATCAGATGTAGCATAAGGGACAAGAAAAGCATTTAATATACACGACCAAATTAGATTGATTGATTGATTGATTAATACTATGGTGCAAGCCTGTCGTTGGAGAATGAAATACCAAAATTAAGTTTGATCAAGTGAAATTATATGGTTTCATACCCTAAAATAGACGACTGTTAAAGATCTTTTTTATTTGTTCAACTTTCTTTTCGAACCGCAGTTTTACCGCATAATCACAGTTTAGTATTAAAGAACCTGGTCTAACCGCGGTTTGCAGTTACCCGTTTGCGATTCGACGTTCAAACATAATTTTGCTGGCTAAAGTTGTTTTGTCGATTTTTTAGACCAACTAGGTGGATTTTACTAAAACAATTATTCCTCTCACCCTCATGGCCTCTGGCGGTTTAGGATTAAACCTTAACCGCGGTTTGCAGTTACCGCCATTTTGAACCAGCATTAAATTACGCCATTTTGAACTAGATGAATGGCACTTGTTTTCAAGATCCAATAGGATTTATAAAATTTAGCATTTCGCCCGAATTTGTGCCTCTGTTAATGGATAAATACTTGCTCCACAAGTTTTTTGTATCATTACGTGGGATGAAACAAGAATTATACGCTAAAAGCTTTCAGGTAAATGACATACGTGAAAACCTACCTCCCCACGTTGAAAACGCACGTCGTAAACCTCAGACGTGACGCGAAAGACCTGTCACGTGACCTCCAGCGGTTAGAGGTTCGCGGTAAACTCGGATCTAAAACTTTCTGTTAGCCCATTCGGGTTCGAGGAATAATTGTTAAATATCCCTACATAATACACTACAATGACATATTTTATCAATATCTTGCACTTTTTTATTAGACAAACAAGTACATTCGGGCAGTTGCCGTGGTGAGCTTATTTTGTCAAACATTAATTGAACCCAGAGAAGAAGGAATGAAGCTTAATCGACACCACATATCCTGCAAAATTACCTACACTGCCAATGGTAAGACCATGTTATTATCACTGAGTGTTAAATGGTACAAATATTCATAGGTTGGTAAAAGCGCATCTTGAGCAGATCCTTGTCAAATCTTTTGTGATAACGAGCACATCTCAAACCTGCTGCTGTGATGTCGAGGATTGCAAGTTAATGAGAGTCACGCTCTTTAAGTTCCGAGTTTTCTTGCATTTCTGGACACAGGTGACATTACAGATCGACGTAAAATTTACAATTTTGGAATATTATGAACTGAGCAAGGATGACACAGTGGTGAAAGTACTCACCTCGCAAAACCGAATTTACCTCGCAGGTAGCTGATAGGATTTTTGTAGGCCTTCATAAATGCGCTACACAGTCGTACGTTCAATTTTAAGTTCAAGTTTTGAATAGATGCAGAGTTAATCCAAATTACCCACGTTTAGTTGGTATCAGTGTTTGATTGGAGAAATTAAGTATTACTCGGATAGTAGGGCCGGACCGTGCGCGCAAAGAAAACGGAAGGAAGAGAGAAAAGATTCATATATAAAATTGTGATAAACCTGCATTCCTCTTTATTTTTTCCATAGTTAATCCCGGAGGCTGGGCTCCACCTTCAGTTGTACGTGCAGTTTCTAAACGAGAATACCCGAAATTTCTCCGTAAAATCAGCTCTTTCTGTCAAAACGCCTGTAAGGACAAGTCCATAACCATGTGAATCAGCAGTAATCGGCCAAGCACAATGCGTATGAGTGCCTTGGTAATGTATCAGTCTTGACAGGTGGAACTAAAGGAAGCCAGTCTGGAAATCGTTCAGTATGGAGTTAAATGGCAGCAAGGAATTCAAAGCTTCTCCTTGAAGGCAGAGAATTAATCAAGCATCTCAGAATATCAGTGGGCAAATAATTATCACCTGACGTGTAATTATCTGCATATCAATGCCGTGCCAGTATGATCCGCCAGGCTGAGTCCATGGCTTTATCGCGGCAATGGACCAAGAGATTTTTAAATGTTAGAAACCAGTCCTTGTTGGCTTGCGGACAGAATGATTACCCTATTTCTTCTTCAGTACTAAAATTCAGCACCATGTGAATTGTGGCAGAAGAGGAAACAATAGTTTCACAGGAAATTAGGATAACTTTTAGCCTCAGAGAATTTATTTGTTTTTCTGTGTTCCAAATTGAATTTCCACTTGCGACAATTTTAGATTTGGGGTGCATTCGATTGGGAAATTTGGATGTAGATTAAGTTTTGAAATGGATATTTCGGATTTTGCAATGAAACACGAAATCCGTCACCAAGCTGGTGGATTTCATCTAAGAAATCCAATTCCTGATTTGTTTTTTTTAGGAAATCCGAAATTAGGAATTGCAAAACTTTTCTCTTGAACAGCGGACATCCACGAAGTTCTCGTCTTTGAAATCAGTATTTGGTTTTCATGTATTAATGTAAATCCAAAATCCGGATTTCTTAATCTAAATCCAGATGTCCTAGTCGAAAGCGCCCTTTACTATTGTACAATTGTAATTGGATGGTTTTACTCAGAGATTTGTTCCACTTACTCTAAAATTAGAGCTAAAGCATAATGAAAGTCACCCAAATGAACAACTACATAGTAGTTTTGTTTTGAATAGCCTCACGACATATTTGTTTTGAAACAGCGAAGAAATTTGTATTAGAATTTTCTCTTATTTCAAGCACTCAACGGTGTTCGCATTTTCTACGTTTCTTTTTTATATGCTGGGTTTGGCGATGTAGGGGTTACTTTGAAGTCAAATTTGCCTGTTTGGGCCATTTAAGAGAGGAGGGGGAGTCTGTACACAGGCTACTTTTGATTCAGATTCTTAACCCTTTCGTCTCTTTAAAATTCTTTTTATACAATGAAATCTGCAAACTTAACTTTATCTCCTCATTTTTGAAAGTCCTTGGGTGCTTATCACTTACATGGGAAATCCGGAAATTGTGGTTGGAAAATCCAATGGTTCGTACCATTCCTTTTGAAGAGATTCAGCATTTTAGGCCATGCCATTTTGCTACTCTTTTTTAATCTGTTTTGCTGCTTTGAATATTTCATACATTGTAGCGGGTCGTTCTCCCACCATGTCAAATTTTATAGTTTTATTTTTTGCACTAGATTCTTCACCCGGGTGGTTTGTGTAATTGGTAAGCATCCCCTGAACAATAAATGTACAGCTATTTTAACGTATATTGTAAATGACAAATAACAACGAATATTGAATTGAAAAAGTCGCGGTGTAAGGAAGTGCCTGTTGGTCTATTTTCCTTGAACAGGGGAACTGATTTCAGATGTCAGCCAGATTTTTAACTGAGAACCCTTTTTCGTGTTTGATTTAGCTTCTCAAACCAGTCAAACCATCTATAGCTCAAAGAAACATTCCAAATTATTATTGCGTCTCATGCATCGCGGCTTTCTGGTGGTCTTTTTATGATTTGTGGACGCGTTTAAGAACATAATTTCATGCCATGATGGATTTCGAGATTGTTGAGAGTTTGAGACAGGTTTACAAGGTTCCGGGCAAATTTTTGAACGGACGAATTTTTTACCTGTGCGACCTGTTAGCACGGAACCGTTTAAATTTGTTACAGGATTGCAGCACTGCTTACACGAATCCTTCTGATCAGGTGAAAAATTCGCATGGTTCTGCGGTCCAGTGCAAACAAGACGCGGATTCGTGCAAGTTTTTGTGCGTTCAAAACTGATTTTGCCGGACCCCTGTAAACCAGGTCTGAGATCGTTAATTTTATGTTTAAATGGGAGAAATATAGGTGAAAAACTGTAAGAGATTTTTGGAAGGCAATGGAAGATTAAGAGGACAATAATATATTTTGAAGGTGAAAAGTTAACATTAATTATAGGCGAGTATCATAAGCAATATTTATGTAAGCTTTTTGATAGACTGGAAGGACTGACTTCTGAGGAAATCAAAGACAATTAGCAAATGAAAAAATTGTGTTTTTATAATGGTGTAAACCCTGTAATATTAATAAGTATTACTGAATATGAAGTTAATACTGCCAAGACTCTTGTTTGATTCGACAACGATGAAACGCAAAGCCATATTTTAGTACAGATATACCTGAGATGAGTCTCAAGGCGTTAGGTAAAGCCTGGTGTTACATGTTGTTGGGTGTTGGTGCGCAGTCAAACTTTTGAGCCAACAACTCCCAACATTTCTTTTGTTCCATGATCGCCGAAGCGTAGCGCAACAATGTTAGCCTGCAGTGCGGGCGTATTTTGGGCGGGCGAAAGTTGCTTGCTTATGTTCGTACTGTTATAACCGCCATCTTTGTTATGACGGAGGAAGATTAGGGAGAGTAAAAATAGTAACCCTAAGGGTAGGTGCTAGGAGGGAAGAAGGAAAGGGGGGAGGGGGGAAAAAATACGCGTTTTCTCTTCTCTTTTCCTGCCCCCTACCCCGCTCCGTTTGACTCGCCCCATTTTCTCCCCTCTTTTGGAGTTTCAACATGCGCTTTAGCGAGCAAAACGTTCGCGCGCCCGATGAAAACGCCTGCACTGCGGGTTACAACAATGTTGGATTCGTTTGCACAGCTGTTCCAACATTTTTGGGCCCCGCACGCGCATTACACATGGTCTCCAAAGTCTTATGGGTTGTATACTTTCCACGATTCACTGCAGGTCCCAACGTTGTTGGGAATTGTTGCACTGTTTGCACACCACTACCATCCCGGACGCAACAACTGCAAGAAAAGAATTACATATAAATAACGATTTAGAAGTAGTACATCCACTAAGTGGTTCTTCGTCTACCTGATTCCTGGTCGAATTGGAATTTGAAAATGTTGGTTTTTAAGGGGAGGAAAAACGGGAGTACTCGGAGTACAGGAGAGAACCAACAACGAACTCAACCAACATGGCCTCGACGCTGGGATTAAATGTCAAAGATCAACAAAAAGAAAAAACAAACTACATAAACACAACAAAGAAATGTTAAAAGGCAGACGGGAAGTATGCACTTTCAGCAAAAAAGTGCGAACGCCTGTGCAACAACAATCGGTGACAAAATTGGGGTAACTTCAGAGAAGAAACCAATACCCCTCCCTTCTCCCCTACATTCAAAGTTGGGGTGTTTTTTGTTCTCAGCTACAGGTAGTTCGTACAGTGGCACAACATTACATCGAGGGGGTGAGGGAGAGAAAGTTTTATTTTCTGTTTTTTAAGTTGGAGAAATGGTAAAGACGCCCTTTAGGGCAAATTGTCTTAGCTAATTTTTTTCGCTGATTGTAGCTGCATGCTATATGATAATTAAAGAGATAAAATACACAAAAAAAACTTGAATAATGTCTTAATTTAAAATCAAAATGTTAACGTGACAAAAGGAGCAAGATTGGCAACATTCGTCATAGGTATCGTAGATAATTTATGCTTACTGCATGCAGCCTTATAAATGGAACACAATCAAAAAACAGTTGCTGCGATTAATCAACAACGCGCCATGCGGATCAAATTTCATGACCATTCTTGACTTTTTCGTCAGTTGCTGAAAAACTGGCGGTTGTCGAGAGGTTTTTTTTGGCAGTTGGTGATGAGCTTTATAGTGGCCGTTGATGTTGTAGAGAGGTGGCCGTTGTAGAGAAGCTTTAATAGGAGTCAATGTATGGACTGCATGTCCGCCGGGACAAAAGAAAGAGGTCGTTGTCCATATGTCAGGTGGCCGTTGTGGAGAGATGGTCATGGCGGTTCGATCGTATACATTCTTCTTGCAATATTGAACCTGTAGAAATGAGTTCCTGAGTTTTCCTGAGATTAGAAAAGTATGCAAACAGGTGATTGGTGGAATCGAGGATGGAGGCGCACCGCAAGCTGTTTTGGCGGGAAATCGCGTCAAGCTACCGTCCGTTTTCCAATTTCGCTACTTTTTCACGAAAATGAGACTTGTAAGTGGAGTATGTGTCAAGCTTTTACTGAGCATTTTGGAAAATCAACTTCATTTTACGTGTTAACGATGGAAATGACCAGTCCTCCGAAACCAACTCGAATAGTGAATTGTTTATTGCCGAATACAGTTGAAGATGAAGCTTTAGAGAGCAAAGGTGATGAAGATTTTTCCGAACAAAATGGCGAATTAAGCTTGAGTTCAAGGGAAATTCTCAGCTTGCCAGCATTAGCTGGTGAAGTTGCTGTAGCTCAAAAGCAACAAATCAACGACTTGAGCAAAAGGCAAGAAGTTCTAGATCAGCTTAAGGTAAATTGTACAAGACTGTCTAACTTTTCATGACATTAGAAAAACAGTAGATATGAGTTTAACATAAGCTAAATTCACGATTCGGTTTTCTTTTTTCATTTTCTAATACATACATGAACTCGCATCGCCGGAAGGAGAAAAACCTTCAAGGTAAGCATGCATCACTCAGTACTTTACCAAAACTCGTCCATTGTGAATTATTTAGGTGAAACTGTTTTTAAATTTATTTCAGCACACAATAGCTTTTAAAAACTGCACGGCCAATTAGCTATTAAAAGAGCTTTCCAAGCAGCCAGTAAAGTTAGAATTCTTCGTTCTCCTTTCTTTTCAAATTAGTTCAGTTAAAGATAAATGCAGTTAAAGCTGAGGTTGCTGCCGTTTCGAGAAAAGTTTATTTGACAGAAGATGATGTTTCAAGAAAGAAAGAAAACTGCCAGGCACTTAAGAAAGGTTAGTTTGTTGAAACGACGAAAAGTATAAATACTGGAAGCCCCTCAGTTTCATTTTTGCACACGTGTAGGTTTTCAGGGGGTTTTACTGCAGCATTCCCAGGAAATGTACGGCAAACAGTGTATATTAAAAAGCGGTATAGATTTAATACAGTAAATAGACCTTGGGCGCTTTCCATTTAGTCAAAATTTCCGGAAATTCCGGTTCGGCGGTAAATGGAACACGTTTCGTCGGTTCGTCCCACTGGAAAATTCCCAGAAAAAGTGGAAAATCGAAAAAGGTAGTCCCGTTTTCCCGGTTGGAATTTCCGAACGGAATGTCGTGTTCCATTGACGTTTCTTGTAGTTTGTAGCAGTTCCAGGTCCACGGTCGGGCACCCGGCCACGCACCGAGCTTTACGACCAAATGGAACAACTTTTTACCGATCGGAAATTCCACTTTTGCTACCACCGAAATTTCCGGTTTTTTTTCGTAAATGGAAAGCGCCCCTTGTCACGGTTTTTGACGCCATCTTGACGAGTAGGCAAACGCGTGAGAAATTACAGTGTTTGTATGAGAATCCAATGTCGAATAATTTCCGTAGAACGGCTGTTCTGAAAAAAAAAAATGAACTGTAAACTAAAGCTTCACTCCTAAGGACTCTACTGAAAAAAAATTAGGGCGTTTTATGCACTAGAAGACCTACAGCCACGTTTTTAAATTTTCTATACATTTGTCTGTTAGAAATTCCCGGGAAAAATTACAGACAAATATATGGAAAATCTAAAGCAAGCTTCTGTAGTAATTTAAGCACAGATACGCCCCCAAAATTTTTTATTAAAATCTTTTGCTTTGTAGCTTTAGTTTACAATTTATATTTTTTTCAGAAAAGCCGTTATGCGGAAATTATTCGACATTAGATTCTCATACAAACACTGTAATTTCTAACGCGTTTGCCTACTCGTCAAGATGGCGTCGAAAACCGTGACAAGGTCTATTCCGAAAATAAGCCCAGGGGCTTATATTTTTCAAAGGCCCTTTTAATTTTGAGGGGCCTATTTTTGGAGGGGCTTATATTCGGAGGGGCTTATCTGCGGAGGGAAATTTGCATTTCAAAATCGATAGGGCTAGCCTTATAGTTGGAAGTAAATTTAACGTTTTTGCTTTGTTTTACTTTGTATTTCGAGGGCAATTTTCCAAGTACAAGCCCCGGGGGGCTTATGTTTGGAGGGGCAATTTAACGAAGGTTTTTTTGCGTTACCTGCTTGGGGGCTTATATTTAGAGGGGCTTAAACATGGAGGGGCTTATTTTCGGAATTTTACGGTATTTTGTAGAGAGCTATTTTAAAAAAGACAGCGATATGTTACGCGGCACTTTTAAGCCATTGTATAATCTTTAGCAGTTTGGTCTTTCGACACAGGTTCTGGTAAAGTGATTTGAAAAAAAGCTACTTTGATATCTGAGCTTGTAGTTTTCTTAGTACTCTAACAATACCCGAGTATTTAAACATAACCTGAGATCAGGCCCAATTTGAGCGGTTTTCATACATTCTCTCTACCGGCTACCGTTAAAATTGGGGCTCTCTTTTCGTTTCGCCATGCCCGCCGGAATGTTATTTACAAATCGAAACGAAAATAGAGCCTGATCTCAGGTTAATTTAAACAGTGCCAATGTTCCTAAACGCGGGGCATTGCTTGGGGAGGCCACGATAATTAGGTTTGGACACACACAAGAACTTGCCCCAAGAGCTAACGCAGTGGAGTGTAACATATGTTTGGCACAATTTCAGCTGATCCTGATGTGCTATATAAGCCAAGGGTTTCAGGGACCTTCCCATCCAAGGATTCTTAAAGTACCCCGCCCGTCGCTTCCGTATCGAACTCTCCTCACTAATTTCTTATTATTACTAGTGTTATGGTTGTTACATTTATGTATCAAAATCAGCCAGATGATAGGCTCCTGAATCAGCACAATATCTACATATGACCACTATTCGGTCTGTTACGGGCATGTGCCACAAGAAATCACTGCCAAGCTATTTCATCGCAATGCATAGCTAGAAAACAGTTTGGTATACATTCAAAAACATAATTTAAAATTTAATTTAAAAGCGTATTCTATTTTAAGAGTTTCCTTACACATTTTAATAACTATCCAAACTTTTAAATATCTACCTAGCTGAACTTTGAAACGTTGCCTGTGCATCAGTTCCAACAGTTCCTTACGTGGCATATTAGCTCTATGAACAACCTATAAGTAATTTTGTGTGCTTTCCGGATTGTCTCAGAGATAGACGCACTTATCTCCTCTGGGGAAAACCTTGCCCACCAACTGACGATTGCAAAGGAGAAACAAAAGAGAGAAAGAGAGTAAGCAAGAGTAAACTTTTTTGTTTTTGGTAAGGTAATGTATGATGATAAGTTTAAAACAAAGGAAACAGATTTTTGACCAAGCATAAAATTGAAAAACTGAACCACGAATATACGTTTAATTGAGAATAAACACAACCTGGTTTCTTCCACCATACTGTTAAAATTAAGAGTAAAAGAGGGCTAGAAATTAGAGTTCGCGCAAAAAGATGTTTTTCCATCCTAAGGCAGCAAAAGAAATGCTTTTGTAACCTTTCATCTTTTAATTTTTGCAGAACACACAAGACATACCGAGCAAAAATGTCAGAGCATGCAAAGAAAGTGGAACTGCACGAGATGAATGCTCCCATTAATCTGAATATTGCAAAACAAAGAGACACGAACGCCAATTTGACAGAGGAATGTATGCCTTACTTTATTTATACTTCATGAGAATTGAGGTTTTTCACACAGTGACGCAGGCGACTCGGAAGGAAAAAATACGAGTCCCCTATCCCCCTCTAGTTGCTTACCCAGATTCTCTACCATTGAGTTATCGGTGGTTTCGAAGAAACCTATAAAACAATTATTAATAGGACAATCTGTGTTGCCCCAAGCCTCTGTTCAAAGCGAGGCTAAGAGCGAAACCACTGATATAAGGATGAATTTTTATTGTCATCAGAATGACAATGAATGTGAGAGTTTTATGGCTTACTTTGTGCATCTGACAATCACTCTGTACAGGACTGGAATGTCGATAACGTCACATATTTTCACTCACAGAAGACAAAAAAATAAACCTTGCCCGGATTGTTCAAAGTTTGGTTAAGATAACCCAGGGTTAGTGCAAAATTTGAATTCAGATATGAAAACATAAAAAGCCAATTCAGTTTTTTTCGTTTTGTCCACAATTTGATGATTGGAATAGAGAAAATTATCCGAGAAAATGCTTTTGAATAAAAGAAAAAGAAACCCAGTTTAAATTTTAACCCCGGGTTAGCACTAAGCGCCCTTCCAACAACCGGGCCCTTGTCTTTTACAGTTTTTGTGTAAAACCGTTGATGTGGATGCGATTCAAAGTCGTTCAGTTGTTCTTTTTTTTTGTTTTGTTTTGATTATGATCATTGTGATTATTAACACCTCTGTTAAGTAAGTTGTTCTCTTTTGGTCAATTTTGTAGTGGAGCTCTTACGTCGTTTGGGAGACGATTCCATCCTTAAAAGCATACAGGCTGAAATATTTCAGCTTAGAAACCGCCAAAAGTGTTTGGAGGAAACAATTGTGTTAAAACAAGCTGAGGTTGGTATAAACCAATTTATAATGAATTATTCTCCCCAGCCTGGAATTAACATTTAACCCATCCCCCTTGGAAATTTTGCCCAAAAGCAACGTTTGAAAAAAAAAACCATTCGTCTTCTGGTCAAATTCAGACCCAAAAGAACCGAAACGGCCCACACCCTTGTTTAAAATTAAACCCATACCTTGCATTTCTCTTGGTGCAATCTCGTTTCAAGAGCCTCGTTAACGATGCTAAATTACAGTTTCCAAAAGTTCCGGCATGCGTAAAGGGCAAATTGACATTGCCATTAACCTTCACTTTCCTCCCCCGCATCTTTCACTTTTCTTCACTCCGTTTTTCTTTTTGCAGGAAATTTACTAGGCTTGATTTCTGTGTGAAACTTTTAGGATTTCAAAATTAGTTTGAAGAAAGTGGATTTCTTTTTCCCTCACGAACGCTCAGAACTACTGTAATTAAGGCCTACAAAAAGAGGCAAGTTGAGCATCACTCATTATATATCTCAAGAAGCAGCGCGAATCGCCTTGTTTTCTATAGAATGGTAACATGAACGATCGTTTGAAGCTTTTTGTGGTCGAGTTACCAGTAGCTGAAAACCGTAATAGCATTTTTTTAGTATGTTAGCATACTGTAAGTTCTCGCCCGTCAAGAGCTTGCTCGCAGGCTACAAGTATGCTTAATTACGCACTTAAGAACTTTCGTAGTCATGCATATAAGAATGACTATAATTCAGGGTTTAACGAATTTGTACATAGAAGGGCTATATCGACGTTTAGGTCTATCGAAATTGTACAGTTTTAAGGTAAAACTTCAATCGCCTCCCTGCTATGAAATTGGATTTATCAGAACAAACTGCATCAGTTTCCTCCCTCCCTGCTAAACTTACTCACGCTGTTACACACAGTTTAAGACTCGTTGTTAGGTCTCTACTGTTTTCGCGTGTTTGCTTTCTTTAGTGCATCAAAACCCTACAACCATTCTTTTAAATCTGCAGCTCCAAAACGATAATGAGAGGCATACCCAACTAAGGAGAGAGACTGACACACTGCACGTAAGTTTGGCGGCTTCTACGGTCGGAAACTTGACTCCCTAAACGCTATAATTGATTAGTCATCTAAACAGTATTCCTTCAAATGGATTAAAACTCCTTACTTTAATTGAAGACGTTTAACCTTTCACTTTGTTTTTAAGTGGCTGTCAGTCGACACTAGAAAAAGCACGAATTAACTTCGAATTCGTCGTGAAAGTCTGAAAAAAAAAAAAAACATCAGCAAACACACTGAAAAAAAGAAACAAACAAACAAACACTCACTACTTGAAATTTAGTATCACATTCTCAGTCTTTCGATAAAAAGCACTTAACGAATTTGCATGACTGAAGCCTCGACCCTTTCCGCCAAAAGATTAAATTTGTTGTAGAAACTATCGTAGTCCTTCAAGTGGATGAAAACTCCTTTCTTAATTCTTTGATGGCCTTTGACTTAACTGTTAAGTGGCTTACCGTCGGCACCCGTAAAAGCACGAATCAACTACGAACTCGTCGTGAACAGCTGAGAGACGACATCAGCGCAATGAAATAACGCACTTTAGAATAGTGGATACTTAGGATTACATATCTCATACTCAGACTTCCAATAAAAAGGCAAAAAACGAATTTGCATGACAAAAGCTTCGACCCTTTTCGCAAAGAGTTAAGAATGTTGTAAATAAAAGCTGGGGAAGCAGGTTGGAAGACGTCACGAATTTGGACAAAACTGTCTGTGATTAGCACCTAAAAAAGATCAATTTTGAGCTTCATGTGTCATGCGGTCTATAACATGCTATTTGCAGTCTTTCTATCAATATGAATGTATATACTCGGGAAGATAATGAGATGTCTAATGTGAGGTGAACGTGCCTTCTACCCTGTGATAAGGCTTTCTTAAAAAAAGAAAAAAAAAACGGACAGATAGGGAGAAAAGGAAGCTAAAGACACATACTGAAACAATGTCATAATACTAGGGAGATGGCAGGATCTCAGGCTATGCGTGTGCCTTGTAATTGCACATCGCTGAAGTGGTCATGTCTTTCCTCCAGTTCTTCATAAGTATGGAGACACAATTGACATATGTATTGTACTACTAACTTCTGAGTCCTTAGATAAAACCCCATTCTGCACCGAACCCCATAGTGGAACTACTAAAATTCAAACTTTTCCAATTAACCTGAATACTTTTGTATTATACTTATCATTTTGCAATATTCGGTACCTACAAAATGAATTTTGGTACCTCTTTTGGGATTGATTTCCCTTGCACCTCTTGTGAGTGATAAAGGGTTGAAAGGAGTCAAATCGAGTACATTCAATAAAATCCCGTAAGTGAGAACCTACGTTGTAGTGTTAAGTGGAGAACCTGCATGTCGGGCTAAAATTTGCCAATGTTAAAGTCCTTGTTTAAAAATCAAAGCATTAACCTTTAGGTGATCATTTTATTAATTCTTATAACCTGTTGTTTTGACTTTGTATTAATGTCTTTAGGAGAAAGTTGATGTTGGTCGCTCTTGGGACTCTTGGGACGTTAGAGTAATGTTATTATTTTCTACAAATTTGTGCTAACCTATTTAGGCTAAATTGCGAAGATGCAGGTTCGTTCTTGAAGGTTTTTTTTTTTTTTTTTTTATAATAACATTTATTTGGTTACAACACTTCTAATGACAATACTTACATTTACATGGAGGAAAAATAAAAACAAGGTACAAGAGATAAAGGAAAAATACGATGTTACAGCATTTGCAACTAATTAAGCCTAAAAAACAATTTTACAAAATTGACTACTATTTGCAAAAATTGCAAAATAAAACACGATACAACAAAAACAGTCCTACCAACTAAAAGGTGATTTGCATTTGCATTTGTTTCTGCATCACTTTTAACTTTTGGAACTTTTGGAATTATTTAATAACAGCAAGTTTATTTGTCCGAGGGGCAAAGTTTAAGAGGGCTCCATTTGTTTTTGAAGGAGGACATATTGTTATTATTAGAGGCAATCTCTTTTTCAATTTCCAAGGAGTTCATAACGGTTTGTATATAAACCTGTAGCGCAGGGTTGCAGTTATTTAACTTACATGTGTAAATATATCGTTTGGCGATAAGGAAAAGATGATGTAGTAATAAATCAGAGATATTATCAATTAGTCCAAGACAGATAAGAGGAGAGAATGCAATGGATTTGTTTAAGGTGGTGTTTTGAGTTATCCATTGATAAATGTCTTTCCAGACTTTTTGAGTGTAACTGCAATACCAGAACAAGTGGGCAAGGGTTTCAGTAAATTCCCCGCAGAAAGAACAGGAGTCTGCTTGTTTTAGGCCGATTTTAAAGAGGAAGTCGTTTGTTGCTATTCGTCTGTGGAGGAACATGAATTGGAACACTCGTAACTTTGTATTTGTTGTACACAGAAAGGGGAGGCGGTATGTATTTTCCCAGTTCACTTTCGCATTTCCTATTATATTTTCCTTAGACAGCCATTTTCCCTGGCTTTTATGAGGGGTGGTGGCCTTTTTTTCGATAATTGATTTGTAAACGGTTTTACAGGCTTTTTCTGAGGCTAATAATGTTTGCCCAAAGGTCTTGGTTTTGGGTCCTCTATTGGGTTGTTGAGAACACTTTTGCCTGAACAGTTTAACGGCTGATACTACCTTATAGAATTCTAGAAAGTTAGTCTTGATTTTATATTTAGCGATAAATGCAGTTATGTATAGCTTAATATAGACTTCCCGTCCGTGTCAAGGATGTCTTTAACATTTTTCACACCTGCGGTGAACCAAGATTTATAGAAAATTGGTTTGTTCTCTATTCTTATGAGGGAGTTGTGCCAGATCTGAGCTGACGTGAAATCTAGATTGTTGTCCTTATAATTTAGGGTCGTCTAATATTCCATAATCTCAGCTAAAAATGGATCTCGCAGATTAAGGAAACGAACGTCTTTAGGGCTTAAGTTTCCCCAGAAAAATAATTTCTCTCCAAATTGTGCTAGTCGATGATTGAAAAAAAGCTTCCGTTTCCCTGTATCTTGATCATCTAAATAGCTTTTTACCCATTTCATTTTTAGGGCCTGGTTAAAACTAGCAACATCGATCATCTTTAGCCCCCCTTTACTGTAATCGTTGATCATTTCTGTTCTTTTTATTTTGTCCCCTTTATTGTCCCAAAGAAAATCGTATAACAGAGCGTTAATTTCCTTTGTGACCCCTTTCGGTGTCGGAAGGGAGGATAACACGTAAACAATCTGAGATACTGCTAGAGCTTTTAGAATGGCAATTTTACCCATAAGTGTGAGTCTTCTGGCCGACCAGCTCCCGAGGATTTTTTTAACCTTTTCGATTTTCTCAGTGAAATTATAGTCAATATTGGCTGGCCTCGATGTCGAGAACCAAACTCCTAAGGCGTAGACCTTTCCCTCTGCCCAAAAGATAGGTTTACTCGAAGGAATAACAGCATTAGTATTCTTGTGTGAACCTATCCAGAGGGCTTCAGTTTTCTCATAGTTTGCTTTCAAACCTGATACATTTGCAAATATGTCTAGTACGTATAATGTTCTCGAAAAAGAGCGTTCTGAGCAATCTAAGATCATTGTTGTGTCATCTGCATATTGGGACAGTTTACAATCTGAGTTACCCAATTTGATACCGCGAATTTCTGTATCCCTTCTCACTGCGTTACCCAAGATTTCAGCACCCAAGATAAATAAATAGGGCGACAGTGGGCACCCCTGTCTTACTCCACGATGTAAAGAAAAGAAGTCGGATGCCCATCCATTGTTAAGGACACAGCTACTTATGTTCGTATAAAAAAGTTTAACCCAGCTTACCAAGGATGTTCCAAAGTTAAAGCGTCTTAGTGTTTTCTCTATAAAAGACCACTCTATACTGTCGAAGGCTTTTTCAAAATCTACAAATAACAACAGGCCCGGGATTTGTTCCATATTTGTGTGGTTAATAATGCTCTCAATAAGTCTGATATTTTCTCCTATAAATCTGTTTTTCAAAAAACCGGTTTGATCATTATTTATTATGTTCGGCAAAAATTTCTTCATGTGGTTTGCTATGGATTTAGCTGCAATCTTGTAGTCGCAATTGAGAAGAGTTATAGGTCTCCAGTTCTTTAAAAGGTTAGCCGGTTTGTTCTTTTTTGGTAAAAGAGTAATTAGACCTCTTCTTTGAGAAATTGATAAACATCGTTTTTCATATGCACCATTTAGCGCACTAAGTAAGTAGCCTTCAATGTCTTCCCAGAAAACCTTATAAAATTCGGCTGGAAGGCCATCAGTCCCAGGAGTTTTGTCCGATGCCATAGTTTTTAGACTATTTAGGCATTCCTCTTTTGTTAAGGGCCCTTCGCATTCTTCCTGCGCCTGTTGGTCGAGTTTTACCGTAGATTCTTCGGAGAAGAAAAAAGCGTCGTGAGCAGAGATATCAGGCACGCGTGATGAATATAAGTTTTGATAGAAAGATTTTGCTTCTGTTAAGATTTCCTCATCTGTTTTGATGACGCTACTATTCTCAAGCTGAAGTTGCCTTATGGTTTTGGTATTAAAATGCCTTTTTTCCAAGTTTAAGAAGTATTTCGTGTTTTTTTCTCCTTCGTTATGCCCGCGGGCTTTGGATCTTATCATGGCTCCTCGAGTTTGACGCTGGACAACGTTTTCTAACTGTAATTTTTTAACTTCTAATTCATTATATATAGTGGTCTTGCTGGTTTCAGATAAGTCATTTTCTTCCAGTTTCTTCTGTAGGGACGTTATGACAGACTCCAGATTTGTTTCTGTTAACTTCATTTTGCCTCTCTTATGTTTTGCGTATTGTATCGACTTCGAACGAATTTGCATCTTCATTGTATCCCAGAGGAGCACGGCATCAACCTCAGTGTTATTTTGGTATTCATTTGCAACTTCAGTGATTGTCAACTTCAGTCTGATAGAAAAGACGTATTTAGCTTCCAGAAGCCTGGGCCCCTGGAATTGGTATTGTTTGCAAGGTGGAGCGTTATCAAAGAATGGTCTGTTTTGTACCCTGGTAAAATATCAGCTTTTGTAATTGCCGAACTTAGACTATTACTCGTCAAGAAAAAGTCTAAGCGACAATGAATTTCGGGTTTGCTTCTTCTCCAAATGAATCTTCTGATATCCTGATTGGAGACCCGCCAAATGTCGATAAGGTCTAGCGAATTTATTATGTTCTGAACTTCCCTCAAAGAATTTTTGTGAGTGGTCAGTCTTCCTCCCTTCTTATCATTTTGGACGTCCAATACTAGATTAAAATCGCCACCCAGGATAATGTCCTCGCACTCGAAAGAGAGGAGGTGGCTGAGAACGTTTTTAAAAAAATTCGGATTGTCATCGTTTGGCGCATAAATGTTTCCCAAGGTTATAGTCTTATTTTCAAGTTTCAAATCTACTAAAATAAATCTTCCATCTGGATCAGAAAATTGTTTCTTGATTTCGAATTGAAAGTTGTTGTTAAACAGGATGCATACCCCTGCACTTGAGCTAGAAACACTACTAAAAATAGCTGAGAAGCCCCATTCTGATGACCACAGTCGTTCTTTTTCTTTGGTGCAGTGGACTTCTTGAAGAAAGAATATTCCAAATTTTTTCATTCTAAGCCAACGAAAGGTTTCTCGCCTCTTAAGGTTGTTGGATAAGCCCCTCACATTAAGAGAACAGATTATCAATTCGTCAATTGGGAACTTGTTGATGATTAAAAGTAGTGAACTGGAATGCAGAAACAAAATGCAAATTGCGATAGTTAACACTTCGTAGGACTGAAAAATATTTTCTACTGACCGAAAAACCAAAACAACGGCTACACTGGAAACATAAAACTATAAACAAAAACAAAAAAAAGGTAAAATTTAAGCGGCTTAGGGAGAACATACCTTCAAAACAGAAAGATCGACGGATCCGGAAAGGACGGAACGCCAAATAGTTTAACTTTAGAACAATATACAAAGAGGAAAGAATCCGTTGTGTGCAAACGGCGAAGCAAACGTGGAGTACTAGTCTCGGTCTTAAAGGTTGCCATAGCAATTAATGCAAAGGCAACTGAGAAAAATCGAATTACACTGACCTGAGTAAAGAAAACTTCTACGAGCGTGTAGATTCAGCTGCAGGTTTAAGTTCGTCGGGTATGTTACCAACATGATAAACGTTATCATTTATCACTAGATTTCTGTCCACTACTTTCGCGCTCATGCCTTTCTTCCGCGCTATGAACATCGCTTTAATTAGTTCCTTTCTTTCAAGCTGTATCGCCTTTGCATAGTCTTTAGTTATATACGCGTCTGGATAATCCGTCGAGTGTCTCAATCTTCCTTTCGCTTTAAGAACACGGTCCCTATCTTCCCGGCAGAGAAAACGCGCAATGATGGGTCGGGGATGGTGATGGGAGTCCTCAGGCGAACGTGGCTTACCGACTCTGTGGACAGCATGAAAGTATATATTCTGTGTGTTTATGTTCAACCCGTTCTCGACGATATCATAAACGGTGTCAGTGCAGTTCTCGTGTTCTTGCTCCGGTATATTCATAAATCGGAGATTCTCTCGGCGAGAGTAGTTTTCCAGTGCGATGATTTTTTCCTGTTCCTCGGATAGCTTGGTATTTAAAAGGTTGATTTGACTCTCCTGCAGAGCAATTTTTGCTTTAGCGCTTTGTGAAACACCATTGTCCTCGAGGTGTTTTTCCAAACTTTCTTTATGTTTCTTTCGGAATTCTGCGTGTATTTTTAGTTCATCTTAGAGATCTTTGATTGTGTCCCACGCCGCGTTCAATGATGTTTCCATATCATTACTTTCTCAATTTCTTCGTTGAGTTCATGTCTAAGACATGATAACTCGGATTTTAGACTGCCGAAGAGGTCTTCCATTCGAGATTCCAAGTTACACAGCTTATCCATAATGTTGCCGAGTGAGACGTGATGGTCGTCCTTACCTGGCGTCCCATCGCGGAGCAAGCGTTTCGGCGATGGTTGATACTGTGAAGAAGATGAACTCGAAGAACGTGTTTCACGTTGATTCCGTTTAGACATTGTTTTAAAGATGATTATATGATCGGAGGGTGTTTATACAGCGGCGTCTGTCCCTTTCCGAATGAAGGAATCAGAGAGAGATTTTTTTGCGACTGTCGGCCATCATGCTCTTCCCAACGTTTTTACTAGAACTGCATGTGCAGTGGAAGAGGTTACTGATGTAACATACAAGGACACTGTCTCCAAAGCCTCATGCCAAACTAAAAGAACGGTTAGCCTGCGTAGTACAGGCGTTTGACGAACAGGCTGACGGTTCTCAACGGCAAACATTTTGAATTGTGAAAGTCTCCCTGAAGTTCTATCATCAGTAATTACTCCATATGAGCCCAAAAATATCTAATTCTGAAAATCTTTTGCTCTTCATGCTTGTAGAAACGTAACAAAGCTCAGCTGACCAGACTGAAACGCCAGCTGCAAGAGGCCAACTCCCGCAACCGACGCTGGAACGATGAGGCCTGTCGGCTGGAACAGAACATCGCACAGCTCAAGCGTCAAGTGGAAAAATAACCGCCAATGAAATAACCCTGAAGTTTTTTGCACCTATGTTCCCCGGTCTGTTCTGATTGACTCACGATCACCATTCATTTCCTCTACTCAGTTAAGTTCGACAAAAAAAGCAATGAAAAACCCTCTTGGATCAAACGTCAAGCAGCTCAAGTTCTTCTAAGTCATGCGTTTTGTTTCACATACCTAATCTTTTTAATTTAAGATGCTTCAAACTTGTTATCGTGAAAATACTTCATAAGGTTCTGAGGGCACAACTTAAAGAAATCAGTGCCCTCCTCTTTAATACTCAAATCAAACATTCACGAATGTTTGCAGCATGAGATCATGCATTTCATTAATGGGATCAGAGCACTAAAGAATCCTACGTGTAATAAATATATATACTTAGTCTCATATTATAACTGCAAAAAGAATGGGCAGTCCATGTATTTATTGAAGGAAACTGATAACTTACTATAGTTGTCTAAACAAGAAAAACTGGGTTAAGGAATAAGATAACCTTTTTCTAGTCACGGTTGATGAAAGTCTAAGCTATCTTTTTAGTTTGAGCAGAATAAAGTACATTCCCATACAGTTTCTAGTGATTCTCAGTATTCTAATTAGGAGATCAAGTGGAACACGACTTATGCGAATACTGCCTTATTTTAACACGTCACTGTGACCTTGGAATTAATACATGTACATCTGACAAATTTAGACCCCGTTCAGTTCTTGTGTATTATCGATACTTCCTCTGTGGTCAAGAGGTACTGTATATTTAAAGCGTACCGCATTCCATTAATATCCGCTCTAGCTTGCAGCCATTGCTATAGTTACTTATAAACCCTATTTTGTTCTTTATTTGAGGCTCAGAACTAATTCAGAATAGTACGACTCCAAAAACCAACTGTTTGCACTGTGTTTGGAAGATCTAGGACTTACGCAGTGCGGCACAGTTCGTGAGCTGAGCTATAATCGTCATCGTACGATCGTCAATTGCCAATCAAGTGCGGTTGTTGCTTGAATGATCATGAAAGAGATGATTTTGTTGATCTTAATGGAAAACAAATGACTATTCTTCTTACATTACCACGGTCAAGGTTAAAATTGATATTCCGTATTACTCAATGGTTAGAAAAATTTGTCGACTAATAATATTGAGTAGTTAATGAAGGATCGCTTTCAACTCTCACCTTGAATCGTACATCTTCTGAAAATCAATATGAGGTCTATTAGAAGAAATACTCCGTTTTACACCTTTGTTAATTATCACTTTCCATTCAAAGTTAAATCTTGCCAACTAATTAAAATCTTTTTTTGCAACAGTATCATTGTAAAGTGTTTACGAAAGTTACGTGGTCTATTTGTTTCCAATGTCATACTGTTTTTATTGTTTAACTTTGCAAACTTTATCTTCTTTCTACTTGAAGTTTGTACAGTAAGAACGCATAAAGATGAATCAATGAAACAACTTTCTCCTTTACTTTCTCTCTCAGCTATGCCTAGGACCGTCTCAAATGACCATAAACAGACCTCTTTTCCCTCTGACGTCCTTGGATGAAAACACCGGCTGCGGCGTTTTTGACGATGTTCGTCAACGCGTAAAATGCCATCGGCGTTGTCACCTTACTTAGAGAGCCAAGGTTACTAGACATGTATTTAGTCACGCAAGTGTAACTAATTACCCAGTATGGGCCGGATGGCACGGATAAAGACAAGTTGTCACTGAAGAACTTAGACATGGACTAATGTCACTCTCTTCTTTATTACTGATTAATTGCATCTTCTGCTCACAGTTTGGGCTTCACTACCAAATAGCTGCAAAGTCAGGGTGGACTCTGCAAAACAAACCAATTAGAAGAAGTATCTGCATTGTTTACTTACAATAGGGTATAGTTAAAGTAGCGAACGGGACAGGGGGTGGGAGTAAGGGGTGCAAGGGCAGGATACAATCACGAAATCACTTTTGCAACCCTTAGTTACAGTACTTTTCTATAAATGCTTCAACCAAATATCATTTACTGAAGTTCTTTTACTCAATTCTCAAGTGGCTTTGGTTTTATTCTCCAAAACCATACTGCTGAGACACGCTCGCCCTGTTTGGAAAACAAACAGCGCATGTCAAGTGTGACTTTGCGACCTTGGCATTGGAAAATGTTCTCGTAAACAACCAAGGTTACAGACAGAACAGGTACCGTATAAATACCACACAGAATGCTGCACTGATGTAACAAAGTGCAGTATACTAGGACAAGCCCATTACCCCAGCTATACGCAGTCAACATGGAAGTCACTTTCCTCCAAGAGAGCTCAATGCTGTATTCAGTTTTTCTATGCTGCTTGCCTTTCATCGTCGTGTTACTTTTCTTTGGCTGGTCCAAGGTGCGGGGAAGAAACACTCCTCCTGGGCCGTTCGGTTTGCCTCTAATTGGCAACTTGTTCCAACTGGGAGATTCTCCACACATCGCCCTTACTGAGATGGCCCAAGTTTATGGAAGCGTCTTTTGCATCCGTCTTGGTGCGAGGAAGGCCATCGTTTTGAACAGCCACGACGTTGTGAAAGATGCCCTCGCGAGGAGGTCTTGCCATTTCTCCTCGAGACCGCCCTTTCACAATTTCCTAATTAGCAGCAATGGAGGTAAGAGCATAGCGTTTGGCTACAGTGGTCCTCTGCATAAAAGAAACAAAAAACTGGCCTCTCGTGCCCTACATGCTGTTTTCAGCGATGTAAAACGTTTTAATACTGTAGCGCAACAAGAAACGGAACGCTTTTGTAGAGAGCTAATAGAAAGCACTTGCGGAGCTCTCGACTTGACTAGTTACATCAGAGATCTATTGATCAATTTTTCATTTAGACTCGTGTTTGGAGATAACTTTAAAACAAATAACGCGGCTGAATTCCAGAGCATCTTGAAGAGATCAACTGCCTTTATTGAGAACAATGCTGTCGTAAACTTGCTCGACTTTTTCCCGTGGCTTCATTTCGCTTTGCGAAAGCAGTGCAAGGCTTTGAAAGCCTCTGTAAGGGAGCTGATCGACTTTGTGGGGAAAGTTTACAATCTGCAACGCCACGCGAGTGTGGAAGACGCTGGTGTCAATGCTGCTGCATCGTTGGATAAAATCATCGAAGAAGAAATTGAAGAAGAGGTTAAGATGCAGTTAGACAACGACTCTGTAGTCACAATTATAGCTGATATCTTTGGAGCAGGCATTGAAACGGTGTCCACAGCGTTTCACTGGGCGCTGCTCTTTATCCTCTCTGACCCTGGCTTGCAGAAGGAGCTGCAAGCTGAACTGAAGCGCGAGATAGGAACAGATCGCCTTCCCACTCTTGAAGACCGCGCAAGGCTGCCTCTGCTACAAGCCACCGTACTTGAGGTTCTGCGTAAAGCTTCCGTTGTTCCCTTAGCACTCCCACACTATACAACTGAAGACTCAACTGTTGCTGGCTACCATATACCCAAAAATTCCACCGTGATAGTGAATCTCTGGGCTTTGAGCCATGATGCAAATCACTTCCAAGAACCAGAGGCTTTTAATCCGTATCGCTTTCTTGACGAGGCTGGGCAGATTCGGCTGGATTTGCAGCCGCTTTTCCTTCCTTTCTCCATTGGTGGAAGGCGTTGCCTCGGTGACACCCTAGCAAAGGCTGAGCTGTTTATGTTCCTGGGTTGTATGCTGCAGCTTGTGAATCTTCAGCTTCCCTGTGACAGCGAAAAACCTAACCTGCATGGTGGAAAGTTTGGATTAACTTTGAAACCTTTTCCTTTCAAGGCTCATGTAATTCCAAGAACCACTGAACAATATGAACATTAGTTCTTCAAGCCCTAATATCTACATGCAAATTCTCCAGACCGCCTCAAAGGAACGTCTGAGAGAATTTGAGAAAAGATCATTTTATTAATTCTCATACTCTTTTCAGGCTTTTCATTATCTATTGATATTGTTGAGAGACAACTGATGTTAGTCATTCTTGGGACTTCAAGGGTTAAGACCATTCAGAAAGAAAGCTTGATAATCATATAAACATTTTTCCTAACATCGCAGGTGACCTAGTAAGTTATAATTCAAACAGAGATAAAAGGATATCTTAGGTAAATTCGTAAAAAAAGCTTTGAACGAAAACTGAAACACACGATTCAGTTGGAGACGCTATTTTTTTGATAAGACATACCTATTTTACTCAATTATTGAATTAAGTAGTCAACTTAAGAAGCCGAAATGTTTTCATGTCATTGTAGCTCGATAAACTGCTGACTGTGTTTACGGAAGAAAATGACGCGAGACAAAAGATGGATCTCGAAGTATTTGCAAAGTGACCAAGGTCATTTATGACCGTCAGTGTTTTTCCTTAGCCTTTTGTAGATGTGCATTTGCCGATTTACTTGCTTTGACCGGAAACTTTTACTAACTTAAATGGTTTGACAAAATTTCCTTGCATTAAAACTTACGTGTTCGAAACATTTGTACACTGAGCGTATCGACCCAGACCTAACCTATACAAACATCGCATAATCAAAAAGTATTACAGGAAAGTTGGCAACGAGATCAAATTAATCTAATTACATTCTTTTTCTTACTTTCTCTGTGCCTTTAATGGGTTTTGTTTTGTGATAAAATGCCTTGTGAAGACCACTCTGTATATTTATTTGATCGGCTAGTCAATTACTGGGAGTCTTCGAAAAAGAGACGTTTTGCCGCTTAGAACCCCTTTCCTACTAGAACCGGCTTATTCCTTATGTGCTTGTTAAGCCCCACCCAGGGCTTTACGGAAAAGAGCTAAGAATCGAAATGACTCCAGCGTAGCTCCGATATCTTGAATCGCGTAATCTTTCAACACATCTAGCTATTTAAGTTGATGTTATCGTAAGGCCCCAAGGTGACGGGTTTATTAATTATTGTTCAAACTGAATTCAATATTTGAATTGAACCGAATGAATGGTACAAATCTGCACGAGTATGCCACGTGTCTATCCATCCACCGACAATAATCCCGTCACGGTATTGCGAGTGCTACAATCACCAAATGACGTCATTGAAAAGAAACAAGGCACTAAACATTCTCACAATAGCTAACTAAAGGAGGGGAGGGGGGGTGGGGGTCAAATCTTTCGACTCCTTTTCCCAGCCCCTGCTTCCAAAAATAGTTCCCGCAACACTGGTTTTACGAAGGAACATTGAAGGAATTCCCATTCAGTCTCTTGTATCGACGGAAGGAATGGCGAGAGGCGAATCAGAAAAAACAAATTGCATGTTTATAAGCTGTTGTTTGAAGCTATAATTATAACGGTGGGTTAAAACATTTACAATTTTAATATTCATAAGCCGAAGCTTTTCCTTGGTTTACTGTACTGTAGCTACTCTTATTATTGTTGTGATAAGAGCTTAATTTTTAGCGTAATAATCGCACAACCTCTTTAATACTTTGGAGAGGAGTAATGGTTGGAATGGTTGTGAATAGTTGTAGGAGGGAGTCAAGTTTAATTTAGGGAATAGCCGGACGAGTACCTTATTAGTACTTAATTTTGTGTTTTTCGCGATTATAAAAAACGAGAAATTACAGATCCGCGGATAAAAATCTTCGCGAATTTTTTAAATAACCATATAGAAAATAAAAATAATAATAATAATAATTAATTCGTAATAACAAGAGAGTAATTAATTCGTAATAACAAGAGAGAATAACGAGACAGAGAGGGAATATTAGGGCGTTGGAAGGAATGTGTGAATTTCAATAAGGTTATTTTTAGAGACTGTAAATCTGGGACGTCAGCACATTTCATTAGATTGCATGTAAGGATGTAAGGTCATCAATGAAGTCCACGCTCGACTTCCTCAGAGCAAACACTGACGCAGAAAATAGTCGGCCCGGTCTCGGGCCTCAGCTTGGTCTAAAAATTAGGCGGGGGCGGGGGGGAGGGGGGGGGGTGTTGCGTGTCCCTCCCTTGGATCCGCCACTGGTTACCTAGCTTGCAAACAGGATGAGCAGGCTCACTTGACCATTTTTGGGAAACCTTTTGAAGGTGTTATGCAACCGCGCCCAGTCCCCCTAGTATTTGTCACCAGGAGCCCATCACCCATGTAATGCAGACAATTGTGCATGTTGAATCGGCCAACCGATTTATTTATGGCCTCCTACATTAAATAGGGTAGACAGGAACGTCACAAAGTCCGGAAATTGACGGAACCCAGAGAGGAAAGCTGTTTTAACTGCATGAACTCTCTTATTCCAGCAAAAGGATGATGTTCCACAGCCTTCTTTCTGGATTTCCAGATCTGCTGTTCTCTAGCTAGGATCTAGTTCGAACAAAACGGCGACCATAAAATTCCTTTAGCAATACTTCGGGTAAGTTTTAAGCCTGCAACGAGTCTTTATTAACACCCCATAACGACTCACAACCTGTCCAACTGTTCAGCCACCTCACAGCGCGCTTTAAGAAAATCACTGGCCCCCAAAAGTAGCTTGAGCTGCCGTTATGTCTATCCCCTTTGAATGTTAATAACCGACGACCATAACAGGGTTTGTACTCTTTTGAGCTCTTCAAATTTCATGACTTTCTCCATGAACTTTCCCAGTTTTTTTAAGACCTAAGGTTAAGCTGTCACTTCCAAACAATTTCAAAACTATTCTAGTTTTTTATTTTTGTTTACCTCACCTAGTTCAACAGACACGATCTCTGCATAGTGACACCACCAAAACGCGTTTGGTTTATGCACTTATCAATGAGTTGACTCTATCTTACATTCTCCAAACTTTAACATCTGCGTTAACTAATCTACCAAAATGAAATCGGATTTCCCATGACTTTCTAGGACCCTCATTTAAATTCTATGACTTTCTAGGCCTGGAAAATGAAATTGTCATCAGGGGCGGACGGAGGATTTTGTGATAGAGGGGGCCTAGAGATAGAGCATTTTCACATGACGTCACGGCGGCCATATTGGTGTTCCAAAACAATGAAACGGCGGCCATGTTGGTGTAACCAGAAAACCTCTGGGGGTGAACTCTTTTCTCATGTAAATGCTTTCTTTGTTTCAATACCTTAGCATAGATGCTGGCCATGTAAGTGAAAACGTTCTATACTGTCGCAATATGGGCGCGATAGCGCCCATCAGGACTGTGGACGGCGCACTTTTCTAGACGTTTTCACTGCGTCGCGTTGTCCTTGCTTTAAGGTTCCTGTTTCCAGTATGTGGTCCTTGGTCCAGACGAAAGAGACGTAAATGAGTATTTCATATTTTAGAAGAATAGTAGTGAGCTGAAATTTGTCCTGTAACTAACTTGTGACAAACCGACAGCTTCTGAGCTTTGCCGAAAAATCCTGCATCATAGAAAATGACCGCTCCGTTTGAAGGCACCTGGTCCGACCACTTTAGCCACTTTGTAAGCCGGCATACAAACTGTGCCCAAAAAGAAACGTTCCAAGCACCATCTGATCTGAATTCCTATATATTTTCTGAAACAGTCCCAGAAGATTCGTCGCATCCCTGCTACGTAGGTTACGAAACAAGCTGTATATTTGCGTAGGTCAGGAACGCGGGAGTGGTCATAAAAACGTCCCGGCCCCAGGATAACCCTATTTATTATATAAACTGCAGTGTTTTACAAGGATTTCTACCACCGAGAAATGTGGTATCTGAACACACGTAAAAATACGATATTTTTACATGTGCAGATATCGATAATTTCACTGACATCAGGTTTGTCTCTTAAATTGTACTTAAATTCGTTGGTGTATCATCGAAACATCTTCGGATCTTCCTCGAAAGTGCTCGGCAATCTTCGGCAATCTTCGGACATCTTCGGAAATTTTCGGAAAATGTTCGGGAACGTTCGTCTAGTCTTCGGGACAATTTGAAAAATCTTCGGAAATCTTCGGCAAATCATCAAAAACGCCGTCATCAGTATGTTTATATAATAAACAGAATAATACATGGACGCTTGGAGATATGGAATTTATCTTCTCGTGTTCACATTCGATATCTCACTCGTTCGCTGCGCTCACTCGTTCGATATCGATGTGAACACTCGAAGATAAATTCCATATCTCCGCGCGACCATGTATTATTCTCTATTTATCTCATTTGTTTGACCAACCGACACCTGGAGCGAGGGTGGAAACAAAGTGTGAGACTCAGAGAGAGAAAAACTATCCCTCGCCTTACACGCGCGTAGGATAGAGGGCTTCGTATGAAAATCTCATCTCAGTCTACCGTTATGCTACTCTGTGTAAATCAAGGGAAGTAGTAAACTTTAGGCAGAGGAGAGCATTTTGAGAAACAACAGTTAAATTATTAAGTTTATTTACAAGCAAAAGCGGGTTGAAAAGTAGATTGAACAGAAACCTGGAAACATACACCTTTAAGTGAAAAAAATGACGTCGAGGCTATACAAACAGATGTCCTCACAGTTCTTCCTTGTTAATCATAAAACTATCTAAAATGTTCCACAACAAGTTGATCACCAGATCGCGTACAAGATAATGAATGTTTTTTTTGGGGGGGGTGTTATAACTTGACTCAACCAATAGGCCATTTGCGAGTTCCCAAAACTCTTACTTTTTACAAAACTGGGCAAAGTGCAAAACTTACCTTGTAAAAATGACTTTTATTTGCACGAGAATTAAAAAATCATCGTCAGATCAATGGCGTTGCACTCAGCCTTGCTTTGAAACAGAGGCTTGAGGATACTCGGAAATGGCCTATAAAGGTGATGTTACACGGAACGATTCGCAACGACGATTTTTACCGCAACACAGCGTTGCAATGTTGGAACAATGTTGGAAGTATTTAAAGCAATGTCGCAACAATATTGCAACGCCTTGCTGTGCTAAAAACCGTCGTTGCGAATCGTCTTGTGTAACATCGCCTTAACGCGGTGGCGCTGCCAAAAAACTAGGCACTGTAATTTGTGGAACAGAAAGTTGTCTCAGTTATAATCAAGGCACCAACAAAAATCCCAAAACACTATTAAATGAGATAAATAGTCCGGTGGCTTAGTGCAAAATTTTGGCGAGATCTATACAGAGCGGACAAAAGCACCAAACTTTGCATGGTTGTAGCTTAGGGTATGTTAGTCAATATTAGGATCGGTGCCCACAGCTACCTCTTCAGGATTTGCAGCAACTGCTTGCTGAAGTTCTTCAAGAACCTTCCATGATGGGTGCCCTGTGCTGAAAATTGCAATCACTTGTTTTTTGCCATTTTTTTGATGAAAATCACATAAAAAGGGAAGTAAATGGAAAAAGAAACTGTATTGATACTATTATTATTGAAACCAATGACTAAAACAAGTCGACTTAATGATATAGCAATTATGATGTACCATGGTGGGTGCCCTGTGCTAAAAAAATTAATTCCTTTTTTTTGCCATTATTTTGATGAAAATCACATGAAGGACATGAAAATAAAAAAGAAATTGTATTATTATTGAAACCAATGAAAAAAAACATGCCAACTAAATGGAAAATCCAGGCAAGATGTTTTCAGACGCGTACTCAGTCCCAAATAGCCTTTCAAGGTGGCGGCTGTGTCTTTTCATGGACTGTAAGTATCTCCTAGAATAAATTGCCGTTTTTTTAGGGGAAATTGTATACAATTTGAATCACGACAGGTTTAAGTGAATTTTAAGTTCTTCCTGGTGAGAAATTTGTTAACGAACGCCACATCTTCTCTTCACATTTTGTGCCGATTATGAATGACTATACTGAGTTTATTTTCGTACTGGTTAAAATTAATAATAGTAAAAATAGCTTCTTTCTATAGCGCTCATATCCTGCCCACATGGTGTTTTACAATGTTAAAGAGGAAAAAAAATTAGTCTCGAACATGAAATAACATGTATTAAAATCTATTTGAAATTCACAAAGAACAAGAGAAGGAAACAAGAATTCATCTGTTTTAAAATTATTTTGCCTTTAAAGTTTATATATAATGATAATAAGTCTTGCAAAAAACTAAATATACATTCTATAAGTATACGTATATGATCTGCAGATATTAAAGACGTTTTACAAAAGTACTGACTTACTCTCTAAAAATTGCGTAAAAAGATATGTTCTCAGTCCTTTCTTTCAACTGGCTAAAGATGGTGACTTGTGAAAATCTAGCTAATGGTAGTGAGTTCCACAGTTTAGGGGGGCACACTGAAAAAGTCTTTTCCCCGTGAGTTTTCGAGGTTGTTCTAAGAGCTGCTGAGAAGCGGACCACAAGTTCCTGGAAGGCCTTCGATAACTGTCCACTAGATAGCTAGGTGGAAGGGTATTAAGTGATTTGAAAACTGACAAAATAAGTTTATAAAAACAACATGATAACTAACAGGAAGCCAGTGAAGGTCAAATAAATGATGTGTTCGCAAAGTTTAGGAGTCCGAGTAACGATCCTAGGGGCAGTGTTCTGAACATATTATTAAAAGTTCCTTCAAGTGCATTTTCCTACAACCATAGAGCAAAGAATTGCAATTAATAGTCTGTTTGAGATGTAATAAAAGCATGCACTGCAATTTCGCTAGACTCCTGTGTGAGACACTTTCTTATCTTGATAAATTCCTGAGTTGGTGAAACGATAATCTGCAAAAGAATGCTGGGACGTGTGCGCCAAACAGCAAGTTGTCATCAAATACTACTCCCAGGCTTTGTTGGTGGTGGTTCTTAGCCTTGCATTACCCATAATGACGTCGCTAAAGGGTGGACGAGTACGGTACATCGACAAGATAAGCATGATTTCAGTCTTATCACGATTGAGTTTAAACTAGTTTCTTCACACCAAGATGGAAATTAGTTGGGATCGTTGTCATATTTACCTAGGGTGAGAATCGAAAAGAGAGGATCTGAGAAACCCATTAATTTAACGGAACAATTATTCATAGAACGCTCCTTGACAATTTACTAGAATTCAAGAAACAGGACTGTGCCGTCTTGTTGCAGTTAAGTTTCATATTGAAATCACTACAGTAGTAAACACGTTACTGAAGTGCAAAGTGGCATCAATCCTGTCACCTTACCTCCAAGTTAGAAAAAGCAAACTAGAAAAGAGAAAAAAGTATGTTGAAGCAGATCAGAAACAGCCAGTTGGAGATTGTGGCACCAAACGAGCTTGTAAGACTGACACTATAGCGGAACTGCAAAGTGTGTGCCTCTGTTTTTAACGAATACAGCTTAATATGAAGTTCGGCAAGTATAAAGAAATGTGTATTATTGTCCACTGCATTTGCTCTGTACTCAGTGAGTTCAACAAATGCTCTTGATTTATTTAATTTCTCGTCTTCCTCGACCTTCCAGGCTGCTCCACTTTTCTTCTTGCGTTCCTCTGACATGTATGCCTATTTCGCACTTCAGACTTTTTAGTACATTTTCAAGGAGCGTTCCATAAATTAATGCTTGTACCGTTAAACCAGTGGCCTCTCAAATCTTCTTTTGTTGATTCTTGGCAAATATAACAACGATCCCAGTTAATATCCATCCTGGTGTGTAGAAAACATCTCAGCTTCAGAAACCTTTAACGAACCAGGAAGTCAATAAACTCAGTATAGTCATTCATAATCGGCACAAAATATGACGCGAAAATGTAGCTTTCGATAACAAATTTATCCCCAAGAAGAGCTGAAAACTTCACTTAAACCTGTCGTAATTCAAATTGTGCACAATTTCCCCTAACAAACGGCAATTTATTCTAGGAGATACTTACAGTCCATGAAAAGACACCTTCAAGCCGCCATCTTGAAAGGCTATTTGGGACTGAGTACAAGTCTGAAAACATCTTCCTTGGATCTTCCATTTAGTTGACTTTTTTTGTCATTGGTTTCAATAATAATACAATTTCTTTTTTTACTTTCTTGTCTTTCACGTGATTTTCATCAAAATAATGGCAAAAATCAAGGAATTGATATTTGTAGCACAGGATACCCACCATGGTATATCATAATTGCTATATCATTAAGTTGACTTGTTTTAGTCATTGGTTTCAATAATAATAGTGTTAATACAGTTTCTTTTTCCATTTACTTCCCTTTTTATGTGATTTTCATCAAAAAATGGCAAAAAACAATTGATAGCAATTTTCGGCACAGGCCACCCATCATGAAGGTTGTTGAAGAACTTCAGCGAGCAGTTGCTGCAAATCCTGAAGAGGTTGCTGTGGGCACCGATCCTAATATTGACTAATATGCCCTAAGCTACAACCATGCAAAGTTTGGTGCTTTTGTCCACTCTGTATAGATCTGAGCCTTTAGCCACCTGACTAAAAATGATCTCGCCGTCTTAAGAAACATTTTCCCCTACAATGCAAAAATAATTTTCATCGTCAGGATTAGAGTGCAGTCGCTGAAAGGAAGAAACGATTTATTCTCGCACACTTCGCAGGAACAGAGCGCGCCAGTCGCTTTGCGCGTTTAATGCTCAATCCACACCAAAAGCTTATTCAGTTAAAAAAGATAGGAAAAAAAAATCAGTCAAAGAAAATGGCAGGAATGGCTATTACACAGGTGACATTACAGATGGACGTAAAATTTACAATTTTAGAAATATTATGAACTGAGCAAGGATGACACAGTGGTGAAAGCACTCACCTCGCAAAACCGGATTTACCTCGCTGGTAGCTGATAGGATTTTTCTAGGCCTTCATAAATGCGCTAAAGAGTCGTACGTTCAATTTTAAGTTCAAGTTTTGAATAGATGCAGAGTTAATCCACATTACCCACGTTTATTTGGTATCAGTGTTTGATTGGAGAAATTAAGTATTCCTCGGATAGTAGGGCCGGACCGTGCGCGCAAAGAAAACGGAAGGAAGAGAGAAAAGATTCATATATAAAATTGTGATAAACCTGCTTTCCTCTTTATTTTTTCCATAGTTAATCCCGGAGGCTGGACTCCACCTTCCGTTGTACGTGCAGTTTCTAAATGAGAATACCCGAAATTTCTCCGTAAAATCAGCTCTTTCTGTCAAAACGCCTGTAACGACAAGCCTATAACCATGTGAATCAGCGGTAATCGGCCAAGCACAATGCGTATGAGTGCCTTGGTAATGTATCAGTCTTGACAAGTGGAACTAAAGGAAGCCAGTCTGGAAATCTTTCAGTATGGAGTTAAATGGCAGCAAGGAATTCAAAGCTTCTCCTTGAAGGCAGAGAATTAATCAAGCATCTCAGAATATCAGTGGGGAAATAATTATTATAACCTGACTTGTAATTATCTGCATATCAATGCCGTGCCAGTATGATCCGCCAGGCTGAGTCCATGGCTTTATCGCGGCAATGGACCAAGAGATTTTTAAATGTTAGAAACCAGTCCGTGTTGGCTTGCGGACAGAATGATTGCCCTATTTCTTCTGCAGTACTAAAATTCAGCACCCTGTGAATTGTGGCAGAAGGGGAAAAAATTGTTTCTCAGGACGTTAGGATAACTTTTAGCCTCAGAGAATTTATTTGTTTTCTGTGTTCCAAATTGAATTTCCACTTGCGACAGTTTTAGATTTTGAGTGCATTCGATTGGGACATTTGGATGTAGATTAAGTTTTGAAATGGGTATTCGGATTTTGCAATAAAACACGAAATCCGTCACCAAGCTGGTGGATTTCAACTAAGAAATCCAATTCCTGATTTGTTTTTTGTTAGGAAATCCGAAATTAGGAATTGCAAAACTTTTCTCTTAATTGAACAGCGGAAATCCACGAAGTTCTCGTCCTTGAAATCAGTATTTGGTTTTCATGTATTAATGTAAATCCAAAATCCGGATTTCTTAATCTAAATCCAGATGTCCTAGTCGAAAGCGCCCTTTACTATTGTACAATTGTAATTGGATGGTTTTACTTAGAGATTTGTTCTACTTACTCTAAAATTAGAGCTAAAGCATAATGAAAGTCACCCAAATGAACAACTGCATAGTAGTTTTGTTTTGAATAGCCTCACGACATATTTGTTTTGAAACAGTGAAACAATTTGTATTAGAATTTTCTCTTATTTCAAGCACTCAACGGTGTTCGACATTTTCTACGTTTCTTTTTTATATGCTGGGTTTGGCGATGTAGGGGTTACTTTGAAGTGAAATGTGCCTGTTTGGGCTATTTTAAACATTTGCAAATCATTTGGCTTTCGATTTAGCCTGTGTACAGACCGCCCCCCCCCCCTCCCCTCAATAAAAATCGGGGAAGGGAAGGGGCCCCTTCTCCGACTTTTACTGAGGGGAGGGGGAGTCTGTACACAGGCTACTTTTGGTTGAGATTCTTAAGGCTTTCGTCTCTTTAAAATTCTTTTTATACAATGAAATCTGCAAACTTAACTTTATCTCCTCATTTTTGAAAGTCCTTGGGTGCTTATCACTTACATGGGAAATCCGGAAATTGTGGTTGGAAAATCCAATAGTTCGCAGCATTCCGTTTGAAGAGATTCAGAATTTCAGGCGATGCCATTTTGCTACCCTTTTTTAACCTGTTTTGCTGATTTGAATATTTCATACATTGTAGCGGGTCGTTCTCCCACCATGTCAAATTTTATAGTTTTATTTTTTGCACTAGATTCTTCACCCGGGTGGTTTGTGTAATTGGTAAGCATCCCCTGAACAATAAATGTACAGCTATTTTAACGTATATTGTAAATGACAAATAACAACGAATGTTGAATTGAAAAAGTCGCGGTGTAAGGAAATGCCTGTTGGTCTATTTTCCTTGAACAGGGGAACTGATTTCAGATGTCAGCCAGATTTTTAACTGAGAATCCTTTTTCGTGTTTGATTTAGCTTCTCAAACCAGTCAAACCATCTATAGCTCAAACAAACATTCCAAATTATTATTGCGTCTCATGCATCGCGGCTTTCTGTTGGCCTTTTTATGATTTGTGGACGCGTTTAAGAACATAATTTCATGCCATGATGGATTTCGAGATTGTTGAGAGTTAGAGACACGGTTTACAAGGTTCCGGGCAAATTTTTGAACGGACGAATTTTTTACCTGTGCGACCTGTTAGCACGGAACCGTTTAAATCTGTTACAGGATTGCAGCACTGCTTACACGAATCCTTCTGATCAGGTGAAAAATTCTCATGGTTCTGCTGGTCCGGTGCAAACAAGACGCGGATTCTTGCAAGTTTCTGTGCGTTCAAAACTGATTTTGCCGGACCCCTGTAAACCAGGTCTGAGATCGTTAATTTTATGTTTAAATGGGAGAAATATAGGTGAAAAACTGTAAGAGATTTTTGGAAGGCAATGGAAGATTAAGAGGACAATAATATATTTTGAAGGTGAAAAGTTAACATTAATTATAGGCGAGTATCATAAGCAATATTTATGTAAGCTTTTTGATAGACTGGAAGGACTGACTTCTGAGGAAATCAAAGACAATTAGCAAATGAAAAAATTGTGTTTTTTATAATGGTGTAAACCCTGTAATATTAATAAGTATTACTGAATATGAAGTTCATACTGCCAAGACTCTTGTTTGATTCGACAACGATGAAACGCAAAGCCATATTTTAGTACAGATATACCTGAGATGAGTCTCAAGGCGTTAGGTAAAGCCCGGTGTTACATGTTGTTGGGTGTTGGTGCGCAGTCAAACTTTTGAGCCAACAACGCCCTACATTTCTTTTGTTCCATGATCGCCGAAGCGTAGCGCAACAGCCTGCAGTGCGGACGTATTTTGGGCGGGTGAAAGTTGCTTGTTTATGTTCGTACTGTTTTAACCGCCATCTTTGTTATGACGGAGGAAGATTAGGGAGAGTAAAAATAGTAACCCTAAGGGTAGGTGCTAGGGGGGAAGAAGGAAAGGGGAGAGGGGGAAAAAATACGCGTTTTCTCTTCTCTTTTCCTGCCCCCTACCCCGCTCCGTTTGACTCGACCCATTTTCTCCCCTCTTTTCGAGTTTCAACATGCGCTTTCGCGAGCAAAACGTTCGCGCGCCCGATGAAAACGCCAGCACTGCAGGTTACAACAATGTTGGATTCGTTTGCACAGCTCTTCCAACATTTTTGGGCCCCGCACGCGCATTACACATGGTCTCCAAAGTCTTATGGGTTGTATACTTTCCACGATTCACTGCAGCTCCCAACGTTGTTGGGAATTGTTGCACTGTTTGCACACCACTACCATTCCGGACGCAACAACTGCAAGAAAAGAATTACATATAAATAACGATTTAGAAGTAGTGCATCCACTAAGTGGTTCTTCGTCTACCTGATTCCTGGTCGAATTGGAATTTGAAAATGTTGGTTTTTGAGGGGAGGAAAAAACGAGAGTACTCGGAGTACAGGAGAGAACCAACAACGAACTCAACCAACATGGCCTCGACGCTGGGATTAAATGTCAAAGATCAACAAAAAGAAAAAACAAACTATATAAACACAACAAAGAAATGTTAAAAGGCAGAAGGGAAGTATGCACTTTCAGCAAAAAAGTGCGAACGCCTGTGCAACAACAATCGGCGACAAAATTGGGGTAACTTTCGAGAAGAAACCAATACCCCTCCCCTCTCCCCTCCAATCAAAGTTGGGGTGTTTTTTGTTCTCAGCTACAGGTAGTTCGTACAGTGGCACAACATTACATCGAGGGGGTGAGGGAGAGAAAGCTTTATTTTCCGTTTTTTTAAGTTGGAGGAATAGTAAAGACGCCCTTTAGGGCAAATTGTCTTAGCTAATTTTTTCGCTGATTATAGCTGCATGCTATATGATAATTAAAGAGATAAAATACACACAAAAAAACTTGAATAAAGTCTTAATTTAAAATCAAAATGTTAACGTGACAAAAGGAGCAAGGTTGGCAACATTCGTCATAGGTATCGTAGATAATTTATGCTTACTGCATGCAGCCTTATAAACGGAACACAATCAAAAAACAGTTGCTGCGATTAATCATCAACTCGCCATACGGATCAAATTTCATGACCATTCTTGACTTTTTCGTCAGTCGCTGAAAAACTGGCGGTTGTCGAGAGGTTTTTTTTGGAAGTTGGTGACGAGCTTTATAGTGGCCGTTGATGTTGTAGAGAGGTGGCCGTTGTAGAGAAGCTTTAATAGGAGTCAATGTATGGACTGCATGTCCGCCGGGACAAAAGAAAGAGGTCGTTGTCCATATGTCAGGTGGCCGTTGTGGAGAGGTGGTCATGGCGGTTCGATCGTATACTTGGTGGTGTTGGAAGCCATTCTTCCTGTAGAAATGAGTTCCTGAGCTTTCCTGAGATTAGAAAAGTATGCAAACAGGTGATTGGTGGAATCAGGAGGATGGAGGCGCACCGCAAGCTGTTTTGGCGGGAAATCGCGTCAAGCTACCGTCCGTTTTCCAACTTCGCTACTTTTTCACGAAAATGAGACTTGTAAGTGGAGTATGTGTCAAGCTTTTACTGAACATTTTGGAAAATCAACTTCATTTTACGTGTTAACGATGGAAATGACCAGTCCTCCGAAACCAACTCGAATAGTGAATTGTTTATTGCCAAATCCAGTTGAAGATGAAGCTTTAGAGAGCAAAGGTGATGAAGATTTTTCCGAAAAAAATGGCGATTTAAGCTTGAGTTCAAGGGAAATTCTCAGCTTGCCAGCATTAGCTGGTGAAGTTGCTGTAGCTCAAAAGCAACAAATCAACGACTTGAGCAAAAGGCAAGAAGTTCTAGAACAGCTTAAGGTAAAGTGTACGAGACTGCATAACTTTTCATGACATTACAAAAGCTTAAGCTTAAGCTAAATTCACGATTCGGTCTTCTTTTTTTATTTTTAATACATGCATGAACTCGCATCGCCGGTAGGAGAAAAACCGTCAAGGTAAGCATGCATCGCTCAGTACTTTAATAAAACTCGTCCATTGTGAATTATTTAGGTGAAATTGTTTTAAACTGATAATTCAGCAAACAATAGCTCAGTTTTAAAAACTACGTGGGGAATTAGCTATTAAAAGAGCTCTCCAAGCAGTCAGTAAAATTAGAATTCTTTGTACTCCTTTCTTTCCAAATTAGTTCAGTTAAAGATAAATGCAGTTAAAGCTGAGGTTGCTACCGTTTCGAGAAAAGTTTATTTGACAGAAGATGATGTTTCAAGAAAGAAAGAAAACTGCCAGGCACTTAAGAAAGGTTAGTTTGTTAAAAGTATAAATACTAGAAGCCCCTCAATTTCATTTTTGGACACTTGTAGATAAGTTTGCAAGGGGTTTCACTGCAGCATTCCCAGGAAATGTACGCCAAACAACGTATGTTAGAAAGCGGTTTAGATTTAATCCCGGGGGGGGGGTACTGCCATATATGGGTTATATGGGTATGTGCCGCTGTGAAGGGTATGGTTTTCAAGCAGTTTACTCTAGGATAGGGTATATAAATCAGAGCGTTTGGGTCTAGAATAGGGTACCATTTTTCAGGAAACTGATCAGTTGGTTGAAGATTTTATCTAGACTGGGGAAACAGCTACTCTAGGGTAGGGGGATTTTGGGAGTTTACTCTAGTATAGGGTAGCAAAATTCAGCTCAACTAGCTCTGGGATAGGTCAAGGGTTCCAGGGTCCCAGCGGCACATCCCCACCCAGAAATTCCTAAAGTGCCCCCCCCGGGATTTAATACAGTACATATATATTTTGTACAGCTGCAGAGCTATTTTTTTTTTAAAAAAGACATCATGTGTCAGTGACGCGGCACTTTTAAGCCACTGTAAAATTTTTAGCAGTTTCGTCTTTCGACACAGGTTCTGATAAAGCGATTTGAAAGAAAGCTACTATGATATCTGAGCTTGAAGTTTTCTTAGTACTCTAACAAGATCCGAGTATTTAAACAGTACTATCAACGTTCCCAAGGGCGGGGCATTGATTTTTCTAAAGAAAAATTGAACTATTTCTTGGGGAGGCCACAATAATTCGGTTTGGATACAAGTGTTTCCCCCAAGTAAGAGCTAACCCAGTCGAGTGTAACATATGTTTGGCACAATTTCAGCTGAACCTGATGTGCTATAAGCCAAGGGTTTCAGGAACCTTCCCATCCAAGAATTCCTAAAGTACCCCCCCCCCCCTCTTCCGTATCGAACGCTCCTCACTAATTTCTTATTATTACTAGTGTTTATGGTTGTTGTTACATTCATGTATAAAAATCAGCACAATATCTAAGTATGACCACTATTCCGTCTGTCACGGGCATGTGCCTCAAGAAATCACTGTTTAGCTACTTCATCCCACTGCATAGATAGAAAACTAGCTTGGTATACATTAACAAAATCTAATTTAAAAGCGTATTCTATTTTAAGAGATTCCATAAACATTTTAATAACTGTCCGAACTTACCTAAATATGTATCTGGCTGAACTTTGAAACGTTGCCTTAAGAATTAACCTATAGTTTTTGTGTGCATCATTTCCTTACCTGCCATATTATCTCCTTGAACAACCTATAAGTAACTTTGTGTGCTTTCCGGACCCTCAGAGATAGACGCACTTATCTCCTCTGGGGAGAACCTTGCCCATCAACTGACGATTGCAAAGGAGAAACAAGAGAGAGAACGAGAGTAAGCAAGAACAAAATTTTTGTTTTTGGCAGGGTAATGTATGATGATAAGTTTGAAACAAAGGAAACAAATTTTTGACCAAGCCTAAAATTGAAAAATTTAACCAGGAATGTATGTTTAATTGAGGATAAACACAACCTGGTTTCTTCCACCAAACTGTTAATATTTCCAGTAAAAGAAGGCTGAAAATAAAGTTCTCGCAAAAAGACGTTTTTTCATCCTAAAGCAGCAAAAGAAGTACTTTTGTAACCTTTCATCTTTGAATTTTTGCAGAACACACAAAGAATACCGTGCAAAAATGTCAGAACATGCAAAAAAAGTGGAACTGTATGAGATGAATGCTCCCATTAATCTGAACATTGCAAAACAAAGAGAAAAGAACGCCAATTTGACAGAGGAATGTATGTCTTACTTTATTTATACTGCATGAGAATTGAGGTTTTTCACACAGTGACGCATACGAGTCGTCCATCCCCTTCTAGTTGCTTATCCAGATTCTTTACCATTGAGCTATCGGTAATTTCGAAGAAACACATAAAACTACTATTAATAGGCCATTCCGAGTTGCTCGAAGCCTTTGTTCAACGCGAGGCTAAGAGATATTGATATGATATTGATACATTAATTGATATGACAATGAATGTGAGAGTTTTATGGCTTACTTTGTGCATCTGACAATCACTCTGTACAGGACTGGAATGTCGATAACGTCACATATTTTCACTCACAGAAGACGAAAAATTTAACCTTGGCCGGATTGTTCAAAGTTTGGTTAGTCTAAGATAACCCAGGGTTAGTGCAGATATGAAAGCATAAAAAGCCAATTCAGTTTTTTTCGTTTTGTCCACAAATTGATGATTGGAATAGAGAAAATTATCCGAGAAAATGCTTTTGAATAAAAGGAAAAAAAGACAGTTTAAATGTTAACCCCGGGTTAGCACTAAGCGCCCTTCCAACAACCGGGCCCCTGTCTTTTACAGTCTTTGGGTAAAACCGTTGATGTGGATGCGATTCAAAGTCGTTCAGTTGTTCTTTTTGTTTTTTTGTTTTTATTTTTGCTTTTTTTTATTGTTCTCTTTTGATCAATTTTGCAGTGGAGCTCTTACGTCGTTTGGGAGACGATTCCATCCTTAAAAGCATACAGGCTGAACTATTTCAGCTTAGAAACCGCCAAAAGTGTTTGGAGGAAACAATTGTGTTAAAACAAACCGAGGTTGGTATATACCAATTTATAATGAATTATTCTCCCCAGCCTGGAATTTAGATTTAACCCATCCCCCTTGGAAATTTTGCCCAAAAGCAACGTTTGAAAAAAAAACCATTCGTCTTCTGGTCAAATTCAGACCCAAAAGAATCGAAACGGCCCACACCCTTGTTTAAAATTAAACCCATACCTTGCATTTCTCTTGGTGCAATCTCGTTTCAAGAGCCTCGTTAACGATGCTAAATTACAGTTTCCAAAAGTTCGGGCATGCCCAAAAGGCAAATTTATATTGCCATTAACCTTCACTTTCCTCCCCAGCATCTTTCACTTTACGCCCCGTTTTTCTCCTTTGCAGGAAATTTACTAGGCTTGATTTCTGTGTGAAACTTTTAGGATTCCAAAATTAGTTTGAAGAAAGTGGATTTCTTTTTCCCTCACGAACGCTCAGAACTACTGTAGTTAAGGCCTACAAAAAGAGGCAAGTTGAGCATCACCCATTATATATCTCAGGAAGCAGCGCGAATCGCCTTGTTTTCTATAGAATGGTAACATGAACGATCGTTTGAAGCTTTTTGTGGTCGAGTTACCAGTAGCTGAAAATCCTAATAGCATTTTTTAGCATGTTAGCATACTGTAAGTTCTCGCCCGTCAAGAGCTTGCTCGCAGGCTACAAGTATGCTTAATTGCGCACTTAAGAACTTCCGTAGTCATGTAGATAAGAATGACTATGATTCAGGGTTTAACGAATTTGTACATAGAAGGGCTATATCGACGTTTAGGTCTATCGAAATTGTACTGTTTTAAGGTAAAACTTCAATCGGTACCCTGCTATGAAATTGGATTTATCAGAACAAACTGCATCAGTTTCCTCCCTCCCTGCTAAACTTACTCACGCTGTTACACACAGTTTAAGACTCTTTGTTAGGTCTCTACTGTTTTCACGTGTTTGCTTTCTTTAGTGCATTAAAACCCTACAACCATTCTTTTAAATCTCTAGCTCCAAAACCAAAATGAGAGGCATACTCAACTAAGGAGAGAGACTGACACACTGCACGTAAGTTTGACAGCTTCTACGGTCGGGAACTTGACTCCCTAAACGCTATAATTGATTAGTCATCTAAACAGTATTCCTTCAAATTGATTAAAACTCCTTACTTTAATTGAAGACGTTTAACCTTTCACTTTGCTTTTAAGTGGCTGTCAGTCGACACTAGAAAAAGCACGAATTAACTTCGAAGTCGTCGTGAAAGTCTGAAAAAAAAAGACATCAGCAAACACACTGAAAAAAAGAAACAAACAAACAAACACTCACTACTTGAAATTTAGTATCACATTCTCAGTCTTTCAATAAAAAGCACTTAACGAATTTGCATGACTGAAGCCTCGACCCTTTCCGCCAAAAGATTAAATTTGTTGTAGAAACTATCGTAGTCCTTCAAGTGGATGAAAACTCCTTTCTTAATTCTTTGATGGAAGGTCTGGAAGACATTTAACCTTTGACTTAACTCTTAAGTGGCTTACCGTCGGCACCCGTACAAGCACGAATCAACTACGAACTCGTCGTGAACAGCTGAGAGACGACATCAGCGCAATGAAATAACAGACTGTAGAATGGTGGATACTTAGAATTACATATCTCATACTCAAACTTTCAATAAAAAGGCAAAAAACGAATTTGCATGACAAAAGCTTCGACCCTTTTCGCGAAAGGTTAAGACTGTTGTAAGTAAAAGTGGGGGAGCAGGTTGGAGGACGTCACGAATTTGGACAAAACTGTCCGTGATTTGCGCCCAAAAAAATAACAATTTTGAGCTTCATGTGTCATGCGGTCTACATATTTGCAGTCTTTCTATCAATATTAATGTATATACTCGGGAAGATAATGAGATGTCAAATGTGAGGTGAAGGTGCCTTCTACCCTGTGATAAGACTTTCTTAAAAAAAGAAAAAAAAACAGTAGAGATAGGGAGTAAAGGAAGCTAAAGAGACAAACTGAAATAATGTCATAATACTAAGGAGATGGCATGATCTCAGGCTATGGGTGTGCCTTGTAATAATTGCACAGTCGCTGAAGTGGTTATGACGTTCCTGCAGTTTTATTGCAGCCACATTTCTTGAACCTAGTCAGTTATTCATGAGTATGGAGGCACAATTGACATTCGTATTGTACTACTAACTTCTGAGTCCTTAGATAAAACCCCATTCTGCACTGAACCCCATGGTGGAACTATTAAAATTCAAACTTTTCCAATTAACCTGAATACTTTTGTATTATACTTATCATTTTGCAATATTCGCTACCTATAAAATGACTTTTGGTACCTCTTTTGGGATTGATTTCCCTTGCACCTCTTGTGAGTGATAAAGGGTTGAAAGGAGTCAAATCGAGTACATTCAGTAAAATCCCGTAAGTGAGAACCTAGTTTTAAGAGAAGAAACTGCATGTCGGGCTAAAATTTGCCAATGTTAAAGTCCTTGTTTAAAAATCAAAGCATTAACCTTTAGGGGATCATTTTATTAATTCTTATAACCTGTTATTTTGAATTTGTATCAATGTCTTTAGGAGAAAATTGATGTTGATCGCTCTTGGGAGTTTAAGCCTTTGGCTTAAAACTAGAGTAATGTTCTTATTTTCTACAAATTTGTGCTAACCTATTTAGGCTAAATTGCGAAGATGCAGGTTCGTACTTGAAGGTTTTTACTAGAACTGCATGTGCATTGGAAGAGGTTACTGATGTAACATACAAGAAAACTGTCTCCAAAGCCCCATGCCAAAGTCAAGTGGCTCAGAATGGCTGAAACTAAGAGAACGGTTAGCCTACGTAGTACAGGCGTTTCACGAACAGGCTGACGGTTCTCAACGGCAAACATTTTGAATTGTGAAAGTCTCCCTGAAGTTCTATCATCAGTAATTACTCCATATGAGCCCAAAAATATCTAATTCTGAAAATCTTTTGCTCTTCATGCTTGTAGAAACGGAACAAAGCTCAGCTGACCAGACTGAAACGCCAGCTGCAAGAGGCCAACTCCCGCAACCGACGCTGGAACGATGAGGCCTGTCGGCTGGAACAGAGCATCGCACAGCTCAGGAGTCAAGTGGAAAAATAACAGCCAATGAAATAACCCTGAAGGTTTTTGCACCTATGTTCCCGGGTCTGTTCTGATTGACTCACGATCACCATTAATTTCCTCTAAACAGTTAAGTTCGAGAAAAAAAGCAATGAAAAACCCTCCAGGATCAGACGTCAAGCAGCTCAAGTTCTTCTAAGTAATGCGTTTTGCTTCACATGCCTAATCTTTTTAATTTCTGAGATGCTTCAAACTTGTTATCGGGAAAATACCTCATATGGTTTTGAGGGCACAACTTAAAGAAATCAGTGCCATTCATGAATGTTTGCAGAATGAGATCATGCATTTCAGGGCTGGAATCAGAGCACTAAAGAATCCTACGTGTAATAAATATATAAACTTAGTCTTTTATTTTAACTGCCAAAAGAAGGGGCAGTGCACGTATTTATTGAAGGAAACTGATAACTTACTATATTTAAGCGTTGCCTAAACAAGAAAAACTGGGTTAAGGAATAAGATATCCTTTTTCTAGTCACGGTTGATGAAAGTCTAAGCTATCTTTATAGTTTGAGCAGAATAAAGTACAGTTTCTAGTAATTCTCAGTATTCTCAATATTAAAAACAATGGCAATTAGGAGATCAAGTGGAACACGACTTTTGCGAATACTGCCTTATTTTAACACGTCACTGTGACCTTGGAATTATTAATACATGTACATCTGACAAATTTAGATCCCGTTCAGTTCTTGTGTATTATCGATACTTCCTCTATGGTTAAGAGGTATATTTAAAGCGTGCCGCATTCCATTAATATCCGCTCTAGCTTGCAGCCATTGCTATAGTTACTTATAAACCCTATCTTGTTTTTTATTTGAGGCTCAGAACTAATTCAGAATAGTACGATTCCAAAACCCAACTGTTTGCACTGTGTTTGGATGATCTAGAACTTACGCAGTGCGGCACAGTTCGTGAGCAGAGCTACAAGTGAGGTCAGGTGTTTGCTCTACGATCGTCAATTGCCAATCAAGTGCGGTTGTTGCTTGAATGATCATGAAAGAGACGATTTTGTTGATCTAAATGAAAAACAAATGACTATTCTTCTTACATTACCACGGTCAAGGTTAAAATTGATATTCCGTACTACTCAATGGTTAGAAAAATTTGTCCACTAATAATATTGAGTGATTAATGAAGGATCGCTTTCAACTCTGACCTTGAATCTTACATTTTCTGAAAATCAATATGAGGTCTATTAGAAGAAATACTTCGTTTTACACCTTTGTTAATTATCACTTTCCATTCCAAGTTAAATCTTGCCAACTAATTAATCTCTTTTTGCAACAGTATCATTGTTAAGTGTTTACGAAAGTTACGTGGTCTATTTGTTTCCAATGTCATAGTGTTTTTATTGTTTAACTTTGCAAACTTCATCTTCTTTCTGCTTGAAGTTTGTACAGTAAGAACGCATAAAGATGAATCAATGAAACAACTTTCTCCTTTACTTTTTCTCTCAGCTATGCCCAAGACCGTCTCATATGACCATAAACAGACCTCTTTTCCCTCTGACGTCCTTGGATGAAAACACCGGCTGTTTTTCAAGGTTGAAAGCTGCGGCGTTTTTGACGATGTTCGTCAACGCGTAAAATGCCATCGGCGTTGTCACCTTACTTAGAGAGCCAAGGTTACTAGACATGTATTTAGTCACGCAAGTGTAACTAATTACCCAGTATGGGCCGGATGGCACGGATAAAGACAAGTTGTCACTGAAGAACTTAGACATGGACTAATGTCACTCTCTTCTTTATTACTGATTAATTGCATCTTCTGCTCACAGTTTGGGCTTCACTACCAAATAGCTGCAAAGTCAGGGTGGACTCTGCAAAACAAACCAATTAGAAGAAGTATCTGCATTGTTTACTTACAATAGGGTATAGTTAAAGTAGCGAACGGGACAGGGGGTGGGAGTAAGGGGTGCAAGGGCAGGATACAATCACGAAATCACTTTTGCAACCCTCAGTTGCAGTACTTTTCTATAAATGCTGCAACCAAATATCATTTACTGACGTTCTTTTACTCAATTCTCAAGTGGCTTTGGTTTTATTCTCCAAAACCATACTGCTGAGACACGCTCGGCCTGTTTGGAAAACAAACAGCGCATGTCAAGTGTGACTTTGCGACCTTGGCATTGGAAAATGTTCTCGTAAACAACCAAGGTTACAAACAGAACAGGTACCGTATAAATACCACACAGAATGCTGCACTGATGTAACAAAGTGCAGTAAACTAGGACAAGCCCATTACCCTAGCTATACGCAGTCAACATGGAAGTCACTTTCCTCCAAGAGAGCTCAATGCTGTATTCAGTTTTTCTATGCTGCTTGCCTTTCATCGTCGTGTTACTTTTCTTTGGCTGGTCCAAGGTGCGGCGAAGAAACACTCCTCCTGGGCCGTTCGGTTTGCCTCTAATTGGCAACTTGTTCCAACTGGGAGATTCTCCACACATCGCTCTAACTGAGATGGCCCAAGTTTATGGAAGCGTCTTTTGCATCCGTCTTGGTGCGAGGAAGGCTATCGTTTTGAACAGCCACGACGTTGTGAAAGAGGCCCTCGCGAGGAGGTCTTGCCATTTCTCCTCGAGACCGCCCTTTCACAATTTCCTAATTAGCAGCAATGGAGGTAAGAGCATAGCGTTTGGCTACAGTGGTCCTTTGCATAAAAGAAACAAAAAACTGGCCTCTCGTGCCCTACATGCTGTTTTCAGCGATGTAAAACGTTTCAACACTGTAGCGCAACAAGAAACGGAGCGCTTTTGTAGAGAGCTAATAGAAAGCACTTGCGGAGCTCTCGACTTGACTAGTTACATCAGAGATCTATTGATCAATTTTTCATTTAGACTCGTGTTTGGAGATAACTTTAAAACAAATTACGCGGCTGAATTCCAGAATATCTTCAAGAGATCAACTGCCTTTATTGAGAACAATGCTGTCGTAAACTTGCTCGACTTTTTCCCGTGGCTTCACTTCGCTTTTCGAAAGCAGTGCAAGGCTTTGAAAGCCTCTGTAAGGGAACTGATGGACTTTGTGGGGAAAGTTTACAATCTGCAACGCCACGCGAGTGTGGAAGATGCTGGCGTCAATGCTGCTGCATCGTTGGATAAAATCATCGAAGAAGAAATTGAGGAAGAGGTTAAGATGCAGTTAGACAACGACTCTGTAGTCACAATTATAGCTGATATCTTTGGAGCAGGCATCGAAACGGTGTCCACAGCGTTTCACTGGGCGCTGCTCTTTATCCTCTCTGACCCTGGCTTGCAGAAGGAGCTGCAAGCTGAACTGAAGCGCGAGATAGGAACAGATCGCCTTCTCACTCTTGAAGATCGCGCAAGGCTGCCTCTGCTACAAGCCACCGTACTTGAGGTTCTGCGTAAAGCTACTGTTGTTCCCTTAGCACTCCCACACTATACAACTGAAGACTCAACTGTCGCTGGCTACCACATACCCAAAAATTCCACCGTGATAGTGAATCTCTGGGCTTTGAGCCATGATGCAAATCACTTCCAAGAACCAGAGGCTTTTAATCCGTATCGCTTTCTTGACGAGGCTGGGCAGATTCGGCTGGATTTGCAGCCGCTTTTCCTTCCTTTCTCCATTGGTGGAAGGCGTTGCCTCGGTGACACCCTAGCAAAGGCTGAGCTGTTTATGTTCCTGGGTTGTATGCTGCAGCTTGTGAATCTTCAGCTTCCTTGTGACAGCGAAAAACCTAACCTGCATGGTGGAAAATTTGGATTAACTTTGAAACCTTTCCCTTTCAAGGCTCATGTAGTTCCAAGAACCACTGAACAATATGAACATTAGTTTTTTAAGCCCTAATATCTACGAGCAAATTCTCCAGACCACCTCAAAGGAACGTTTGAGAGAATTTGAGAAAAGATCAAAGCATTTTTCCTTTGGAGATCATTTTTTATCATAATTCTCATAATCTTTTCTCTTGATTATCTATTGATATTGTTGAGAGACAACTGATGTTAGCCAGTCTTGGGACTTCAAGGGTTAAGACCATTCAGAAAGAAAGCTTTATAATCATATAAAAATTTTTCTCAACATCGCAGGTGACTTAGTAAGTTATAATTCAAACTGAGATAAAAAGATATCTTAGGTCAATTCTTAAAAAAAGCTTTGAACGAAAACTGAAACACACGATTCAGTTGGAGACGTTATTTTTTTGATAAGACATACCTATTTTACTCAATTATTGAATTAAGTAGTCAACTTAAGAAACCGAAATGTTTTCATGTCATTGTAGCTCGATAAACTGCTGACTGTGTTTACGGAAAAAAATGACGCGAGACAAAAGATGGATCTCGAAGTATTTGCAAAGTGACCAAGGTCATTTATGACCGTCAGTGTTTTTCCTTAGCCTTTTGTAGATGTGCATTTGCCGATTTACTTGCTTTGACTAGAAACTTTTACTAACTTAAATGGTTTGATAAAATTTCCTTGCATTAAAACTTACGTGTTCGAAACATTTGTACACTGAGCGTATCGACCCAGACCTAACCTATACAAACACCGCATAATCAAACAGTATTACAGGAAAGTTGGCAACGAGATCAAATTAATCTAATTACATTATTTTTCTTACTTTCTCTTTGCCTTTATTGGGTTTTGTTTTGTGATAAATAGCCTTGTGAAGACCACTCTGTATATTTATTTGATCGGCTAGTCAATTAATGGGAGTCTTCGAAGAAGAGACGTTTTTCCGCTTAAAACCCCCTTTCCTACTAGAACCGGCTTATTCCTTATGTGCTCGTTAAGCCCCACCCGGGGAGTTAGGGAAAAGAGCTAAGAATCGAAATGACTCCAGCGCAGCTCCGATATCTTGAATCGCGTAATCTTTCAACACATCTAGCTAATTCAGTTGATGTTATCGTAAGGCCCCAAGGTGACGGGTTATTAATTATTGTTCAAACTGAATTCAATATTTCAATTAAACCGAATGAATGGTACAAATCTGCATGAGTATGCCACGTGTCTATCCATCCACCGACAATAATCTCGTCACGGTAATCACCAAATGACGTCATTGAAAAGAAACAAGGCACTAAACATCCGCACAATAGCTAAGTATATAAAGGAGGCGGGGGGGGGAGGTCAAATCTTTCGACTCCTTTTCCCAGCCCCTGCCTCCAAAAATAGTTTCCGCAACACTGGTTTTACGAAGGAACATTAAAGGAATTCTCATTCAGTCTCTTGTATCGTGGGAAGGAATGGTGAGAAGCGAATCAGAAAACACAAATTGCATGTTTATAAGCTGTTGTTTGAAGCTATAATTATAACGGTGGGTTAAAACATTTACAATTTTAATATTCATAAGCCGAAGCTTTTTCTTGGATTACTGTACTGTAGCGGAGAGCGTTTGATAACAGTTCTTGTTGCAATAAGGGCTTTTTTATTATCGCAGAAAATAGTCGGCCCGGTCTCGGGCCTCAGTTTGGTCTAAAATTTAGAGGGGGGCCGGGCCCCCCGTGCCCCTCCCTTGGATCCGCCACTGGTTACCTAGCTTGCAAACCGGATGAGCAGGCTCACTTGACCATTTTTGGGAAACCTTTTGAAGGTGTTATGCAACCGGGCACAGTCCCCCTAGTATTTGTCACCCATGTAATGAAGACAATTGTACATGTTGAATTGGCCATTTAGTTATGGCCTCCTACATTAAATAGGGTCGACAAGAACGTTACAAAGTCCGGAAATTGACGGAACCCAGAGGGGAAAGCTGTTTTAAACTCTTTTATTCCAGCACAAGGCTGATGTTCTACAGCCTTCTTTCTGGATTTCCAGATCTGCTGTTCCCTAGCTAGGATCTAGTTCGAACAAAACGGTGACCATAGAATTCCTCTAGCAATACTTCGGATAAGTTTTAAGACACCCCCCCCCCCCCCCCGCCTGGGAAGAACCGAGATAAACGCCTCTATACAAAGGCCTTCCTCAACTCGTCCTGCAGTGCGGTTCAAGGGAGCCTAATCAAACAAGACGACCAATGGCAGTGAATGAAAACGATGAATTTGCCTTCTTTCCAACTCTATCGTGCTTATTTAGCCTCGCCCAATCAGTTTTTTCAAATGTCGGGAAATTTTCCGGTATAAGTTAAGTTAAGTTAAGTTAAGTTAAAAAAGAGAAAGAAAAATTCGTTGACGTGTGTTTACGACCTCCGTAAAAGGAGATTGGAGAGTTTCACGTCTGGAGTCGTTAAGTGAACAATAAAAGAAATATACCAAAAAGGGTGATGCACGTGTAGTGCTTTTGTTTTGCTCATATAGCCATTATTTCACCTAGTTCAATATCAAGGAAAGTTAGCCATGTCATGGTACAGGGATAATTTTCTACTTGCCAACACAGAGAAGTTTCAACGTCTTACTATCAATCCAAGAAACATTGACTCAGATGAACAGACTGAGGCCCTGCAAATTGAAGATCAGATCATTGCCAACACTTCGCAAATCAAATTACTTGGAGTTGAAATAGATAACAAGCTTAATTTCACCAGCCATATCAGTAACATTTGCATAAAAGCCAGTCAAAAAGTTGGTGTCTTATTGAGACTGCGAAATTTGATACCATGCAAAGCAAAACTGATAATCTACAAATCATCCATCCTGCCTCGCTTGACATATTGTCATCTGGTATGGCGTAACTGTAGATCTTCTGACAGTAGGAAAATAGAGCGGATTCAAGAACGCGCACTTAGAGCAGTATTTAACTCCCATTCAGAATCATACGAAAACCTTCGGGTTCGTGCAGAGCTACCTTCACTACTAAATCGAAGACTAAAAGATATCTCTATATTAATGTACAAAGTAAAATATGGCCTCGCATCGAGCATTGTTAACGAACTATTTAAGCGGAAAAGCACTAGTTATTCACTAAGAAACAGTGATTTTGATATTCCGACTTTTAACACTATTAACCATGGAAAGCATTCTCTTAGATATCAAGGACCTCATATATGGTCGAAACTAGATATTAAATTGAAAGGCTCCTCGAATATTGAATCTTTCAAAAAGAACATCGGGAAAAAAGACTTAACGTCACTCTTAAACAACAACAATAGCTGCTGTAACCTTTGCAATTCTTAGAGACTACCTTTCATATACCTATTGTTTTATTATACAATTTATACATGCCACATATTAATTGTATATACATTATTATTATTATTATTATTATTATTATTATTTCTTATTTGTAAATAATTTTTATTTTTGTGTCCCCAATTGGTTGTGAAAACTAAATACATTGACACACTAATGAAGCTTTTACTTACTTACACAATCTCTGCATAGTGTCCACCAAAACGCGTTTGGTTTATGCACTGATCAATGAATTAACTCTATCTTACATTCTCCAAAATTTTAACATCTGCATTAACTAATCTACCAAAAAGAAATCAGATTTTCCATGACTTTCTAGGACCCTCATTTATATTCTATGACTTTCTAGGCCTGGAAAATGAAATTGTCATCAGGGTCGGACGGAGGATTTTGTGATAAAGGGGGCCTAGAGATTTAGTATAGAGCGTTTTCACATGACGTCGCGGCGGCCATTGGTGTTCCAAAACCACGAAACGGCGACCATGTTGGTGTATCAAGAAAATCCTCTGGGAGTTTAACACTTTTCTCATGTAAATGCTTCTTTTGTTTCAATAAATTAGCATAGATCCTGACCACGTCAGTGAAAACGTTCTATACTGTCGCAATATGGGCGCGATAGCGCCCATCAGGACTGCGAACGGCGCACTTTTCTAGGGAGTTTGGTGCGCATGCTCCTCCGCGAATATTTTTGAGATTGAAGTTGACGTATTGAGAGGGTCTAAATAGACGCTATTAAGTTTGAAAGAACACAAATTCATTTTTTTTACCGACGTTTTCACTGCCGTCGCGTCGTCCTTGCTTTAAGGTTCCTATTTACAGTATGTGGTCCTTGGTCCGGAGGAAAGAGACGTAAAATGAGTATTTTATATTTTAGAAGAAGAGTAGTAAGCTAAAATTTGTCCTGTAACTAACTTGTGACAAACTGACAGCTTCTTAGCTTTGCCGAAAATCCTGCATCATAGAAAATGACCGCTCCGTTTGAAGGCACCTGGTCCGACCACTTTAGCCACTTTGTAAGCCGGCATACAAACTGTGCCCAAAAAGAAACGTTCCAAGCACCATCTGATCTAAATTCCTATATATTTTCTGAAACAGTCCCAGAAGATTCGTCGCATCCCTGCTACGTACGTTACGAAACAGCTGTATATTTGCGTAGGTCAAGAACGCGGGAGTGGTCTTACAAACGTCCCGGCCCCAGGATAACCCTATACACTCGATAAATCTCTATCTAGTGGATTGCGCAATTGATTTCCATAATACTTATCCAGCGAATAGTGATTTACCTTATTTATTTGACCAACCGACGCCTGGAGCGAGGGTGGAAACAAAGTGTGAGACTCAGAGAGAGAAAAACTATCCCTCGCCTTACACGCGCGTAAGATAGAGGGCTTCGTGTGAAAATCTCACCTCAGTCTACCGTTATGCTACTATGCGTAAATCAAGGGAAGTAGTAAACTTTAGGAAGAGGAGAGCATTTTGAGAAACAACAGTTAAATTATTAAGTTTATTTACAAGCAAAAGCGGGTTGAAAAGTAGATTGAACAGAAACCTGGAAACATACACCTTTGAGTGAAAAAAATGACGTCGAGGCTACAAACAGATGTCCTCACAGTTCTTCCTTGTTAATCATAAAACTACCTAAAATGTTCCACAACAAGTTGATCACGATATATCTCAAACAGACACCATAGTTCCGCATATACGGCCAATTAATCGGCGACTGTCTTGCTGTTTCCAGTTTTCTTCTCGGCCTAGCTTTATCTTCCAGATCGCGTACAAGATCCTGAATGTTTATTTTTTTCGGTTTTATAACTTGACTTGACAAATAGGCCATTTCCGAGTTCCCAAAACTCTCACTTACAAAACTGGGCTAAGTGCAAAACTTACCTTGTAAAAATGAGTTTTACTTGCACGAGAATTAAAAAATCATCGTCAGATCAATGGCTTTGCACTTAGCCTCGCTTTGAAACAGAGGCTTGAGGATACTCGGAAATGGCCTATAAAGGTGATGTTACACGGGACGATTCGCAACGACGATGCTTAGCGCAACACAGCGTTGCAATGTTGGGACAACGTTGCAAGCACTTAAAACAATGTCGCAACAATATTGCAACGCCTTGCTGTGCTAAAAATTGTCGTTGCGAATCGTCTCGTGTGACATCACCTTAACGCGGCGGTGCTGCCAAAAAACTAGGCACTGTAATATGTGGAACAGAAAGTTGTCTCAATTATAATCAAGGCACCAACAAAAATCCCAAAACACTATTAAATGAGATAAAATGATCTCGCCGTCTTAAGAAACATAAGAAACATTTTCCCCCTAAAATGCAAAAATAATTTTCATCGTCAGGGTTATAGTGCAGTCGCTGAAAGTAAGAAACGATTTATTCTCGTACACTTCGCAGGAAAAGAGCGCGCCAGTTGCTTTGCGCGTTTAATGCCCAATCCACACCAAAAGCATATTAGGTTAAACAAGATGGCGAAAAAAATGAAAATCTGTCGAAGAAAATAGCAGGAATGGCTATTCCACAAGATCAAGTGACTTATTTTGTGCCTTCAGTTGTGCTACACTTGTAGTCGACAAAATTTAGTGAACAGCTTTCTTATAATAACAATTTTAAATCGTCTTCGCAAAAACTCTTTTAAACAAGTTAAAGCTTTGGTGTGAACGGGGCATACGTTGTTACTGAGTGTTTCAAATGTGTTTCAATTATCTTTCATTTTCGCCTCTGTCGCGGCTGCATCGTACACCAAGCGAGTCTGGTTTTACACCGGCCTCCACGCACGTCACGAATACACAGTAACACCAATTAGGGTCACATCTCAAGCACAAACATTTGTCCATTTATGTACATCTATAAGTCTCTATATGATACGATTTGCAAATACAAACTTCAACTATTGAACAGTAAGCAATCTGGTCCAGCATACTCCTTTTACATCCTAGTCTTACATTAATTCTCTTTAATCTTTAAGAATATACGACTTCAGTCGTAATCGACGTACTCCCAAATGTCGGTCTCGTATCCCTCGTATACGTGGTCTAAAAGTGCTTTTCGCCTCGCTTCGCAATACCTAGGAATAGTAAGAACAATTCATCAAGTTCAGCTCACAGATAGCCTTTTTGGCTCACAAAAGCCAGTTTCTAAGAGCTCGCCGCTGCGGTCAAAATAAAAAATGATGACTACATACAGGAAGTACAGAGCGATCATTTGCCAGAAAAATACGCCATACGATATGCACTCATCGGTGCAACTTTGCTAGAGGATGCTAGGAATTGGCCAATGAGGCCACATGAAACCCCTTCTGAATTTTTCAGGGCCAAGCCTTTTTAAAGAAAAGCCTTAGCGTGCACAAGATATCTGAACATTTTTGTATCGCTTGGTTTGAAATTCAGTATTTTTCTTCTTTGACCGTACCGCGAGGGAAACTCGCCTCAACCAATCAATCAAAAGCAGTACCTAGCAATATGAAATATCTGTGCTCGTTTCTCAGACGCCATTTCGCATGGAAACCAATGGTGGCGGCGCCAAATGTGGGATGTTTCCTTAAGCTACCGACCTGGGACCCGAAATAACTGCCTCAAAAACGTTGAAAACTGAGCACAAAAGAAACTGAAGTAACTACTCAGGGCACGTACCTGTATTTATCTTGAACCTTTTGTTTTATACCTGATAAACACTCAGACGTTATATCACGCTCAAGGTACTCTGACAGAGTTTCTGTAGCCATTTCAAGGTCTTTTTGGTTATCCTGTGTTGAGACAATAGAGACCTTTAGCTTTTAAGATAAGGACGACAAGGAGAACGAGATTTACTCAATACTTTGTGGTGAACGGCGTGAACTAGCGTCATTTTGGCGGGAAAACGTGATAACCGTTGCCCGGCATTCTACTACGGGGTTTTAGCGAAAATGTCATAGTGACGGAAAGATAGAAGTTTTATCATTTTGCGATCGGGTGAGGGCTTAACCGCTTCGTTAAAATAGCTGTGTTAACTTTCCTGGTGAAAAAACGTAAAATGAATCTTTCCAAGGTGTCCTATTTTTTTTCGGAATACGCGAAATAAACTTTCAGTCAAATCTAGTCCTCGTGGTCGTCCTCGTCCTCACATCTAAAAGTCTATTATGGATTTTACTAAACGAATACAACAAATTTGGAAAGAAGATCACTATTCACATAACGTAATGAGGGAAGTGGAATATAGCGCTTTAACCTAAAGGTGATGTTTTTAGCACAACACAGTGTTGCAACATTGTTGCGACATTGTTTCGAATAGTTACAACACTGTTCCAACATTGCAACGCTGTGCTGCGCTAAAACTGGTCGTTGCAAATCGTCCCGTGTAACATCACCTAATTCTTGATGGGCGAGCTAAAATTTTAAAACTAACATCCAGGCAAACCATTTTATTGTGGAAGGGTTTAACTGAAGGTGTGACTAAAGGTCTTGAAACTCGAGCAAGAAAAACAAGACAGGGTTCAAACAAAAATTTGCAACCATTTTTTAAGGAATTTTCATGGACATTTTAAGGACCACCTACAAGGAACATAACTTCACAGATTACACAAAACGCACACTCCCAGTCCATTCTGACAGGACTTGAACTGTTTGTTCCACCAAGTTCTCTACATTTTTCATTTCACTTATTCAAAACTTGATTCACTTCACTTGCCAAAAAGCATTTTAAAAAAACAAAACCTCAGTTTTCAAGGACTTTTCACAGGAATCTAAGGACTTTTCAAGGAAAAATGGAATTCAAGGACTTTTTAAGGACTTCGCCTAAAATTCAAGGACTTTTGAATTCAAGACTGAGCGAACACTGCAAGATCAGTGGAGCTCCGCTTGTCATGTCAGCCGGACGATGTGAAAATGTGGGGTGTGAAATGGTTTCAGTATTACACTGTTGATAATGCAAAAATTCAACAAGAAGTATTCACCTCAAAGATTACAGATTGGTTGTTTTTCTTCAGGTAGAAAGCAAAGACATAGGTATATTTCAGTGTGTTCCTGCATAAACACAGAACATCCACGGCCTTTCTAAGAAACTGGACCTAGAGAGAGAGCATAAATCCTCTTGTCAAACTATTCTTTACAACGACAACAACAGTAACAACAACAACAGAGAGAATATGTACCGCGCATTTTTCCCGCGAACGGCAGAAAGGGTCACGTGTCCTGACTTTTACCGCGTTTGCTGTTTTCCAGCCGCCGTTTCAACGCAAGGATGGTATTTCTCCCGTTTGGAGGAAACGCGAGAACGTTTGCAGCCCATTTCTACCGACTATTTCTTCATTTTGATCGCTTGTTTTTATAGCTATGCTTCGTTTATCACCCTCCTTCTATATGCACTGTTTGTAAAGCTAAAAGAGTTTCAAAATAAAGCGAAAAAAGATGACAGCTTCTCAGTTTATTTTGTCCAGTCATAGTGAATGGCGACCGAGAACACTTGCCGTGTATCATACATATGTTACTTAGTTTAAAAGAAAAATTAAGAAATGTGGAAACATGTAGTTAATACCTAGTTAATGTTCAAATATTTAGGACAAGTCTTGGAGATATTTTAACACCCTCGTTTTTAGCTTCCCAGTTCTGCTGTGCTGACGGGAAACTTGAACAAACAAACACAGCAGACGGAACGGCAAACGACAGACGGCTAGCTGACGTTCAACGTTCGCCGTTAGCGCGGTGTTTAATCTAACTAATAAGCTAAAAGAAATCTAAACAGCACGAACACAAACCTCAATCCATGACATGTTGTGCTGCTGCATTTCTTCCATCTTTTGCTTCACCTGGGCATACAGCTAAAGAGATCAAGCACGCAAAAGCTCTAAGCACTGGCGTACATCAAGCATAAATCTATTCTCAGCTTCAGCGTATACGAGTACTGAGTTCTCTGGCGCAGAACAAAAGATTATATATTTAAAATATTCTTAAAGAAATAAATTTCAGTTAACCAACTGCCTCGCTTAAGTAGAAGATGGGAGCCTGGGATACCCAGGGGCTTCCACTGTGGCCAGCCAGCCCCTAGATAGAATACTGCCCTCATGGCTGGCAAATCCCCGCAACCCAGCGATGAGCCGCTCTGCAGTCAAGCGCTCTACCGACTGAGCTAATCTTGCCGCGGTTATTAGTTAGAGCCTGGGTGACGTTTGATACCCCACAACAAGCGCTGTAACCGAAGAGAACCAACTAGAGGAGAAGGCAGACCCTCCTCGATGTTAAGGGACCGGATTGCTGAAAGGTAAACCTTTATCGATGAATGCTGGAGAGTATCGGCAAAATCACTGCAGAAACGTATAAGCGCATCTACATCAGTAGGGAATTTCTGTCGCTAAAGCGCAGACGTCTCTTCTCCGAAACGTTCCTAGCGATGAGGAGCGAAAAGAAACGGCTGTTTTCGCAGGCTACTTGACTTCTTTTTTCCTGACTCGCTGTATAACAAAATTTTGTTTTTCAAATCACTAGGGTACAACAGCTTACCTTGTATTCAAACTTGGCACTCTGGGCATGGTTCATGTACCTGTTACAGTAAAACAAATAACGCTCCAAGGCTTGCCGTGATTTCTAAAAAATGAATTTTCAAACTCAATCTATTAGTGTGAGAATTTTTTGAGTAAAATCAAATTATATGTCACATCCCTTGCCAACTAAATGATAAATTTCCACTTTCTCCCCCCTTGTCCAATTCTGTAAGCCTTTAGGTACATTTGCTATTATAACAGGATACTCTAAGATGGCAGCTAAATGGTCAAGAATGACGGTCCCAGTATTTTCAGTACCAAAAACAGACTATTCTTACTTGCACATCGTGTAGGTTTAAATACAAAGAGAATGCAGGTAATGATATGTTTGGAAGCTAAATCAAGAGCGATTTTGAAGCAGAGAGGATTAAAAAAATTAATATGAACCCCTCTGCAGCAGAACATGAATACTTACAGCTTGAGCATCCCGGGCAGCCTGGGCATCTTTCTCGTCATAACGATTACAACTGTACCTGAATATAATGACAAAACACACACACACACACAAAGAAGATCTCAGCTTTCAGCTGTACACTAATTTATTATGTAACAACCATCGGTAATCAAGAAGAAATATAGACCTGCAGATTATAAGCTGAGGACGACTACGAGAATGATACTTTCTCGGTACTATAGAGCGCACGTGAACCAACGTTATTAGACATTTTGACGTCGTAGCCGTGCAAAAACGACAAAGAAATATCCAAAAACGTTTGATGCCCGCGCAAAGTTGTTGTTTTGCTTACCCTTGCGTTGCCGTCGCGCCATCGGATTTTGAAGTCCCGATTTTGGCGAGAAAACGCGATGGCCGTCGTCATTCTACTTAACTACGGTTTTTTGGCGAGAATTTACATAGTGACAGACGGAAACAAGTTACCAAAAATTTTATCATTTTGCGATCGATAATCCCTTCTTTTAATGTTTGGAGCCATTATTTTTTAATTCAATCAAGTTCATGGCAGTTCTCAGTGTTTTCGTGACACAGCTCCTTAAGTGCATTTCTGGACATAAGAGTTTTGAAAACAACAAAAAAATTGCTGGAAGAAGCCTGCATAGCCGACGGGAACGTTAGCACAAGCAAAGTTTTCGCAGAGGAGCTGTGAAGCTGTTTGGAGAACGGAGAGGAGACACTTTGGAATGTTCTTGTGTCTTTGGGGCTTGCTTTGCTGCCAAAACTCTCACATGCCCAGAGACAATTCGGCCAGCTATACAGGCTATAATGGAAGGTTAAAGCAAACCCGAGAGAAAGGAGAGGAATTCTTACCAGCTTGATCCATGAGGTTCCCAGGGTCCTAGACACATCCAACAAAAGTCAGCCTATGGAACAGAATAAATTGCAAATAGTTCTCGTGTGTTGTTCATCACAAAATCTAACAAAATTCAGTTGCAGACTGGTCAATCACTTATAGGGTCCACGAGTAATACAACCAAAATCTCTAATAGCACTAACTTCTGAGTCTTATCAGATCTCATTAATGAGAAAACAACCTTTATGGTACATATTGTTCACCAGTACACGACTTTACGTAGCCTGCGAGCAAGCTCTCAGGGGCACTCTGGCAGCGAGGTGGGTGGACCCTGGAGAGCTTGCTCGCAGGCTAGACTTTACGTTCTGTTTCGGGGTATGAGTGAATAAGCACGTTTTCACATAGTTACATGAAAGGTGACCACAGTTTCCCTGATGTTGGAATGGGATTATTGTTCTACCTGGGAGCCTAGTTGTTTCTCTGGGGTAAGAGATAGTCTATCTGTATATACTGATACCAATACAGGTATTTTACTTGTTCCAGTACATAGAAAAGGTATCATAATTTCTCATTTGTCTGCCAGGAATCTGTTCAAGACAAGTCAGTAGACCAAGGGGTGCTTACCATTTACACAAATCACCCGGCTGGAAATCTTGTGCATAAAAGTAAAACTATAAAATTTGACGTGCTGGGAGAATGACCCACCACAATGTATAAAATATCCAAAGCAGCAGAACAGACTAAAAAGAGTACGAAAATTGCCTCCCCTCAAATCACAGCCCATGCTTTCCGAAGTTCTCCAAAAGGAAGGGTGCAAAACATTTGATTTTCCGACCAGAATTTCTGGATTTCCCTTACAAATGGTAAGTACCCTATATCCCTTCAAGTCCACTTCACTCAATCCACCTTTTTCAAACTATGTAAGCAAAACAAGTTGCCACTTCCAAATATTAACAAAGTTGTAAATCAGGGCAAGACTTACAAAGCTCTTCTCATTTATGATCATACTGTATTAATTTTAGCAGTCTATTAACAATGAAACAATGACCTATTGTCATGAAACAGTATTTGGGATATACAGCTTACCTTGAGGGGACTAACTATTAATCTGGCTCAAGGTTTGCACAGTCATGTGCAACTAAGTTTCTTATTGTCAAATGGACTATTGATGACAGTACCAGTGATTTTGTTACAAATAGTTATGGTGAGTGCTGGGACTCATCTAGACTAAGAGTAGTCTCCCATTTTTCCTCAGGAATAGGTAGAGCGAGCGAAATGCGAGGGCGCGTGAAAATCACACCACGCAACACTCGCCTCTTCTCGCATGGGGTGATTTTCACGCGTGCTAGCGTTTCGCTCGCTCTACTATCCCTGAGGAAAAATGGGGACTACTCGTAGTCTGGGACTCATCTTGTAAAAAATCATGAGTCCCAGTCCAGAACCAATGAGTCCCAGTTAAAAAAAAAAACCAATCCGAAAACTGAATATGGTTGGGCCTTTATGTAACCAGACAATTAATCTGAAGAAAGACTCCAGAACTCTGCATTACAGTATACTGAAATTAAAATATAGTCCTTCTATGTTTCAGCACAACAAAGGCTAATAGAAATATACATCGTTAAACAGTGTTAACCGCCATAATAACTGCCACAGAAATTACACGAACAGGCGGGATATATGCTCAGATCAATCTTTGTGTCCTACGGAACACATGTCATGAATTATTTTGCGTCTGGGGATTTTTATGCATTAGGGACGCAGGATGCAGAGGTAACAAAATCACTGCAGTACACAACTTACACAACAAACAAGTCTTCTATAGTAGAGTTACCTTGCAGTTGTTATTACGACAAACCATGTGATTACAGCCACCATTTTTTTCTATTGTCACATGACACTTCGGACATTCCTACAATCACAGGATCAAACAATAACGAAAATGTCACTGACATTATAATTTAATATGTATTCATTTAATAATTATTATTATCAACAGTGCCCGATAAAGGATAGAACTGCAGTTTTAAAACAGAAACAGACCTTTGTGTTTGCTGATATCCAGTTTGATGTTTCACTGTCATCATTACACTTCTTTATCCACTTCTTGAGCCACTAGAGATATAAATAAATAGACAAGGACGACAAATAGAATAAGATATAATGCTTGAACAGTGAATGGTTTGAGCCCAGGAGTCAATTTATGCATGTAAGTGGGTGGAATATGATCGCCTGGATGAGGTGAGTGCTAAATACGACTGTTGTTGACAGTAACCGTGCAGTAGTATCTTCAGCGCCAAGGTGAGTTGTATCACGTCAGCTTATGGTATTAAACTCTAGTTATTGACCTCACTGGTCAATATTATTAAGTGGTAGTTTAAACTTTCATCTGAATGTAGTGTTGACTTACATGGCATCTAACAGGCTCATGAACTGGTTCTCCACAGCCAAAACTACAAAAGAAGACAGATACATTATTTTAGTTTCCTGTAAAGGCAAACTTGATAAGATAATCATGTGGTTTGAAAAATCAGGCTAAGGAAAGGAAATTAGTTTACACAAATCTACTTTACATAATTGATTACACAGGATTTTAATGGTTGGAAAATCAGAATTCCAATCCAATTGGACAAAGTAAACAATGATGAAGAGACTCACCAAAATGTATAGCCGCAGAGGCATGTCACTGGTAAAGCATCGTGGTAGTTAGCTTTGACTGCATTTTGACAGTCTGGACCAGGGCACCAACTCATCAATCGGTTACTCTACAGAAGGCAAGAAACAAAGGTAATAATGCACTTGTACATAATTCTAAAATTGTTCAAGTCATGGCCTCCTTATAAAATAGGGAGCTTAAGCAAAGACGATTTTGGCAATCTACCATCTACCGGATGTACTGTAAGGCCTTTTCCCATTTAATATCCCTTGACACCAAGTTTGTATTGGTAAGTGTCTTCACCCTTATAGCTATGATCTGCCTGAAAATTTGGACAAAATCTCTGACCAAGAATGCAAAAAGTCCATCTCAGGTTTTCAAGTTTTAAAAAATCACAATCTGTTTCAATCTTTTTCAAGTTTGTCCATCCATGCCTCATTTTGTATTTTCTATGTTATTTATAACTTTATTAAACGTTCTGAGCAGTTATTTTTTATGTTTCAGTTACTTTTTATGTTTCACTTAATTTTGTGGTAAATTCAATAAATTTTATGATACAGCTCCTTCAAGCTCCCTATTAACCCTTTACTTCTTTTACCTAAACCTACCTCAACAAAGCTGTGAGCTATCAGATGGTGGTATCGAGCTTTCACTTTGCTATCTTTTACAACTTTCCTGTCAGAGAAAGGAGTACCATTTCTCAACATGAAAAAAATGACAATCCATTGACAGTACAACACAATACGGTTAACTTGCCAAGATTTGAAGCTAGAGAATGTGATTTACAGAAAATAAATACACTTCAGTATACTCATTAACACTCATTATGCATTTTGTCCAATTGACGTCATGAATTTAATGACACGTAAGAACCTTTATACCCCGTTAAAACTAGCAACCTGAAAAGTCTGAAGTCAGTTACTGCTGTTCACGTTTTAAACACTATGTTAAAGATGATTATCATTAAGGAAGGAACAGCTTTAACTGAAGCAACAAGGGTTAATTTGTGTTAGAAACCCACCCGACAAAAACTTCATCTACAAGGATGTCACACTTGTGAGCAGGACAAGAAATATTCTGCAAAAGAGAAAAATGTCACAGTAATTATTAAATCAAAAAGATAACTGAGGTAGAAGATAACTTTATACTAAGTAATCTCCTACCCAAGCCATCTGATACTATGTGATGGTTTGATTTTGCACAATAATTGACCTATCGCATCCGATTTGAGGTCAATTATTGACCTCAAATCGCATACGATCGCACAATAATTGAGGGAAAATTGCATATTCAAGTTAAGTAATCAAACATTTTCCCAATCTTAAAGTTATTTAAGATGATTTACCAGTAAGGAAAGCCTTGCAAGACATCTTAAAGCTTTGATCGCAGTATCCGGGCAGCCATTTTGATTTCAGAGACAAGCAGTGTGGTCAGCAGTGTAATGGCGACATGTAATATTAAACAAGTGTCCTTTTTCTTTCTTTCTATTTGTTTTCTTTTCCATGTCAAGATAATTGGACAAATTTAACTATTTTTGTTTTAAAATAGATGTTTTATTATTCTTTTACATTCAAATTGCTTGTTAAACAACATTAAAGTGATTTTTCTAATTTGAAACCTGGTTAAACCAAAGTTAATAAATTATTACATGTACATGTAGCCCCCCCAAAACACATAATTTATCGCATAATAAACCTATCTTATCACACAATCTACCATGAAAATATTGCACAATTTCTGATATTTTAATGCACCATATCTTATGGGCTGCCTACCACAGTTATCCAAATTATTAGTTGAAAATGACTATGAAAATGTCTTAATTTCTAAGTCAGAAACATTTGGTTTCTTAACTCAATAGTTTTCTTTTGTCTGAGGTAATCGGAAAAGAAAACATTACATTTACACCCCACCTCTCCTACATGCTCATCCATAACTTTAGTAGTAATGTACTCCTTCCAACATCTACTGCAAAACCTATGACTGCATTCTAAACCAGTAAAAGCCTGTGTAGGAACAAAAGGAGTATCCTGCAGTGAGTTACATGTAACAAGAATGTAAAGGTCTTAGAAAAATGCATGTAGTTTGTATCACTTTGTCCTGGCAGTGTTTTTCAAGCGTAGTAACAATCATAAGCCACATTCTATACTAGCCCACAAACAGGCTCCCGAATGGAGCAGGGTGAAAAAGAAAAAAAGCGAGCCAAGCGAGTTGAACCTGGGTTATCGGAGAAAAAAAGATGGGAGAGCCTGTAGACTTTGTTTTGATGCTGCCCATCCAGGGTACCAGATTCTGCTACATGATCTGATTGGTCAGATCGATGACAGTTGACAAGTGAGTGATGATTATTGAATGAATATCTTCCTCATTCCATGAAAAATACCTACCCGCACATGAATGTTATTGAAGCCAATCCATTGAGCCACAAAAAAAAAACATTACAATTTGACTGGTCTAATCTGTACTTTACAGACATGTTATAGACCTATGTGTTACAGGATAAATGCAAGGGGGTGGATACGTGGGATCAAAACAAAGCCTTCAGGCTTCCGCACCTTTTTTTCTCCCCCAAGCCATGCTTGGCTCCAGTCATTTGCCGATTTTTTTTGCACCGCTCCACTTAGGAGCCTGTTTGCAGACTACATTAATACCATCTAGACCATATTGCAGTTTGCTTGCTCTGCTTGTTATTGGTATTGATCTCACTTACTGATGCCTGTGTGATATTCAAGCAGATTTCACAGTTTGCCTCTGTTGATGCTGATGACGACCTTGTGTTAACCTACATTACAAAGATTACTAACATTCAGCAACGCAGGCAATATCAGAGATTCCAAAAAACTGAACTCCTTTAATAACAATTTAAGGAATTGGGACAAAAAGGTAAGAATTCATTCCGCACAGAAGATTATTACGGTCATATTCACAATTTTGCTCAGAAATCAAGAAAGGTCATTAAATCATGAACTAGCTTTTGTCACTTACCCTTTTAGTTGAAACTGGTCTAGCATTTGTTCTATGTGGACTAATTATGTGAGCTTCAGTAAAGAGTCTGTCTTGATCTCCACTGTAATACCTATGATGAATAAAATATTAACCCCTCAGTGCTTATTTCAGGGGTGCTTTGGGTTTGAACTGAAACTGCTTGTGAGTAGCTGAAAAACCTTGTGAAACGTACATAAACAATATGAACTAAGTTTGTTCTAAATTGTGACTTGCTGTCACAAGTCATTTTAGTGAGTGTATTTGACTGGGAGTCAATTAATTTGCTTTTCTGTGGATGTGTTGTGATAAATTGACTGAAGTCATAAACTTTGGTTTTGTTTTTAAAAGGACAATTGAAACAGAATCAAGCCTCAGGTGACCTCTGATAAACTGCTGGCTTCTCCATCCAAATCATTGCCTGTACATTATGTTTGCAAATGAAAGTAAAAAAAATATATTAATTTTGACTTTAGATCAGATGTCACTTGGGGCCTAATCCCATGCACTCCATTACACAATAACTGGATGATGTTTGACAAAGTTTAATTCAAAATGTCGAGACTCCTTCTCATCCTCCAGTGATAGAAAACAAAACGGCACAGATGACAAGGGAAAAAGTTATCATATGATAACATTACAAAACAACTTATTATTAAATTTAATAAATGGTAGTTGGTTCTTACTTAAAATGGCTCACCTTTCTAGTAGTTTTTCTTTATCCCATTTAAAGTGACTTAAAAGAATCCTTGTAGTTGGTCTTGGTAACTGTGGCAAATGAAAACAAAAAAAACTAAGGTTAAAACAAAATTCACTCTTACAAGTACAATACAAAAGACATGGTATATCTGTGCCCATGGACACATGGAGGAGTCACCCTGGAGAAGTTTGTTCAACTTGCAATGTAAGAGGTAAAGATCAGTGTTGAAGCTACAGACATGACACTGTAGATGGCACTGCAATAGACTGGCATCATATTCAACAGATATACATAATGATTCCTAACTTATTCAGACTACAAAAACTGGGCTGAATACCAAGCATGCAAATTTCATGGGACAGTCAATAATGGCTGAGTTCCAGGGAATTCCCCTAGAAACTATGAGCTCGAGCACCACCTACTTCTACAGGGAAAAGAGATAAAAAAAACTTCCTGGTCCCGGTTGTTAAAACATTGGATAGTGCTACTTACCGGATAAATCACTATTCAGCAGCTAAGTATTGGGGAAACTAATTTTTTTATCCACTGGATAGAGATTTATCCGTGGACAGCACTATCCAGCCTTTGAACAACCGATACCTGACTGTTAAATCTCTTACTTAAAACTTGCATATACCCAACAACATAAAATCCAAGTGGCGGCCCTCACACTACAGCTTGTGTATGAGTTTGGTACCTCATGTTTTTACACAATCTAAATTCTGTCAGAGAATGCTGATTTTATCCTGAGATTTAACTCTTCAAGGGAGACTGAGGACACAAAAGTTTTGTTTTAAATTCTGGGTCTTTCTCGCCAGCAAGGCCCTTTCATGTAATGATCTTCCTTGGATTCTCAAGATACCAAAAACATTTATGTTTCATCCACCAACACAGAACGAATCAAAGTTTCTTTAAAATGACCTCTTTATATAATGTAAGTGATGCCTTGTATATGCATATTATAGTACAATATTGTGAATGGCAAGGCAAAACTTGAAAGAGGCCAGGTTAGGGTACATTTCCCACAATAGACAGGGCCATGAAACAGTGACATAAGACTAGATGAAATGGTGAAAAATGACATAATGATGGGTTAAATACCGACAGGGACATGGCCTTATCCTCAAAACGTGAAACGCCGATATTTGAAATTCAGACTAGTGACATATGTAACCCCCCTAAGGGGGCGTCTTAAAATGGGCAATTTTGTAGAATTTTGTTTGATTTGTTGATGAGAATATTACTTTGCATAACAGTTAAACTGTTTCTTAAAAGAAACTGAAACTACAAAAACGCATAATAAAAAATCTAACTTCACAACTCTCTGGTGAGTGATTTTAGAGGGCAGAAATGTGTTAGGCTCGATTTCCGCTGTCTCCTGGGTCTGTTCTTTGAGTGCGGGCTCATTTTCCTGAACAGCGGCTGGTAATTGAGCCTAGAAATGTGTCAGCTTCCTTAGTCCAGGAAGAAATTCAGCATGGTTTATGTTCCATGTTAATTACCTCAGCATGAGATGCATTAATGTTTTTGAAATAATAAGCTACAAAAAAGCTCATAATAGTTCCTCTTTAGTATGGTTATCACCAGTAAATCAAAGAAAATCATAAAGACATTAACCGGAGCTAATCAACAGAAACGTCTTAAATCCTTGTAATCAACAGAAAATCTCGGAATGGTCGAATCAGCAAAATTAAGCAATGTTTAGAACACAAAAGATGAAAAATTAAAAGCTTTTCTGAAGACCCTCAAAACCACCAGATAACTGCTTAATTAAATCCTTTATTTATTCTTGTAGTATGAAATTAAAGTATTGAAATCCTATAGTACTCAGCGGTTTGTCAAAACCACCGTTTTTTTTAGAATATCGCTAGCAAGATCTACCATGCAATGCACAGTGCATTGTTTTTGTTTGCATGCATTGAGGAATATGTAAAACGTAAGCTTAAAAACTTACGTACTTTCGCGAGACCTCGGACACTTACCTGAAAAACATTATTTACTTCATCGATGATATCATTCATATAACTGACTAAAGCTTCAGGAGTTAGACATTCGTAATGAAAATCGTCATTTATGTGAGGTCTCTTCGGAGTTGAGGGTTCATCGCAATCGATGTCGAAGTCACTTTCGTCGCCTTCTTCCGAGCCGGATTCGTTAAAGCTGTCCTCTTGCTCGTCGTCATACATAGCATCATCGTCCTCTGAATCCATTTTCGTATTTACAATATCCACTAGTCCGCGAAACAGGCTTAGAAGTTGTGTATAATTGCCACAACTGACACACAGAAACACTCACTTTCATTTATATCGAGGAAGCCATGGACACTTTTTTTAGGACTGAGGTCACATGATAACTTATTACTGCAATTCAATTGGTGAAAAGACAATTCTATTGTGACGTCATATTTGTGCAAATTTTTGGAACATTATACTGTATTTGTGTATGTCACTTTATTTCTTGTGGAGGACTGGGTAGAGCTTTAGTGCGTTCACTTATTAGTCATGATCATGATTTGACTAAAGGTTTTAATAGCCCATAATTCGATGAAAGTGAAAAGCATTGTTACCAGTGCTCACACCGATATACGGAATGCTAAAGTATAAAGAAAAAACTGGAAAAGGTAACGGCGCCATGCTACTTTTAAGTTCCGGTTTGTCGATCTTAAAACTCCCAAAACAGCAATGACGTAAGTAACAGTGCGGGTTCACACGTGCTCATAACGGAGACACGTTTTGTGAACGGTTCAGGTAACGTGAATAATGAGAAAACAGTCCCAGGGCACAACGTTAAAACTTTCGGCAAAAGTCTTATTTTGTTTCACTGATTTGATGCGAATCACATGAGCGCTAAAAAATTCAGACCGGAAGACTGAGGGCAGGTCACGTACCCGTCGACACGAGTAGGCTCCTGCTCATTCAGGCTGAAAAGAGTAATTTTTTCTGTTCAGTCTAAAGCACTCGACCTAAAGAAACCAGTCTACTGACTTGATCTGACATTTCTGAGTTCCAAAACTCCTACTTCCAAAACTGGGCCAAGTGCAAAACCATTCTTGTGAAAATGAGTTTTATTTGCATGAGAATAAAAAAATAATTTTCATATCAATGGACTTGTACTTACCTAGTCTGTGATCAAGACTCCGCCTGTCCACCCGTCCCTCCCCTAATCTAAAGTGAACACAAAATGTTAGATTATGGGTGGGGTAGGTAGTCATGCAGTTTCCAAGCGCAAGCACCCCACCTCTTTGCGGAGCTATCTCTTCCTTAATTTTCAAAAAATCACTTTCAAACTTGGTAATTCTACTGATTCTTTTGTTTTTCTTTCCAGCCGTGTTCATCAGATTTTTGCGAACTGGTCACAGTCATAATTACCTTACCTCCAGAGGCCTGTTTTGGAAATAGATGAATTAGCCTGCGAACAGGCTCATTTTGCGACTTTAATCCAAATCTTGCTGTTTTAACAAAGACCAATGAACTGCGAGACAAAACAGTAAAGAATGAGTATTCCCGAAATTTTGAACGGACAAGCCGTTCTTCTTCGAGGGATTAACTGAAGAAACGGAAAGTCGTTACAGAGTATGATAGTTTAAAAGTGGTACAGCGAGTAAATTTAAATTTGAAATTTAAATTTAAAATGGATAGGCCGATAGGAATAGACTAAAAAAATAAAATGAAATAAAATAATAATAATTAATTAATTAATAGAGTAACTAGGCTAGTTTGTAATGACAAAAAAGTTAAAATAAGGAGAAAATATATCATGATCGCATGATATAAAAATAAGTATAGCACAATCCACAAAAATAGATGTAACAAGTGTTAAAAAGCAAAATAATAAAATAATCATAGAACGATGATGATAATAAAAAGGAAGAAAGAAATAATTATAATAATAAACTCAAATTTAACGGTCGTCCTCTCTGTTTATGCTAAGCCCGGGGGGACTCCTCATATGAAAGGGTTGGGGATGATCCTCGTCGTCTCCTTTAGGGGTGTAAATTTCGGATTTTGGTCTCACTTAGGGTGTTCTGGGCAAAACGCCATCATATTTAGCCGTGGGTCTCGTTTAGGGCTGCACGAGAAAAAATATAAAAATATATATTTGATATGTACAGGAGCCCATCCTGATATGTATATTTTTAATTCGTTTTATTCACTCCATTCATTTAATCCAAGTTTTCTCATTTGTCTGTGTTTTAACATGGTCTCTTTTAGGGGTCAAAAAAAGCTTGGGCCACGCCCAAATCGGTCTCTTTCAGGGGTTTTTAAATTAAAATTAAAATTAAAAATTTCTGACGAGCATCCCCCCCCTTTCCATATGCAGAGTCTCCCCCCGGGATGCTAAGCGCCTACATGGTTTTGCTTTTTCTATATAGAATTGTCCGCCAGGCTAATGAATTAACCGGATCAGGAATTTGGAAAACAAAAAGAACTTCTGGCAGCTAGAATATAGGGTTAGTCAACGTTTATATTTCACCTATCCCACGATGCTCTGCCGCTATTTTCAAACATCTGTATTCAACTTCCGGTCAGTTTTCCTCTTGGTCTTTTAATACCATATTTGGCTCTTTTCTGTGACGTCTAATATAATTGAGTGCATTGAGTGGAAGTCTGGGACTGGTAAATACACAACAAAACTTCTTTAGTGAAAAGAGAGTCGATGAAAAAGTTCACCTAGTTTGGAGCTAAATTTCAGGTTCTTTCCCGTTGAGTAGCCTTTATTGCTGCAGAACAGTATTTAAAGTAAATGGCCATGCATCCAGTGTCATCGGCCGTGCGGGCGTTGCAGCTAGAACTAAGGAAACTCACCGAAGAACCAGTGGAAGGCTTTACAGTCAATGTGCCAGACGAGTCCAATCTTTTTGAATGGGACGTAGCGATTTTTGGCCCACCTGGTACTTTGTACGAAGGAGGTTACTTCAAAGTGAGTTGTGTTTTGTAACAGAGCAGAAATTCTACGTGATGAAGCTAAGCGTTACTAAGGGTAATTTTACATTTCGTTTTGTTTTAGGCGCACATGTCGTTTCCCTCTGGATACCCCTATTCGCCACCAACTTTTCGCTTCCTGACGAAAATGTGGCATCCTAACATATACGAGGTAAGAATTATGTAGATCTGGCATCAATTCCTTTAGGATTTTCTTCTGTAACGTCCTAGTGACTAATGACTGTTTGCTGATTCTTTAGTCCGGCGATGTCTGTATTTCAATTCTACATCCTCCCGTCGATGATCCACAAAGTGGCGAATTACCTTCCGAACGGTGGAACCCCACACAGAACGTTAGGTGCGTGCGTATATTTAACCTTCAGTACTCACTCTTTCCTTTTATATCCTGTGTAAGATTTATCGTCATCTTGATTTCAAAGAATTGATCTTTTATACTGAAAGTTCTAAACAGTATCAAACAATATGATTGTCCGCCATTTTTTTTTTATTATTCGAAACTCACATTGTCATTTTTTTTTTGTCATTCAGCCCTAACCCCTAAGCCTTTATACTAACATTGTGGTCAGGGTTAGTGAGATAGTTCACGTCCAACCAAAAGAGTTAGCTTTTGCTTAGCTTTTAATGAGATCCCTTCGTTGGTTTAATTTTTTCTTCAGCGAGAATTTGTCGGCATATTTTCGTGTCACACAGTCGAAACGTGGTTGTCCTTGCGTGCATTGTCGTTCACGAGTTGTCAGGTCAAACAAATTCGAGAAACTTAGACTGTACTGTACAACTGTGCTTTTAGCTCAAAGATCTATCCATGTTTTATTAGAAATCTTTGATATATCCCAAGTCTAACGGATCTATGATCGTATGTTATAGAAACTGAAGATAATGTAGGATCTATTTTTAGTTTTTTGGACAATTACCAGTTCTGGATTTTATTTAATTCTGTGGTTTACTGGTATTGTATTGTGAAGTTTGACAGAAGTTGACAATAACTGTTGTAGTCTCAGAAACAATCACTATTTCTTGTACAAATGATACTTGTTTCCTTTGCTTGATTTTAGCTAAGGTATTTTCATACCTGCCAAATTACATCAATATAATTTCCCAAATTAGAAAAACCTTGGTGCTATGTCTGAAAAATAAAGACAAAGGGAGAAGAAGAAAAGAAGAAGCTTAAAATGAATATCATTGTTTTAGCTATTTGCATTTAAACATACAGTGATATCAGGGATCCAGAATTCATTTTTTTTCAGAGTCGTCATCCGGGCAAGTAAGCCTGATGGCAAACTTGCCCGATTACAATTTGGGTTGCCCAGACAGAAGTGCATAATTATATAAAATGGTGAAAAAATAATGTGCAACTTGAACATTTTCTGATTAGCATTTTATTTCCTTCATAATATTACCAAGAAAGGGTTTTAACTAAACTGTTAAGTACAACATGCTACAGGCCGAGGCTAAACACAGTTTATTTACGTTTTACAAGTACCGACGGTCAGTCAGTTTGCCATGAAGGCAAGATGGTGTGCTTACGTTTTTCCCATATAAGGCAGGGGTTCCTGTGTCACCTTTTTCTCCATCGAAGGCAGCAAAACTTTTTCTAAAAAACGTCACATCTTGATGCATATAAGGCATTGGCTTCTGCTTCTGCTTCTGCTTCGCCTTTTTTTCTGCTAAAGTCGATGAAACGCCTTCTAAAAAAACGCCACATCTTGATGAGTGCTGTCACATTTTCTACGAATGGCCTCTGAATGCAGTACTTCACAAAAAACTTAGAATGCAATCGTTTCGTAGAAAATACTGCACCATCAAACGTGGCGCCCAAACTTATGATTCCATTGCAGACAAAAGCTGCTTGTTATTCTTCATTATTCTTAAAGTTTTAAGTGGATGAGAAGTTATCAGAACTTAGGGAAAATTTATAAACTCATATAAGAAGTATTGAAAAGAGTTTTTGGTTGAGCAAAACCTCACTCGTCCGAAGGGCAACTTTTGAAGTACGAGATTGATTGAGTCCGGAATGACCAGACGACTGGGAATATGGATCCCTGTGATATCATAGAACAAATTTCATTAACTAAATCTGTGAAAATTGGGTTTGAGATGTTAGACAAAAAATATCACCTTTGATAACCTTGAATCAAGTTCCTCTTTTTCATACATACCCCAAAATTGCATATTTGAACAGTTTTTGTACATTGTCAGTTTGAAGTTATGTATCGCAAGGGTTTTGTGGAACCTTGTACCTTTTTGTTTCTCTGTTTGAGGCCCAGGTAATTAAGGGTTATTGGGATTTAGGATATCTGGGGAAAAAAGAAACTGGAAATGTAATGCTCATGGGGAAAAAACAGGATGTAGGTTATTAAGAAACATATTTTGTGGTTTTTGAGTGATAAAGTGGGTCCATGTTTAATCAATAATGTGAAAGGTGAAATTGGTTTAAGTGGAAAATGGGATAAACCAAATTTAACTTATCGGTGGTATTTAGTTTAGTCAAAAATACATGTATTGGTCCCTTAAACCTTTCTTTGAAGAACTTTCTGCCCCCTTGACGAGGGACTCCCTATAAAAGTGACAGGAAATTGTACTTGTGAACCCCTAGAAAGGTTTATACCACCAATCTGTGTGTGGCTCAGGCTTTATTTGACCCCTAAAGGAGACCATACTTTAACACATTATGGTAGCGTTTGACGCACAGCCCTTCTAGGCAATACATTCATATCTTCAATGGCTTTTCCATCTTGAACAGGACTCTTTTGGTACTAATCAAAAGCAGATATGTCATTAGTAGTTGTTGTTATAGGAAGGCATTGAAATTATTAAATTGGTTATTGGATAGTAAGGCTATGAATTAAAGAATAAATCTGGACATGCAGACTTCCCCCCTCCTACGCCTCCCAGATCCCCCGTATATCTTAGGTGTTCTTAATTTCGCAGGTCTTACATTTTGTGTTTTTCGTGATTGCAAAAAAATGGCAAAAATAAAGACCTGTGAAAATAAATCCTTGCGAAATTAAAGCACACAAAATGAAACTAACATACGAGAAATTCAAATCACAGAAAAAAAAATATATGAACTTGAAATTTCAACATCATATACAGGATTTGTATCGACAATATAATTTGGAGTAACTTGGTTACATGGAAACTGGTAATCTCCATTTTGTATCTTCAGAGTGAAGTAAGTTTAATTTGTTTTTCCAGTTTAACTAGAAATTTGAAAACTTTCAAACTGTTTTTAAACATAAAATGAATTGAGAATGCTTAAATCATGAAATTTAATGCCCTTTCCTCATATTGGCATGTTGAAATCAAGAAAACAAAAATAAAAAATCGTGAAGTTAAGTACCAATAATATACCATTTAGCAGACAACCAATTCTATATCTTTGAAATGTTTCCAAAATCAGATCTAATATACCAGTACATTTACCGTTAGGTAGTAACAGCCTAGACGTGTAGTTTTGGTCAACTCGTGAATAAGATATGTGATTATTACATTATTTATCCTATAACCTAATGTAGTGTAGTTATGGCAATTGAAAATATTAATAGTCAATAATAGTTTTTATCAGAATTGATGTAGAATGAGACATAATTTTTGTAAGTAATTTACTTATCACTGGTTGAATAATTAAAAATCATTAATTAAAACAGGTACATTGTGCACAATGTTTTTTAAGTCATGAGACACAATGTTAACTTGGAAACTTTATAAATGGCTGGTTTCACACTAGAGACGGATTATCCACAAGACAGATAATCTGACTTCAAAGTCTATCAAAGTAGATTGATAAACATCAGTCAGATTATTCATCCAAAATGAACACTGTCCCATTTTCACATTAAGACTGATTTTACATCTGCTAACAGATTATCCAATGAAAAATTAGTCTCAAAAGGATCTTATCTGCCTGGAGTGTGAAATGTCAAGTTCCAAAGTGAACGTTTTGCCAAAACACTAGCTATAAAAGGTTAGACGTACTAGACTGAAAAAGTAGGTCCAGGCTAACAAGTAATACAAGTCAAGTAAATTTAATGTTTAATAAAACGAGTCAAGCATAATATAAAAGCTATTTATTATATAGACACGAGTGCTTTACTGGAAAATATACCACTCGTAAAGTTCATAAAAACTTCATCCAGGACCCGAGTGGTTTATTTTCCATAATCTCACACGTGAGTTTATCGATGACGTAATTTCGGTCATTTCCCTCTATTATTTTATCGATGTCTTTTTGTCTATATAATAAAAAGAACAATACACAGCGGTTTGAAGATATGAATTATATTTTCTTGTGGCAAAAACAATCTTTTACTCACTCGCTGAGCTCGATCGTAAAATATTGTTTTGCCACTCGAAAATAAAATTCATATCTTCACGCCACCGTTTAATATCCTCTATATATTTTATACAATTTCTAAAAATTGTGGGTCGATTAGAAAACATAGCCAGGGATTGGTTTGTTATGTAATACTGCTCATTATTGACCAAGTAAACAAATATATTGAAGTCTTAGGCTCATCATAATTAATTTGGAGTCATAGGAATCAGACGGTCTTCATTTCCTCCTTTTGATACCACTGAGTACTTCTTATCTAGACTTGATAAACTGGATTATCAGATTGTCTGTTTCTGAGAGTTATTTTGTTTTCATTAGATTTTAAATGATATCTGTCATAATGTCATGGGTGACGAATTACTCCTTTATTTTGGCGCAAAGTTTCAGTGTTAATTTATAATTTCACATGTGAAAGTATAAAACCTCCATGGCAACCTTCTGTACATGTTAGTGCCAAGATGGCGGCAAAATTTTAAAATGTTATGAATGAAGATGTCAGGGCATTAAAAGACGCTTTAGAAGACCTAAACACATGAAAGAGCAGATCAAGAAGGATTCTATTAGGTATTTTGTCGATTAAGCTCTAAAGTTTTCACTGCGTGGAGTTTTTGATTGATAATCAATTTAATATAAACATGCCAAAAACCTACCATTGTGAGCATAATTTGTTATCCATGATATTAATAGGTAATCAAATGGTTTACTCGGGAAATTAGGGTATAATATTCCCTTGCTTAAAGGTTAGGAATTCATTCACTTGTCACCATTTTGATTACACAAACTAATAAAGCAGAATGGGAATCTCCACCTACAGCTTCATCAGTTTGATTCTCACCAGGTCATCTAGCTGGAGTTGTTCTTGGTAGTTTGAGTGTTAACACTCCACTGGTGCCTTTCAACAGCTATGCCAGCAAGCCAGAGGCAAACAAGTAACTAGTTTGTTTCTTGCCAGTTGGCATTCAGTCTGTATGAGGGTTACGTTTGTAAACTTATTCATCATGGCATGTTTATCATAGGCTTGCTTATGGTTGGTATCATTTTAATTCTGTTGGTTACATAATTTTGGCTCATTGGCATATATATTTGACCTGTCAAACGTGTTGGAGTATATGCAAGTTTAATTCATAATTTTGAAAATACTGATTAACTTGACTAATCAGTCCAATTTTTGGCTATTGGTAAGCAATATTTGAGAAAAAATCAGTCATCAAAATTTCTGGCAGCAAAAACTTTAATGAACCCAACATTTTCTTAAAACTTTTTAGGTTTTCACACAAAATTGCTCCAAAAGTATCTGGTACAGTGTGTGTATCATTCTCAGATTTCAGAGGCAGTTAATTCTACAGTCAGACCTTTATAAGTGTACTCATATAAGCTATCAACCTCTATTAATCAGTCATAGCCCCGGTTATAGTTTGAACTGTTTAAACTGTTTATTAACAATTACAAATTTTACAAGCAAGCTATATTCATTGCCTGCAGTTGGCAGATTAGCTAGTTGAGGCGAGCAGTGGTTGCACGTATTTTATATATATATACAAATAGCTGACAAGCAAGACTAGAGGAAAAAAGCAAAAAATGTTAAATAAATATATAAAAATAAATTCAATTCAATTAACTTTACAGTTATGTATATTGCAAATATAAGAAGCTGAGTTTTCAGGAAATTTTTGCTGTTAAGTCGGGTAAATCAATATGATCATTTTCTTCTGAAAGTATTCGGAGTAAAATGTTGTGGACATTGATTTTAAAGTTATTTTTGGACATTCAACTCATTTCATGCGGTAGACTATTCCATATTTTTACGCCATATCTTGAAGGACTTAGTTTGCTTGTCTAATCTCTAGTGTTTAACATTAGTAATCACATCTTGAATATGATCTTGTATTATATGAATGAATGTTAGTTTAGGAAGCAAATAAATTAGATATGTTAGTAGGTGTTAAGCTGTTAGATGTATCATGCATTAGAATAGCAACGGTTTTAAAGTAGAGTAGGTCTAAGGGAAGAAACCTAGAGGAGACAAAATAAAGTACTGCATGAGAATTGTAGTCACCAAAGAACATGAGGGCCAGATGACTGTGGTTAATCTGGAGGCCACTCTTGTCTTCCTTGGAACAAAATTCCCTTCCATCGATCTTAGCATCATCCAGTGTGAACTTGTGGCCAGAGGTGTTGGCAAATACCTGAATGGTTCCATCTGCAAATATGTGACCTTTGCACTTGGCATTTTGAATACGAAAATACATCAAGAGATAATTTTTCCCCATGTTTCTGTGGAGTAAATACTTTTTAAAACTAATATGGATCCAGATCCAAACACCGTCATGCAAAAATCCACCTTCATGCTGTTATATCTTGTTTTTAGGACTATCCTTTTGAGTGTGATTTCCTTGTTAAATGAACCTAATACATTTTCACCTGCCAATGTGGACGCTTCAGTGATGTTCAGAAAATGGAGAGACTCAAAAGGAAAAGACAATGAATACGAAAAAATTGTCAAGTGAGTTATGTGCTTTATTTCAAATTCTTCTTCTACTTATTTCAAGGCTGTGCTCGAAGAAACATTGAAGGTAGCCCAGTGCTCTGAACCAGTGAAATCTAGGGTGCCCAGCATATAATTTCTAAGAAAAAGGCTAAGATTTTCTTGTTGCCAAGGAACAAATGTTAAGTGGCAGGGGCCACCAAGTGCTGTTAAAGTACAACTTTGATTTAGTAAACTGCAGAAATGGCAGTGTATCCCACGAAACTGCAGTTTTCAAGGACCAAAATAGTGCCATTAAAGAATACAGCCAACCTGCTTTCAAATAAAAGGTCACAGAACAGCTTTTTATAGTCACTTATCGCAGTAAACATTGCTGCTGAATACAAACACCAATTACTCATTGATACAGGGTCAGCATTAGCCTTGACCTGTTGTAAACTATTCACAAGTGGTTGAGACGGAATCCACTAGGAAATTGAGTTATTTTGATTCTCAGCAGACAAAAACCTTGTACCAGAATAATTTAAAGAATATTGCATTCTTTTTTTACGTTTTTTAAGGCCTAAAGATGGAATTTAGTCATCTGTAATAACACCAAAGAAAATTTCTCATGGGAGTCCGAGAAAATGAATGTCAAATTTCACAAGAATTGTGAAAACACAGGTAAATCTCTGTAATTTTCATGTGAAAGATGTAATTTTGTGAAATTTGACATTTATTTTCTCGGGCTCCCATAAGAAATTTCCTTTGGTGTTATTACAGATGATTTATTACATCTTTAGGTCTTGAAAAATGTAAGAAAGAATGCAATATGTTTTTAATTATTCTGGTACAAGATTTTTGTCCACTGAAAAGTAAAATTACTCAGGTGCCTGAAATATGAAAATGAATAATAGACAGAGTTTTAAAAAGGTCATCTTCTGATTTGAGGAGGGCAAACCTGTAAAAATGAATCTTCAGTGCCTGTACTCCGGGGTCATGGCGAACTGCAAAATGAGCTTATGCGAAACTGAATACATAGGTGTAGTGAGAACATCCTTGGCTTACATGCCTCTAAGCAAGTGAAACTGTTGAAAAGTTGATTCATTATCTTTGTCTAGACAACCTGGTTTTGACGGGAGAACTGTTCATTAGGTGTTCTTCTTTAAATTCTGCACCTCAACAAATGTATGGATCATTAGTCCTAAAATGTCAGATTTGATATAGTGAAACCTGGTGATCGACGAACGGATTCTTTAAATTTTTCCGTAACGTAGCGAACAAACATCTGTTCCGTTTATGGATTCAAATGTCCGGATTTAATTTTCCCAAAGAAAGCGACCAAGTCAAGATTGGCCACTGGTTGGCCACTGCTTTTAGTAACCTGAGGTGAATAAACTTTTAGAGTTTTGTTACCATGGAAACATCAACATTTGTCACCAAGTACATTGCACAAACTTTGGTGTTATTTCCAATTTCAGAAAACAAGTTTCACGTACCAAACTTGAAGCTGAAAAAGAAAACATAAAAGTACCCACGACAGTGGAAGATTACTGCGTAAAATCTAGACCGTCGCGATCCGAACCCGAGGATTTTACAGATTTCTACGACGATGATTATGCCGATGACGTAGATGACGACGATGACGACGACGATTGTTTGGATTATAGCGAGGATTCTGGGAACGAAGAGACGTGATATGGCAACTGGTCGAGGACTGGAACTTTGCCACGATGTATATTTTGTACCTTTGTGTAACATAACACCTTTTCCCATGGCAAAAAAGAGCGAGCTCCTTTTGTCTAGCAAAACCTCTGGCTTAAAAAACTGGAGAAAACTCTTTTCTTTTGTAAAAATATTGCTTGCTCTGCGTGGGGGCAAAGACTTCAGGAGCTTGTCAGGCGAACCCCAGCAAACGTCCGCGGCAGGCGTCTTTCGCATCACGCAAGGCTTTGTGGGTATGGTTTATATCGAATGGCTCGTTCACACAACTATTGCAAGGAGACTGGAGAATTTTACTATCACACTGTGAAGTTGCCATTACCGATTGGAATTCGTCTGATAGATCTGTAGCCTTTCAATGTTCGTGGGTGGTATCTGTGTTGAATGTCATAAATAAATTAACAATACTAATTCCAATTCACTGTCTACTAGTTTTTCTTTTGCAGCGCCTTCAGAAACTATTGAGTAATTTGCTGGAAATAGGTTAATCGAGTGGGAAAGCTCTGTGGCAATTTCGTCTTCTGACTGTCATGCTTACTGCATTTTTTCTTTTTGGGGAAGTAAATTAAAATGACTAACTCTTGTCTGAAAATTTTCACACACAAAACAAATTCAAGACTTGTTAGAAGTTCCTTAATCTGGAAAAGGGTCGAAGTGCGTGCTAAATGTAATTTGTATCTTCACAAGTCTCCTCCCACCTGGAAGGGACTTAAAAACAGCATACATGTACTGCAACCTGCCATCTTTTGCTCCCACCCACCGCCACCCTCCAGCTTGTACCCAGTTCCCAAGGAAGAGTTGTACTTGACTCTAGGGAGGAGTATTTAAAGTCTACTTTTCTCTTCGTAAATGAAGCTAAAGGGTTAAGTGATTTAAAATGAGGTGTTGAGCAAATCGCGGTCCGAGACTAAGTCACAGCTAAAGCTGCGTTTCTACACTTTGCCATCAGTGGTTGGTGAACCACTAACCCGTGATCTGTGTGACTGTCGCTTCATGTGAGATCTCTGGGCTGCAATGTGAAGTGACCCGGTGTCTCTTACAACAACTGAGAAAATTTATAGTAAGCTTTTGTTCCGAAATTCCTTGGAATTGAGAGTACTCGCGTTTTTTCCCGCAGCCTTGGTCAATCCACTCCAATGCAAGTCGCAAAATGTCGGCTGTTTTCTAAGGCTATATTTTCGTGGGTTGTCGCAATTTGCCACTTTCGCGCTTTTGGCCGAACTGGAACATGCAATTTGCAATTCTGTGAAAAGTTTGAACTATGTTCATTCAAAAATAG